>JAOXYM010000013.1:16486905-16507755 GCA_028567055.1 Leptatherina wallacei
GCAGTCAGAGCAAGAGATGTTCTCTTCTGCTCCATGACCAGACTAAAAATGAATTGCACAAAGCTGCTGCTGGCTGATCCCGCCCTGACTTATAGTCTGATATTAATGCCTTTTAACGTAGACTGTAGACAAAAACATTTTTAGAAATTATATTTTTAAATGTTTTTTAATTTATTCTTCACAATACTTTCTCAAGTACTGTGAAGAAAATTACACTAAATAAATAGACTAATGATTAAAAAATCTTTTTTGTTTTGGTTTTTTTGCACCACAGTGAGTAAACAGTCTGAAAAGACTGTTCAAGATTGTATGAAGACAGTATCTGTGCACAAACTGATATAGCTTTAGAATAATGCATTTATTTTACATTTTATTTTATTTATTTTTTAACCTTTGCTAACCTCTGTAATTCTAACATGTAGCATAACAAAATCATGGAGAGAAACTCAACTAAAACACTCTACCAAGCATTGGCATCCAAACGAAACACCGTTCAAAACCTAAGCAATTATATAAACATATAACAAAAACATGAGAATAGCCCTGTCCACTTTAGAGCTTCTGCTAACTTCTCTACCTCAAGCAAACCGCACATTGTGTCATACGAAAACAAAAGATGTCCGTCTCATCCCTGTGTGACGAAACCTCTGTGAGCTCACAGCCAAAAACTAGCAAACAAAAAAAATTCATTAAATCATCCCTCAATTCATCATCTGAAAATTGATTAAGGTGTTGATCATCAACAATGGCCAATGGGTTTCTGAGATATCTACCTGTGCAACATCTCTAATAGAATATCTGCAAAACTGCTCAGGTTCACTTTTTTTAGTTTTTTGTTTTGTTTGTTTGTTTTTGTGTTTTTTCAGAGGTACTCATCAGACACCACTTTACTAATTATGAATTGTGCTGCTATCCTTTTGTTTTCACTGAAAGTAATTTGGTTTCAGGAAATAACCATTTACATTTTCACTGTTTATTGTAACAATTTATTTGTTACAATAACAAATCTGATTCTGACACTTCTGTAGTAATCACCTTGGCTTTCTTTTTAGACCAAGATTATACGGTTGTCTGCAAAATTATTCATACCCTTCCATGAAAGAAAAGGCAAAATTCTTAATCGTGGACTTAATAAAGACATTGTTTTTTAATTTAATTGAGTTGAAAAAATAATAAAAAAAAACAAAGATGTCCTGGACCGATGAGAGCGATGCTGATGAGCAGTGGGCCAAAATACATGTCAACAGGTCTAGAAGTCTGATTGAGAGTTACAGAAAATATGTGATTGCATTGATTGCCTCATAGGACTGCTCAACAAAATATAAGTTTGAGTGACGTGCATATATTAATTTTTTCATATGTTTTGCTTATTTTTACAAAACATTTCTATTGAACCACGATTCAAAAACAATGTCATGATTTTCATAAAATTTTTATATATTATTCCTTTTGTCAGTTTCAGTCTCTTTCAGTGACAACTGTTTTTTTTTTAACCTTCTTTAATGAAAGGGTATGAATAATTTTTACAGACAACTGTACATACAGCCCTTGTAGTGTGAAAATATACTTAATTTATTTTGAGTATATCATTTTGGTCAGCCAAAATCAGCTTCATGAGGAAGAGGTTGATGTTGAAACTGTTAATAATAACATGAATAGCTTTGTTTAGAATACCCTATATTATTAAGAAATATAAACAACTGTTTCTCACACCGATTTATTAGACTATACACGTAATAAATATACCGCCATATGAGATGTCATGTGAATATGTAAGAATGGCAACTTTTGAACCATTTTGTGAAAAGATTCACTTGCACCTTGCGAGTTTCCATTGGCCCCCAATGTGCAGTAACCCCTTGAAGTGTCTGTGCTGACATATTTAAGACTGCTTTGTGTGTTCCTGGAGTTGTTACTCATATCTCCTGTTTTCTTGTTCTTTTCTTGGCACAGATAAATGAGTTAAGCCATGTTCAGATTCCCATCATGCTCATGCCAGATGACTTCAAGGCCTATTCCAAGATTAAAGTGGACAACCACCTCTTTAACAAGTAAGTTTTTCTTTTGTCACAGAAATGACTTTGTGAAAAATGCATACCATCTCTTTAAATGCATAGAATCGACGCCGCCTCATAACACAATTTGTGTTTTTCTCATTTTTGCATGAACACAGGGAGAACATGCCCAGCCATTTCAAGTTCAAGGAGTACTGTCCTCTGGTTTTCCGAAACCTCAGGGAAAGGTTCGGAATTGACGATCAGGATTTCTCGGTAATAGAGATACATGGCAATCATCTGACAGTCGCTATCACATCTGTACCCAATGTCATCTTTTTTTCTTTTTCTTTTTTTTATCTCTAAATGAATGTAAATTGGCCCATGAAAATTCCTTTTACTGTACATGTGGTTGTCCAATCAATACATGATGTATCTGAATCACAAAATTTAGCCATGTGCTGTGCTAAACTCTGAAAATGAAGCACTAAAAGACATAAATATCCCAAAACAGATGTGATCAGTTTTGACGTGAAAACTTGCTGTGCTTTTTCCTGGTGTTGTTTGAGTCCAGTCCGTTTTTCTTCCTTTATTTTCCACTCTCTTCTTGTAAATCCCCCATTTCCCAGTGCAGTCAGTGAGTTGGCAGTATTTAGAGGTCATTGCGTCCCAGTGCAGTGCAGCTGTTCTTCTTACATGTTTACATTGGGGTTAAGTTGGCTGCAGAGTGGTTAGTTGGCGATGTTAAGAAACTACATGAAATAACTTTTCTGAATGAGGCACATAGTTGTGAGGTTGTTTTTTGCCTAAACCACTAACTTAATTTGTATTATTCTATTTTTAATTACATGCTTAAGTAGCCATTAGTTCTGATTACCAACGGTAACAGTACTGAATTAATTTTTTGGAGAGTGTGATAGCCACTCCACATTATGTGAATACTTAACTTTTATAGCTTTGCAACTATGCTAGTCTCAGGCAAAAGGTCACTTTAGCATTTTCAAAAACAGTTTTTTATATGTCCTTTGTCATTTTGCAATCCAAGCAATAGATGCAAAGAGTTTTAGGAGAGGTGAGGAATTCCTCGAGAATGAGGCATTGAGCCAGGGGATGCTGGATCAGGTTACTGTTGAGCTCCAAAGTCTGGGCAGCAGCTGTTTGTGTGCAGCTTTGGGTAGGAAGCAAGCATGAGGGTCAGAACCTCATATGTTTAGACTACAGTGTGGGAGGTGTTGAGACATAAAGAAGGTAGATCAAGGACATGCCGTACTGTAAGCTTTATCCAAATAAGCTAGAGGAGCAGCTGATTTAACACTTCGGTACTGAGAAAATGTTATATCACATCATCTGTTTAGTCATCAGAGGTCAATATTGGTTCTGACACTTTTTGAAAGGTACAATATAAGCATTTCTATTGATGCTTCACGTCTGTGTGAAAATGTCTATTAAAAAAAATATATATATATATTTATTTTTTTTACTTTATCTGTGTTTTGTGCTTTCAGAACTCTCTGACACGCAGTGCTCCCTTGAACAGTGAAGCCCAGGGACGTAGTGGTGCACGCTTTCATACCTCTTACGACAAGCGCTACGTCATCAAGACCATCAGCAGTGAGGATGTGGCTGAGATGCATAACATTTTAAAGAAATACCATCAGGTAAGAAGAATATCTTGAAATAAGAATGAGAACTTAAATTCCTTTGTTGGGTTCATGGAGTTTTACTTCACACTTTCTGAACATATGTCTACAAATTACCATACAAACGTATTGAAAACTGAGTATTTGTCAGAGCTTTATGCTCCATGGTGTAGTCTTAGTATTAAAAATGCAATTTAACATTAACTAAGGTTATATATTCTGGGTATGTTGATAAATCTATAGCTGTTGAAGAAGGAACCCATCATGCCCTCTTACCCATTTATCACCTCACAGTTAATCACTGAAGAAAACTCTTAAAGGAGTCATGCTGTGTTTCCTCTATTTCTTACTCACTTGTGCAGGCTGTAAGCAGCCATTGTGACTATAAAAGGGGCCATAAATTTGTATTCCCCACTCTCTTTTGGTAGTTCATTGTGGAGTGCCATGGCAACACGCTGCTGCCTCAGTTTCTGGGGATGTACCGGCTCACAGTGGATGGAGATGAGACCTACATGATTGTTACACGCAATGTCTTCTCCCACCGCCTTTCTGTCTTCAAAAAGTATGATCTCAAGGTAGGGGGAGAAGAAAAGTGGAATTCATAAGGATAAATAAATAAAGTATAGAAAGATAATAAGATTGGAAGAAACTAAATTCTTTCTGTTACTACACTGTACCAGACTTTAGTTGCCCCTTATTTTTAGTTGTGGTACATCATTATTTTGACTTTTTGGTGTTTGTTTGTTGTTTTTTTTCTCTCAAACTCTGATCATTATGATGTTCATATGTTTTATATAAGTTCTTGAATAATTCAAATTATATTTTTTAGGGGTCCACTGTGGCAAGAGAGGCCAGCGACAAGGAGAAGGTACAGTCAAGTGTCACGAGCCTAGATCCACATACCCACACACAAACTTTATCACTGGACCGATTATCCATTACTGTTTACTTTGGGCAGAATGATAATAATAATAATTATAATAGATATAAAAACAATATTTTTCAATAAAGGAAATGCATCAGACTTGTATGTAATTTTTTAAAGAAAGGATAAATAAAATCCAGTCCACACCACCCTGATTCATCCGGATTTAAGTGTCTTGTTCAAGTGCCTCTTTAATATTTTAATAGTTCATAACTCACCCCTTTTTTATAATTGATGTGCTAAATTCCAATATTTATTTATGCAATCCCCACTTTCCTATACTTTGGAAAGTATAAAGTTAAAAGTTAAAGAGATTCATTTTATTTTGTCTAATAATTACTGTATTGCCATTCATAGCCTTAAAGCTTAAATGGGAAGTATTTTTTGGGGGGAATATCAGGAGACATGTTTTTAATGGAGGAAAGAGTCATTGTGAACACCACTAATGTCAATATTGTGGCTCTAGTTTGGTGTGGGGAACGAAACTTGAATGCTCAAATTCTCAGCAACATTTAACAGATACACTCAACATGAAAAGTGTCTGTCTTTTAAATATATTGAACAAAAACATAAACCAATAATGACTCAGATACTCTGATTGAACTACATGTCAGTTAAAAGCTATGTGGATGATTAGACGATGAGAGAGAAAACAACCTGTTTCCAGTGTTTTGAAAATCCGACACAGCTTCAAACAATTTACAGCTCACTGTCATCACCCAAATGGACTAACACAGCTTTGGTGTTTGCTTCTGTTTGGGCGGAAATGACAGTAGCAAATATCCATCTCCTTCAGTTAGCACCCACCTCATCCCCCCCATATGCCCCCCCATCCCCTTTCGAGCCACTGCACGCTATTTGTGTCTCTTTATTTTGCTTCATCCCCTCTAACCTTGCCTCTGCAGTTCCCTTATCTTCCCTGCTTGCTGTCTGTGTGTGAAAGATTGATGATTGTGTTCAAAGTGTCTGTTTGGGTTCATGTTCCTTGAGATGTTTTTTTTTTTCTTCAGTCAGATGTTGTGTTTTGATTCCTTTTTTGTATGATTATGTTATATGTTGATACGTATCTGACTGGGCAGTGTGTATAAATGTATGAGTGGAAATGAGGAGGAGATTTGGTGTGATTGATAGTGATGGAAAGGTCTTCGTTTGATGTGAGACTCTGCCTGTTGTTAGTTTTTGGCTGTTTGCTGGTGAACAGTCTCCTGCCAAAAACGAGTTTCATCACAGAAATTGAAAGGACTTCACAGTTCATTAAGCTTGTTTATAAAAACAAAAACAAATCTGAATTGGTGGTTTTAGTTTTTTTTTTTTTTTTTTTTTTTTAAGAGACAGAGCTTTGATCACCATTGACATTGTACCTGACCTCTGTGACTTTGGGGTACAGAGTGTTTGTCAGCTTAGCAGTTTAGGGAAGTAATTATTTTCCATTATGTTTTTTTTTTTTTTTTTTTTTTTTATCTCTGCATATATTCTGACCACAACGAGCTTACCCTGAGTTGTATGAACTTTCCACCGTGTTTAACCAGGACTAAATTGTGGGGCAGTGAGAGATAGCACACTTAGAGAATCCCTGAACTAAATGTAGCTTTCTGCAGATAGAGGAAGAATCAAAGCATCATTGGGGTTAAGATATTTATTTATCTGTTAAAAGGAAAATTAACATGTGAATCTGCAGCAATTTAAAAAAAAGAGATAAAAAACAGTAACGTTACAAAAAGAAAAGCATACCAATAACCACAGGAATAATAGAATTAAGACAGGATTAATTAAGACAGTTGTGTAGAAAAACAAAGCAGCTGAGGATTTAACCCATGTGGGCCCAGTGTGCAACCTATTTCTATATGCAATACAGCTGCCTGTGAAACACTATTTACTGTCAGGAAATGGAGATTACTTTAAGAAAAAGTTGGATCCATTTTTGCTTTACAATTTGAACGGAATTTTTTTTCTCTAACACAAACTAGCACATCTTTTAACGAGTTGTTGATGTTTGGGTGATACACTTTTGGTGAAATGTAGCTAATAAGGAATACATAGTAACTGAAGCAAAGATGAAACTACTCAAACTACTGATATACTCACACACTGAATGCAAAGTACAGCATGCGGTCACACACGTTGACGTCCTTAAAACATATCTCAGACCATAATTCTTAGAAACTGAACTGATGGCAGTGGACTGCTGGCTTCTGCACACACATTAAAGACACGTTGAAGTCAACTTAGTTGTATTATACAAGTGCTTAACGGCCATGAATAAAACATGTGTCCTTTAAATAATTTTCCTTGATTCAAGTCTCATCAGTTCAAGATAGCCTTAAAGCTTACAAACATGGCAGGTGGGGAGTAAGATAAAGTTCATCGTGCAATTTGAGAGAGGATAAATGTGTTGTTGTTTTTCCAGACAGTGGAATGTGTGTTTGTTTAAAAAAAACAAATCTAAAAAGGTACACACACAAACAACAGGCATGGCAGGGTACGCTCCTGACTGCATGGCCCTCCCCTTCATGCATGCATCTGCATGGTATAAATTGTTTCTCTGCATTCTCTATGAAGTGACATTATTTCTAACACATTCCGATGTGTATGAACACCAGCGTCATTCTTTTGCACATTGTCGATATGATCTGTTCCACCCACTTTATAGTATGTGACGTGTATTTTTCCTTTCAGAAAATAAATTGTGTGGTCCTTGTAGCTGCTGTCATGGGTTTTGGTTGTCAAACAGCAGCTGGCTTTCCTGACACATGTCATGTACCGATTTTTACCAAGTAAATAGTGGTTTGACGACTTTGGTTTTTTTTTTGGTTTTTTTTGCTCCATTTTCATTTTTATCCAGAACTCAAACTAGGTCCTACTAGTTGTTTTTTTTTTATGGGTTTGTTGCTATATTTCCCTTCAATCACAGTACTTGTTTTGTGACCTGGAAAATCTAAAGGTTTTGTTGTATATCATTAAATGGCTGCCAGTGTTGGATTTGGAAAGAGAACATCTTCTTCAGGTTTCATCTCAGAGGCCCTGCAACAGTAGCTTTTTTTTTCTTTTTTCCATAGTACCATCTCCTCACTGCAGCATCAACTGGTGACTATGCTGAGGGTGGCAATATGAATGAATGCTAGCTGCCTAGATCATTTCTCTCCTTTATAGAAATTGCAGACCTGTAGATACTCTCCACACCTGATCGTTTGTTCGGCACCATTCTGGTTTATAGAATATAGAATAGTGTAGTGGTTTCCTTGCTCTGCTTAGACCCAGATCCTTGGAGCAGCACTGCCAGGTTGCTTCCTTTCTGGTCATGACACCAATCTAGACAGATTTGAGTCATTCTTACAAAGAATAACTTGCATGAAGGATATCAAGGAATAATATGAGGCAATATAAAATCTTATCTTAAAGCTAGACTGACAACAAAAATCCTTACACTTATTTAGATGAGGCTGTTGGACACTGACATACACTTTCTTGACCCAGACACATTGGGGACACGTAAGAACTATAAATATCTGGATTGGTCATACAGATCTTTCGCGTGATGTCCTTTCCAACCTTCTACCGATTTAAAAAAAAAAAAAAAAACACAAAAAAACCAACATTTGTGCTCTGTTACATTTGTTACATCTGTTACAACACTTTGCCTTTACTTCCAACTTCCTTCCTCCCTTCCTCTCTCCTTTCTTCTCTCCTCTCCTCCACCCCCACCGTCCCTCCCTCACTACTCCTTCTCTAGCAGCCACCCCCACCAGAGGATGTGCCCCCGCGGCCCAAATCTGGTAACGTTCAGCAAAGGCTGCAAACACTGCGGATTGCCACGCGCTTTTACTGCGCCATGAAACACGTAAGAGATGTAAGAAAACCAGGGCTCATATATCAGGCATGATCTATTAAACCAATCTTATTTTACTGTAATATTTCTATATTTTGTTTTTTGTTATTTTTCTGCGTCTGAGACTTTCGTTTCCTCGTATTCTCCAGGCTGATAAACTGTTATTTAAAGGCCACATTTCATCCATTTACACTCACCTTTCACTCGGCTTGTCAGTATGTTCAGTTTTAGTTTTGCCAGACGCATCATTTTTGTTCCGACCATTCACAATATGTAACTTAAACACCGGAGAGCAAGAAATGGTATAGTAGGTTGATGTTTTCCAGGAGGAGAGCATCCCCTCTGCTGCTGCTACGTTTACGAGTGAAACTAACTTGTTCCTCTAGTTAACTAGACGAACAATTAATCACCTGAGTGAGTGAACCATAAAAAACCTAATTTGATATTTTCTCATCCAGTGAAGAGCAGCTTACTGATGAAAAGATGTAACATAGTACTGTACCCTTTAACACAACAGTAGTCAGCCATTATGATGGCCATAATCGCTTTAGAAATACTGCTTTTAGTGTAGAGGAAGTTTCATTAAAATAAGGAACAGTTAAATAAAACATTTGACACCTAGTTTTAAAATCCCCAACATTTTTGCTCACTGTAGCAGGTTCTCATACACACTCACAGTGGATAATACAAAATGAAGTACACAGTTTTACTCGTGATTTCTAATGTTACGGTGCTAAATGGACACATGAAATCCCACTTTGCCTTGTATGTCTGTCTGTCTGTGACACAATGCAGGTTTACAATTAACTTAATTCAAAGAACTGAATCACAGTTCCACATAAAAATCTGCCTGAGACTGTATGAATCACCTTAACCTGCAGTGCTGTCGTCTGTTACAGTAGGTCACTGTCATCATCACTGGCTATATGACGGGCAGTAAAGGTTGAGTAACATCCCGGTGTCAGCATACCATAAATCCTACAGGGGGGGTATAGCTTTGTCAGCATGACATCAACATTCATTTACTAACCAGCTGACAGGAGACAGAAAAAACACATGATTCTTTGGTTTTTATAAGGTCGTCGAGAAATTCACCTGTCACATAACTTGGTGAGACTCAGCAGCAGCTCACCGTTTCTTTTAGCTTCTCAAATATACAGTACTTCTGTTTTTCTGTTTGCCCCTTTAGTGGAGTGCATTATCCAAAAGTCAGGTACATCATAATCAGTGTAGCAGTTGAGTTGTATGAGTGGTTGTCCAGTTTATGAAGTCCATATACATGAATTTGGGGAGTGAAATAGACAATGAGCTATTTGGATGAGTCTGGAATTGAAATGGGTGCACAGAAAGACAAATGAGTGTTAGGTTGGAGACGTCTCTTAAGGTAGTAAAGCTGTAAAAAAAAATCATATATATATATTTTTTAGGTTATATTTACACTTTGCAGTCAACCTCATGTTGCTTTATCATTTCACTTTTTATGTCACATCTATATTCAGTTAAACAAGTTGTACATCCCATATTTATTGCAAGTTGGAGGTCTATGTCTGTATGAATATATGTGCTCAAGTGTCCTATTTCTGGGTGATGCGTTTCTTTGTTTTTTTGTGTAACTACATGTTCTGTATGCGTGTCAGTGTGTCCTGTCTGAGCTTCTTCTAGTGCAACAGACTGCTTTTATGTGTTGCCGCTCTTCTCCTGCTGCCATAGAAACATTATAGTAGCTAAACTGCTGCTGTTGCCCTGTTACCTCATTTCCTGCTCTATTTTTCCTCAGTGACTCAGAAGTAGGCCCCCGCCCCTCCCCACATAACACCACTTCCCCCTACAGGCTGCCGCAATGTTGCAGCATTATGATTACAGGGAAAATAAATCCCAGTAGATTGGACATTTAAATAGGAAACTTATTTGTTCTGCTTGTAAGCTGAGTAGTGGGAATTCCCCTTAAAAATTATGATTGCTTCATAGATTTATAACATGAAACTAATTCATATTGTTGCACACCGCATTCTGGTCTCTGAAAAGCATCTCAGAAAAACTATGGTATGTATAAGAGAAATCTGAAAAATGCCGAGAATGGATGCTTTTTTGGAGTCGATTTAAGTGCCAAAAAATAACTTTTTTGTGGCTTTGAGCAGGACAAACCCTTTTTTTTTTCTTTTCACAATAATACAAAGTGTATGGATCTACAAGATGCATATAAAGCACAAACTCATGTGCAGTCTCCCAGAGTGAATGCTATAACTAAATCAATTTCATATGAACATTATATAAAATGTGCAAACCGTTGCATCAGATGGATCTATACTCTTCTGTGAGCATGCTGCATGCACTCTATTACACAGTTAAATCTTTTCAGCTTGAGAAGAGGTAAGCCTTGGTTTGGACAGACTGCTTGTACCAACTGAGACTGAATCAGACAGGCTTATCAAACAAACCACAGACACAAATCCTCATATGTGGACAGGGTATTTCAACATGCAGGATTGTCAGACAGAAGGATTTACACACACTATTGACTCAATTGTGAGATTAGTGTTAATCAGTGTTATCGTGCCTTTTGAAATACCCCCTAATTAAGTTCTATAAGATAACATTATGCTGTAGTCTTGTGTAAAGACATGCATCGTATACTTAATTGTTAAGGTTCTTAAAAAAATTCTGGGGAAAATGTTCAAAGAACATGGATGCTGGTGTTATTTCCATTACATTTTGGAGGGTCAAATAAATACTAATATTCTGATGTTTTTAAGGATCGAAATAACACACGTGTGTCATAGGATGAACTGATATTTACTGATTTGTTCTAGTTTTGTAAAAAGACATTTTATATTTGATTTAAACACCAGAATTCTGTCACATTTTTGCCCAGCTCTGCCATGTACAGTACCATCCCTATCTGAGTTTCATTGAGGTTTTACTGTTTTACTAATCTCTAATACTAATGGTCAGGCCAAGGAGCTTCCCACCTATAAGGACAATGACTTCATCAATGATGGGCAGAAGATCTACATCAATGAGGAGAACAAGAAAATGTTCCTGGAGAAGCTTAGGAAAGATGTGGAGGTATGTGGTTTAGCTCGACTTTAGAAGCAGAGAATCACTGTTCACTGTCATTCCTTCACTCCTCCCTAATACAAAATATTTGCCCCCAAACTTTCCACTAAGCTTCTTCTTTACCTCTACTATTAATCATGCTCCACTCATCTAAACATTTGCCATTATGTTCTTTGCCTACTTACTTTCTGCCATCATCTTCAGTTCTTGGCCCAGCTGAAGCTCATGGACTACAGCCTGCTGGTGGGGATCCACGATGTTGAGCGGGCCGAGCAGGAGGACGTAGAGAGCGAAGACAACGAGGCAGAAGATGAGGGTGAGAGTGACGGAGGGGGTATTGGGACACCCCCCGACAGTCCCAGCAACACCCTTGACAGCACCAAGCCTCTGTCGCCCGGAGAGTTTGATCCCACTATCGATGTCTATGCCATCAAAAGCAACGATAGTGAGTGACCCTCTGCAGGGATTTTTTTTTATTTCTAATGAAGTAAAAGATAGAAATCTTACACTGTGTAGGTTGCATTAAAAAAATAGTATTGAGAGCTCCCCCTACTGGGTGCTGTTTAAAAGTGTCAATAAAATTACAAATGCTCTGTAGTTTCTCCTTTTTTCTGATGCTGCCTTGCAGAAGCATACAACCTAACTTAGAGGGATTTTACTTCAAATAACAGGTGCTCCAAGGAAGGAGGTTTACTTCATGGCTGTTATTGACATCCTGCAGCATTATGATGCCAAGAAGAAAGCTGCCCACGCTGCCAAAACTGTCAAGCATGGGGTATGTAGCTGCATACAAGACCTATTTAAAATTTAGTTGAAAAGTTTTGACATTTTGCTAAGTGTTTGAAAAAGTTCAAGACTCCTGCTACTTATAATTAGCACCAGTGCAAAATTAAGCTTGCCATGTAAGTTGATGCTTTTTTCTTTATCTATCTTACTGTTCTCCTGATAAATGTTTTGATATTAACTAGATAACAAAAGCTGCAGAAAAGGAACAATTTTCTTGTCATTCCAGCCTCCAATTATGCAATGTCTGCCTTGAAAATGCTGCTGGCAGGCATGCAGACATTTTATAAATGCATCTGACCTTCTTTTGTTCGTTCCCTGCCGTTACCAGCTTCATCACTGTTTTGTGTTTAAAGTTCACAGTCAAGTAAAACAAGTAGTTTCTCTTGCAAATATTGCACACTAAGTGCATAAAACAAACATTACAGCATAATGTTTGCTTTTTTCGCAGAATCTCAGGCACAAATGAGCTGTTTATGTCACACAATTCAGGTCTTTGCCTTTTTTTCCACATCAGGTCACCCGTGGATGCCATGAATCGCCCTCATCAGAAATTGTCCTTTTTTTTTCCCCTTCTGAAAAATGAATCAGTACTTTTTCATCATCACCAAATGTCGCAGAAAAACACATCTTACTTGAGTACAAATCATTTGTGTTTGTATTATTACTATGGTGATGAAGGCTTCACGGTAGCTCTCCACACTGATCATTCCCTGTTTAACTTACAAACATTTATGTATGCACGAACACACAAGCATTAATCCACTACTTCTCAGATCTCCTTGGGTATTTAACTTCATATGCAACAATGTAAAACATTTTAAAAGGGGAATGCAATAATTTTTACTCCATCACAAAATTATTATTTTATGTTCATGCTCAGGTAGATTGTCCAAAGGATCACCCAATTGGCCATGTTTTCCTCCATTGTTTATATCCTGTGAAAAGGATTGTCTTTTTTTTTCCTCCTCATAAAAAATGTTGCATCAGTTTGTGCTAAATGCCAACAGTCTGAAGTAAATGTCACATTTTTGCTTTTTCTGGATTGTATCTCTGCAGGCCGGAGCAGAGATTTCCACGGTGAACCCAGAGCAATACTCAAAGAGGTTTTATGATTTCATCACCACCATCCTGTCATAGCCTCCAGGAGCGACGTGGGGGTCACAGAGGCACATGGGAAAGGGAGGGCAAGTGGGGAGTAGGATGAAGAAGAGAAGTGATGGAGAGGAAAACCACGGAGAGGCTGAATTAATAAGGTGCTGTGGTGGCTTTGTGTCGCTCTCCCTCATCCATCCTGGTCATCCCTCACTGTTTGCTCCTCTCTCTCTTACAGTGGGGTGCCACACTCTGCAGCTAAACAAAACATTGTTCGTTTACATTTAACTTCTCTTCTCTTGGGTTCTGTTCATGTGTTACTTTTAAGGTTTTTAAAAACAAATGTCCAAGTCATTACATTTTTTTTCATACAGATTTTTATCGGTATTAATGTGGGAATTGTTTTTTTTGTTTGTTTGTTTTTTTTTTTTTGTTGGTTCCTTTTTCATTACCCCAATTCCAACATTCAGCCCTAGCAGTTTTAGTTTTAGTTTTTTTTGTTTGTTTTTTTCCATTTTATGTTTATATTTGTCATTTTACTCATGATGTATTTTGGGAGATTAGGGATGTGATGTGTATAAAAAGCGAGGACAAGCCAAACGCAGTGGTCAGATTACATCACAAAGTAAAGCTCTTTCTTGTAACGAGAAGGAAACGGAAAGAAGTTTGTGTTGAGCCTTGCCTAATGCAGTTGCTTCGTTTCAGGAAGTAGGAAGCAGTCTTCCAATAGGCCAACAGCTGAACCCACTCCCAAATGTTATACAAGCACTCAGCCAAACGAATCTTCCCAGTTTGGGTTCTTCTTCCATTATTCGCCTTTCACGCGTCTCCCTTCCCCGTCTTGTGTACACCTGTTCAGAGCTTCTGGGTTATTCTCTCACCATGACACCCCTCATGGGCTATCGTGTTTGTTTACGCCTCAGTGTTTTGTCTTTGCAATGCACAGTGATTTAGAAACAGAAAGGGAAGGACGCGTCTCTTTTAGATGACAAGAGGAGGGATTTGATTGCAAAGCTTCTTTCCCGTCGTTCACTCTGAAAATGTCGTTGGGAAGTGGTGGTTTCGGTTCCTGTTGCAGAGAATGGCTCAGAAGTCATGTTTGACTCTTTGCTGTGATATCTTCACACGGTTTTTGTCAAAGCGAAACATCAACAGCCCTTAAGTTTCTGTTGCCAAGAGCACCTTATGAGAAAATCTAAACTATTGCACTTTCATTTGTTCTTAAGAGCTATTATTCTGTTACATGCGCAGCAACAAAGAAGAAACGAAGCTTGACTCTCTTTAGAATTGAATTGTAGAAGCCTGATCTCAAATCCTGTCTTCCCCACAATTCCCCACCTGTGGCTTCTTTTGTTTTACTGGGATTGGTTGGGAAGCATTTTACTTCAATAAACTAACCTTTCCAGTTCCTCTGAGAAGCGCTCTGCGGTGTCGTGGTGGCAGGTTTTTGGGTGAGCAGGCATTAATGTGACTGTGCTTGTGCGTTCAGGGCATACAGAAGCCAGTTTACCTCCAACATCGTACCAGCACACACCTACTGATGGTGAAGGGTGTGTGTGTCAGTGTTCAAAAGTTGTAAAGGGCGGAGGAAAAAACGAGGATGAGGGAGGTAGGGAAGAGTAGCAACAGATATGCGTTAAGTCATTAACACCAACAGCATCATTCTTTAACCTCATGATGAGTCTGTTATTCATTATTTGTGTTTTTATTGTTGACTTTTTTTTAAGGTGGGTTCTCTGTATTAGAATTTGGTGGTTTTCTGAATTGTCATGCTAATACATTTTTTTCATTTGTTTGAGTTTTTTTTTGTTTTTGTTTTTTGTATATTTTGCACAAGAGGAAAGGAACCAAATGTTACGAATACGACCCCAATTAGTCGATACAGTTTTGACAAGGGAAATGCAATATACTTGTGTGTATGTGAGAAAAGTTGTTCTTGTTTTTCTGGTTGTTGTTCGTTTTTTCGCGTGTGACATTGTGCATCACCCTCTGGATAACCAACTAAAACAAGCAAAGTCCTTCGTCTTTACTCCTCGAACCCATGCAAAAAGCTTCCATCGCAGAATGTTGGTTTGGATGTCATAGATTATATTCTCATTATATTTTTACATTGGATTTTAATCTTGAAATATAGTTGTATTTAAAAACAGAAAAGAGAAAAAAAAATGGAGGCACCGTTTGGAATGAGTGATGGTGCTGTGGTAATGAAGAACAATGGTGTTTGGATTTTTACAATTTATAGGTGTCCATTAAAAAGATCTAAAAAATAAATTTAAAAAAATTGCATGTCACAGGACGAAGTCTCCTTCCCCCTCCTTTAATCTGTGGTGCTCTCCACATGTTCCTCCACTTTAACCACATTTAAATAGTCCCTACCATGCTTTAAATAACTGTTTTTCATTGTATACACTGTGCAAGATGTGTGCCTTTATACTCCAAATTATTTAATTTTATATTTTGTAATCTTTTTTTTTTTTTAACAAATGTAAAATGTTATTTTAATAATAGGGTATTTACTTTGATGTATTATTTTCCACTTTTTTTTTCTCCCCCAACCCCGCTCAGCCCTCCCCCTCTTCAGCCCCTCTGTTTGGATTTGTTCTCATCATGCAGTCAGTTGAATAAAACCATTCCAGTGATTGTCTTAAAGTGAATATTATGAAGACGTTGGGTTTGTTTGGGTTGTGTAAATGTAAATCCATAATTGCTGTTATTTAGCGTGCGCAGGCATCCCCCCCCCCCTTTTTCCTTTCCGCTCAGACTGGAGATGTGTCTGCTCTCATTCACCCTCTGTTGGTTCATGCTGATCATGCTTTTATTAAAAAATGTGAGTGTATGTTGAAGTGCTTTGTGGGGTGTGTGTACCGTGGTTGTGTTATCTTGTGCTCATCTCTATAACGGACAACTTCTACCAGCTCAGGGGTCTGTCAGCATGTCGCCATCATTACTAACCACATATAGAGTCAAATGAGATTAATTTTTTTCTTTCTTTCTTTCTTTTGTCTGTGATTCCACTTACTGTTAATGTACTGCTAATTTCTGCTCATCCCATGTTAGTGGTTAGCGGATATCTGTGTCTTTTCTCTGTAAATGGGCTGTTTTGTTTGTTTCCACATGCAGTAGCTCCAAATGTGCTTAGATTGTCATAAAGAGAAAAAAAAAAGGGAAATGAGGGAACGCAATCATCTTTTCGTCTGCCTTGCTGTTTTTTGCCCCAAAGACGTTTTTGTGCAAACATTGAAAGCAACTCAGCATGTTGGGTGAGCTTTTCCTTCTGGTCCTGGTATATCAGCTCTGAGAACAGTCAAGTCAGACTCTTTTAACAGGTGGTGATAACACACACGCCCTGCTGCTGTACCTGAAAGTGAACGAGTCCTTGCTCTTGTGACTCCTCTCATCTAAAGAGCTTCACCAGTCAACCTGCTGCCGCCATCAACTTGCCAAAAGCATCTATCAGCAGTCGGAACTACCCCACATGAGCTTGAAGAACATTGTGTGTGTATAATGTCTAATATTTCTTTTAAACTAAATGTGTTGGGGTTTTTTTTTTCTTTTCTGTAGTAGAAAGAATGAAGTGTGCGGTGCTTGAACGTGTCCAAAGATATGGGAAACAGCCCTGTGTTGACATGTTTTTCGAGCTCAAGGGAAAATGAGATTACAAATGCAAATGACTGAAGACGAGGTGGCATCTGCTGATGTGGGGCAGATTTTTTTTGGGGGGGGGGGGTTGCATTAGCAAATTTAGCCTGACATCCTAAATACAGACCTTGGATGATATCTGGTTATAATTAGATTGATTAAACAAGTATGAAAAGTAATTTCCACAGTAAATGCTGAACTCACACCTCCCACACAAAGCTAATTATCACTCCCAGCTAGAGCAGTGTCTTCTGTATGCTGCTCTTGTAGAATGTGTTTCCACACCCTTACCATCTCTTCATTTGTGCTCCACTAAGGAGCAGAAGCTCCACCTACTGCTCAATGAAGTGCAGCCGATTATTATTTTTTCAGCCATTATTAGACTCAGCCAGGGTTGCGCTCGTCAGAATTAAGCATTCATCTCCTCCTGTCTGGGATTTAACAATGTCTAACTCTGACTGTCCTTTTAACTTGCTGTTTTGATCTTTTTGAGGCTTGAGTCGCAGCTGACGTCAGATATTCAGACCATCCTGCAGATGCTGCAGAGACAGCCAACTCCGGGACCCCCTGCTTACAGCACTGTGACTGCCAGTCCAGACTATCACAGGCCTGCTGTGAAGGTTCAGCCAGTTTCTCTGACTGCAAGCCATTTTTTCAGCAATACAGGAACTCAAGTACGAACAATATCTATTTCTATAGATTCAAAGGACTGTTTTTTTTTAACCTAAAAAGTTTATTCATTCCCTTATATGTATACAGATCATTGTGTGACATTACGGCACCTTTTTTAACTGCTATGCTTAATTTTACATGAAGTAGTTTATATTTATTGTAACATTTTACTTCTCAGGGACCCAGCCAGAAATTGGAAAGCAGCATTCAGGAATCCAAAGACTCTGTATCGAGCTTGGCAATTGTGAATGCACCCATGGAAGACAGCCTTACAGCATTTTTTGAACAGAGACATACAGAGCCGCAGCAACATCGGCAACAGATTACAGCACATCAACAGCCATCATTGATCCCTCTTCCCCCTGAAACCTCTTCTGCCTCTACATCACCTTCTGACCCTCATCACAACACCACTGGACACCACAGACCTGTCACAGACCCGGAGTTTCCAAAGCTGTAAACCTCTCAACAGCAATGTAATCGAATATCAGGGTTGTAATCCTGTAATTACTAAGTAGCACTTTCTTGTTTTTATCAGCATGCTGGCACTGCCATCTGTATTGTTCATTTACAGTGGCTTTTTAATAGAATTAAGATTTTAATTAATTGTGCATGTGGAAAAAAAACCCACTGTTTTTGAAGTTAAAAAGATGAAAATAAGAAACAGATTAAATTTATTATCGTCAGTCATTTTCAGCCTATGAATTTACATGCAGATGCCCAGCTGAATCACTTTAAACCTATTCAACTAAGTGGAAGTCATCCCTGAATAAGGACAGCTCTTCCTTCGCCAGCAAGTGTACAGTTTGTATGTCAAGTTAAGGATGCTGGTCTGAGGTCTCCACTTGGTTGTAACAGATTTAACACCACAACACTAGACCCGCTTTGTTTTTCACCAAGGCTTTGTGCTCATATCAGCCACTTGTACTTCAGCTTTTTATGTTCCCACTCAGTCGAGTCACACTGGAGTGGACTAGGGTCAGCCAGAATAACCTACCCACATAATCTTCTGTCATGTGATCTTACCACCAGTGCATCAACATGTCTCCATTGACAACCAACCCAGGAAAAAAAAGATGTTACCTTGACAATCAGACATGTCTCAACTTTCCCCTCCTAAACCGAAAAGCCCTGACTGACCTACCTCGCACAGAACGGTTCTTAATGATCAACATTTCAGACACCAGTTCATCACATCAAATCTTTTTTTATTACTTTGTTTTTCTTCTTGTGTCACATGACTCCCCAACTACCAGGCCCTGAATTCCACAACACAATGTCTGCACAACACATTTAAGATGGCTGGAAATGCCAGGAGGTCCCAAAACTGCCCCCCCTAGTTAAGGGATATGGTGGGAGGGGTTGCTTTGCAAGTGTCTAGAGTGATACCCAAAATACAAGCTCTTACAGTCAAAATAGACTGAAAAACTCCATCCTTTCTGGTCCATCAGATGGGGAAGGTAAGTGTAGCAGCATCACCAAATGGGCTGTCGCACAACCTCATGTAAGTACAGAGTCGGAGCCAAAAGAAATATAAAAGTCTGCTGATGGACAAGGTGACAGGTGTTGACCATCAAACCACCACTACATGACCTTTGTGTAGAAAATCTAATTAAAGGGTTTTCCGTGTGGCTGCAGACATATTTCACCCATACATAACCATCAATTTGTGCCTGTAGAATATCAAGTCAGAAAGGTTATCCCTCCAGCTGCTGAGTGTCAATAAGGAGCAGCTACTGCATTACTCACTGCCAAAGTGCAACACAGTTGATCACTCAGTTTGCTCTACTCCAGAAAAACAGAAAGACGAGATAGAAACCTTGATTTGAGATTTTAACTATAGGATGCTGACAGCTCGTCACTGTTTTCAAGGCCCAGCTGGATGGCAGCTGGTGACCTGTGCAACCAGAGACTTTACAACAAGGATGTGAGCCAAAACTAGGGCCCTGCACTGCTTTGTGTCCTCAGTGGCATCATACAGAAGTACCTGAAGTATGAGGAGGTGACTTTGTTAAAACATGAAAGTGATGACACAGCCATTCTTCTTCCAGTTCCTGAAAATGTTGCATAACACCTGACAGAGGATCTGACATGGTTGTGGAAAGGTATACTGTGAATTTTCTCTCCGGGGACAGAGGAGTTTGCATGATTTTGTCAACATGGATATTCTCAAGAGTCACTGATGAACCTGGTCATTAATGTTTGAACCCGTTAAAAGTCTAAAGCCTGTGTGGGTAACATACACAAACTATTTACTGCAGCTATTAGTGTAATACAAGATTATTACAAAGTTATGAGAACAGTTTTATTATTCTTAGTTGTATGCCTGTCTTCTCTGAAGTGTGACTCAGGGGTTTTTGGACAATTGCACTGCAATATACAAAACTAGTAGTTTTTTGTTTTGTTTTGTTTTTTGCTTGTTTCTATTTGTTTTTTCTTTAAATAATGTGCATTATTATTGCAGTCACTGATGTGCACCTACTGTACAGCGCTAAGCCAACAGAACACATACATTCTTGTTTGGGCAAATATAACATGCAGATTTGAGGATTTTCTGCTGTTTTCGCAGAGCTAGGCCTCTGACACGCAAGTATGATGTAGGCATTTTTACACAGCAGTGCATGAGGGCGTTTTTTGTCTTTTAATATCTATATATTTACTGTCTTGCACTGTTTATGAGCCCAAAGTAGCACATTATGATATAAAATGATGTCAGCATACTTGTCTTTTTTACAATGTATGTCAAGAGTTGTGTTGGGAGAGAGATTTCTGGTAGTGCTTGTGCATAAGCAGGCCCAAAGAGGGTCTTGTGCCTATACAACCAATCCAAATGCTAAGGCAGCATCTTTATGTTTAATTAAACATACATTACAGAATCCTGTTAATCCCTCCCTGTAGTTTTGGGCAATGTTTATTAAAGTAACATAATGTTAAATAGTTGTAGTAAATACATCTCAATGCAAGATGTAAATATTATTGGGGTTTTTTGTTTGTTTGTTTGTTTGTTTTTTACTGAAAGAGCTATTTGAGAGATTATATAGTGAAACAGAGTAGTGAATATGATTGTTTTGAAGCTGTAGAAGCAATAAATGAAAATGCAAAGCTGCAGTGGTGTCCCTCACTTCACATGTTTTAAAATTGCAATTAGATAGATAGATAGATAGATAGATAGATAGATAGATAGATAGATAGATAGATAGATAGATAGATAGATAGATA
>JAOXYM010000013.1:16513942-16543962 GCA_028567055.1 Leptatherina wallacei
AAGCGTCAGTGTTGATTGGCTACACAACCCCTGACAGCCAATCAGTGGGCGCTGTAGGCGGGACATTGTCATCTAGCCCAGAGTTTTGCCTTCAGGCAGAGAGAGATGCTGGATGAGAGCCAGAGGAGTGCGTTTTAAAATAAACTTATATTATCGGCTATCGGCGAAAAAAATGGCCGATACCGATTATCATGAAATTGCCTAATATCGGCCGATATTATCGGCCAGGCCGATAATTGGTCGATCCCTAGTCTCCACAGAAAACGGTCAGAATTGGTTGAAAAGTGAACGTTTTGCGTAAAGATGTTGCACATATATTTAACATTTACATCAAATCTCATTGAGGTGGGTTTAAAAAAGAGAATAAAGACAGACTCAACCTTCAACTTAGCCACAGTACTTTACCTTAAAGATAGAGCATGACATCCTACCTTTAGGAAATCAGCAGCTAAGCATTACACAGCCTATAGATCTTCATATTTATGACATTTTAAGTAAAACGTTGAATGTGTTGAAATACCGTCTTTGTCTTATCTTCTGCACTTTATTACACGCTATTTCTGCAGCCATGTTTTTATAAGTTAAGAAAATATCAAAATAAAAAAAAACCTCTGAAATGTTCAGATGTCTGTCTGGGAAAAACAAATATCCAATCAGAAGTAAAAGTTGCTGTAATATTCCTGCATTTTTCTTAAAATAAACCTTTTAGCTAAAATCTGTCCTGGACTTAGCTGCAGACACTGACACACTCTGGAATAGAAAGCCACCCAGAGGATTCAGAACAGCATGTCCCCCGACAGGATCTTGTCAGTCTTCCGACTCTGCTGTTCGCTCCTGTTGGCACTTACCAGTCCAAGGTGGAATAGCCACCTCGGAGGAACATATGCTGTTTGTTGAAACGCCTCAAAGCGTGTTTTTTTTTTCTTTCTTGTTTTGTTTTGGGGTTTTTTTCATCCTGATTTTCAGGCCACACGTCTGTTCAAGCCATCAGTGTGTGGCTGATCAAATTCACATGAGAGCTTCTATCACCCTCAATACATCAAGCTGCCACTCCACATTCTCCTTCCCTCCAGGGGCAAATTTAAATCACGCAGGTTAAACTTGAATAATCGCAGCTCCCTTTGCTTACACTTTTGTAGAATACAAATCATCTGAAGTTCATTTGGAGGCAGACATTTCAGACCACCAGATGTTGTTGTGTGGTTTAAACTGCTGTGTCAAACCTTCTAAGAAAAGTTTGAGTTAGTGTGGAAAGATCGCTGTCACAGAGAACTGCTGTCATTTGCGAAGGGAAACCACCATGAACAAACAAGAAATTAGCAGTGCTTTGTGTAGAAAACTACGATTTTTCAGGACAATTAAGGGAAGAAAGTAGGGAAGATGGAAGTAACAGACTCACTGAAAACTGTTCTGTGTTATTCTTTGTTCTTATTTGTTATTGTGAATTTAAAGAATATTGATTTATATTATATATGCATGCTATATCATCTGCTTTTCTAGATCTGACGCTGATCGTCATAGATGAGTGCCACCACACTCAGAAAGGAGGCGTCTACAATCACATCATGATGCGATATCTGAAACAGAAGCATAGGAACAAAAGGCTGGTGAAGGAGCAGAAGCAGCCTGTGCCCCTCCCTCAGATCCTGGGCCTGACTGCCTCGCCAGGGGTTGGGAAGGCCACAAAAATGGAGAAAGCAGAAGAGCACATACTGCGTGTAAATACTCTCCTCAGCTTTCTCTGTGCAACTTTGTAGTCAAAAGAATTTGCTGATGGAATCTGATGCAGCAAAAGCAGAGGCCATGGCCTGGAAAGCTATTCCACAAATATATCACATAACAGCAAAACATTTTTTTAACTCTGTGTTGGTCTAATAGGAAGTGGGGAATTATTGTGTGCATCACTTGTAACTCTGCAAATGTGTGAATGTCTTTTATAGATTTGTGCAAACTTGGATGCTTCCAAAATCATGAGCCTTGGCGAATTCAAAAAGGAACCGAGAAAAACTGTCCTGACGGTGGAAGACAGGAAGCAGGTAGATTAGTCACATGGGAAATGGTTTCATGGTAAACTTTAGTCTAGATTTCTTAGGATGTCTAGTTTGTTTTTAAAAGTGCTATTTGTGTGTGTTTTTAGGATCCATTTGGTGATGTGATCAAGAAAATCATGAGTGCTATTCAACAACACGCCCAGTTGTGCCCCACATGTGACCTGGGCTCCCAGAATTATGAACAGTGGGTTGTTCAAAAAGAGCGGCAGGGTGAGCGCAGAGATTTCTGCTCCTCTTTAGTGCCATTGATGTATAACAGTGTTTGGGCCATTGCAGACTTCGGCCGAGAATGTATTTGCTTCTTAACCTTGCATCCGTGGAGGCAACCGGCTCTGTCATGATGAGTGTAATTGTTCACATACTTTCTTGTGTACTACTGGTACACATTAGAAAACTCAGGTCATGTCCACATGGAGATGAGTTTAGGTGTATCCACCAAAGTTTCTTATCATTTGGACGTTTCTTTCACTTGGAAACAGCAGGTTTTTTTTCTCGCACAAAAACGCTCAGTTTTTAAACTGGGTCCCAAAGTAAATTAATCTGAAATGCCACCATTTTGTTTCCATGTTTACCACTCATGCGCATCTTTATTTGAACTGACGGTTACGTAATGACACCTTAGCCCCACCTCTCCCTTCACCCACATGTGCAAACCGTGCAACAGTACATGTGAAACAGCTACAACAATGGCCTATTACAGTGCTGCATTCATGCTGCAGAAGCTACTGAGCATATGGCTTCTACAGCAAAATCCTCTCCTCATCGTTAGTTGACCCAAATGTCTCCTTTTTAGCTCCATTCTCCACCATTTTCCTCTTTTTATGTTTGTTAAAGATGCACTACTTAACTTATGCAATTATCTCAGTGATGCGCCCCATATCGACGGCTAATTCAGCATCCATCTTGCATCCTATCTGTACTGTGAGCTCTCTGCAGACAGTCTTATCTTGACTCTTATCTTATCTCTGACTCTCTTTTGTTTCTTCTCTTCCTCCAATAATTTCTTCTAACGTTTCATTGTTCAAACTACGGTTAGCGTTCGAAACAGCCAGTTTATTTACATCGGCTTGCTAGTGTATAACACATGCGCGAAGCGAAACTCAGCAGGCGTGGGACGCTGCTGGGCCACGATGGGGTCAGAAATGCACATTATAGATGTCACTGTGTCATAAAACAAATCGGGAAAGAGTGGGTCTTGAATAGAGGTCGACCGATGAATCGGCATGGCAGATATAACGGCGCCGATAGGACTATTTACCAACTATCGGTATCGCCGGTACTTGGCTCCGATAGTGGCCGATGGCGCAGTCTTCTTTTCCACAGCGCCATAAACTGCTTCTTCCCTGCCCTGCTCTCTTGTCTCTCTGATCACTGAGGGGCGGGGCTGCTCCTCACACAGGGAGAGAGCATGGGAGAAAGAGAGATGGGGCGTGTGCACAGGGTTTCCAACTTAGCGACTTAGTGAGTTTTCAGACCCCTCTAGCGACTTTTTTTCCAAAAAGCGATTAGCAACAAATCTAGCAACTTTTTCTGGAATTACAGGAGACTTTTAATTTCCAACAGTGATCAATTTTTTTTGCGTGTGGGGTAGTGAGTGATATCGGCCATCAGCTTTTTCCTGCTCCAAACTATCGTTATTATATCAGCCTTTAAAAATCCACTATCGGTCGACCTCTAGTCTTGAACATCACACAGATTTTTGCGAGTGCTCCATGTTATATTCTCTGTGTTTGGTGTATTTCTATGGCAATGTGATAATAGAGCAGGTCTGGCTAATTTTGCTGTGAACCCTGTGACCCCCATCAATTTTGTCCATACGTGACCCCTAGCAGTTACTGCAGCTTACAAACGTGTAGCCGTGTAGCGATCATTTCTGAGAAAATGTACACGCTGCACCTCAATCGCAAAATGAGAGAGGTAGCCATGATGAACATGTATTTGTGTAATTGAAAGCAAATATATTCTCAGCCTCAAGATAAAAAAAAACCCAAGATATTACAGCCACACGAAGGGTGTTAGAATGTCCCAATTGCTCAGATTTAAGTGGTTTATACTCAGAAAATTTTTGTTGAGACTGTATAGTGAAAATTTTTTTAAAAAGAAACTCACAATATGACTTCTTTTTTAAAGAAAGAGAAGTGATGAGTGTTTTCTTATTGCTGAATCAAATTGCAAAGTATCATGTGATCTGATCATCTAATGCAAAAGTAATAACAGCAAGTAATGTCATGAATAAATTATAAAATGGAAAAAAGCTTCTTTTTTTCAATTGTGGACACAATTACTTGGAATTAAGAACTATTATGTTCAACTAGTAGTCTTTCTTTGTTTTGAGTTTTTTTGAGGGTTTTTTTCAGTTAATGCCCCTTAACTGTTAACCTGTGCTTTTTTCCTTTAACCTACAATTTCCCTTACTAACTGTCTCTGTTTCTTTCTCTGTTACTAACCTTTTGTCTAACTGATGACAAACAGGGTCATTTGTATAAACCTAAAAAAAACTTTTCTCCATCCATTAGCTGCAAAAGAAGAAGATCAGGTGGTACGAGTTTGTGCAGAGTACCTTCGCCAGTACAACGATAGCCTGCTTCTCAGCAACACCATTCGCATGTGTGACGCCCTCAGTTACCTGAACAAATACCATGAGGAGCAAATAAAGAAGAAAACAGCCCCAGAAGAGGATGAGAAGATACAAATAACTGCTACAGAGAGATTCCTCTTCAACTTGTTTAAAGGTATTGCTTGTAGTAGTACATTTGCTGACTTAAACATTGACATAAAGATTTATCTCAGTCCTTTGAAATCTCTGTCCTGCAGAAAACAAGGAGGAGCTGGAGAGGCTGGCAAAGATTCCAGAGTATGAAAACGACAGCCTGACAAAACTGAGGATGAGAATTCTGCAGGAGTTCAGCTCCAGGGACGAGGCAAGAGGGATCATTTTCACTAAAACACGTCACAGTGCAATTACTCTAAGTCAGTGGATTCAGGAAAACCCCAAGTTTGCTGACATTGGAGTGAAACCTTCCTATGTGATTGGAGGAGGAGACCAGAGTGATGTTAAACCAATGACAGCTGTGAGTGCACATCACATAAGCTGCCTGGCATTTTCCTTGTTTTCTAACCACATCATATGTGACTTAGACCAATTGTTGTTTTTTTGAATATTTGTTCTTCAGGCAGAGCAAAAGGACGTGTTGAAGAAGTTTGGCATCGGTAAAATCAATCTGCTGATTGCTACCACAGTGGCAGAGGAAGGCTTGGACATACCAGCCTGCAACTTTGTTATCCGATATGGCCTTGTGACCAACGAGATCGCTATGATTCAGGTCAGTGGGGCGAACTGCGGCAACTATCACTTCCATGTTCATTGACGGCAGACATGGTTGGATGTATTTTTCAAATATCTAAAGAAAAAAAAAATGGCCACGTTTAAAGTTATCAGATGAAGTTGTATTGTCTAAAAGCTATGGGCACTGCATTGCAACGTTGTCCAGAAATATTGGCAGAGTTCTGTTAAGGCAAGTATTTAGGGCCTTTCTCCGTTTGAGTGAGCAAACACCTTACTTTACTTGCCGCTCCTATTACTTACTTACATTTCCTCTGTTCACTAGCAACACTAAATATGAAAGCTCTTTATTTAGAGTGCCCTAATAACAGAACATCTGTAAAATTGAGCAGCAGAAATCACTTTATTTATGCTATACACTAAACTTCCTTCTATTCTTTTCTGCAGTCTCAAGGCAGAGGAAGAGCTGAGGATAGCACTTACATCGTGGTTGATGTCAAGAACTCTGGAGTGGCTGAAAAAGAGTGTGTCAATGAGTACCGCGAGGACATGATGATCAAAGCCATTAAGAAAATCAAAACCATAAAACAAGCAGACTATGACAAACAGGTAAGGAAATGTAAAAAAAATTGTCTTTCCATCTGAAACCCATATTGCAGTATGACTTCTTTTCTTTCTTTTTTTTTTTGTTCCCCTGCCTTAGATCACTGAGTTTCAGATTCAGGCTATAATGGAAGAGAAGGTGAGACAGTCAAAGCAGAATCAGAAGGCCTTTAAGAATGAGAGCCCATCTGCTGTGAAGTTTGGCTGTCGACACTGCAGCAAACCTGTCTGCAGCGGTGAAGATATCCAGATCATTGAAAATATGCACAGAGTCAATGTTACCCCACAGTTTAGGTGAGATTACAAAGCTGACCTTTTTTCGTAATACATATTGTTTTGTTAAGTGTTAAGTGTGCACTGATGATTAATTACACCATGTTTTGTACAGTAAACTGTTCATTCAGAGAGAAAACTCAACTCTTCAGGAAAGACTTCTGGATTATGAGACCAATGGCGTGATAGCTTGCAAAGACTGCGGTCAGGTATTTGTGTGTTCTCTTCTTTATCAAAGTTTGTTTTTAGTAATGGTAGTTAAGAGGAAAGATATCTTCTTAGGAATCTTAAAAGAATATTTGAACATAATGGAAAATACTCTTTGCTTTCTAAGCTATATGGCAGTGTATATTATGCATTAGTGTATGCATAATGTACTGCCAATTAGTTCAACAAAACAGGACAAAAGTATAAAAATGACAAATATGTTGTCTGAAGTCAAAGGGAGACACAAGATGTATAGCTGCTTTCTTGACAACATATACTTTCAAACTGAGCTAATCTTTCTTCCATTTATTTACTGTCAGGCTCCCAAATTTATTAGGGTACAAAATGGCCTATGTTTTGGTCTCATTTATTCCAAGTTGCAGTCACTCGACTTGCCTAGCTTCATTAATTACACCTGCTGTGTGCACCATATCTGTCCTGTTATGTGTGACCCTCTTATGTTCTGTTGTAGACGTGGGGTTCGATGATGATGTATCGTGGGATCGAATGCCCCTGCCTCAATGTGAAAAACTTTGTGGTGAACATCAGGGGGAAAAAGTTCAGCAATTTCACCAAATGGAGTGAGCTCCCCATCAAGTTCCCTGCATTTGACTACATCGAACATGCCAGCCTGATGGCGCAGAGCATGGATGATGAAGAAAGTTTATAAAAGTCAAAATGACAAAAAATTAAAGCACTATTTTCAGTTGTGTCCTATTCTTCCTCTCATTAAGTGGCACACACAACATGCACCCATTACACTTAAATGTAATGCTTCCTTTCACTCATGAGTTGTGAGATCTATTGGTGATGGATTATTTGTGTTTGGTTGTTGGTTTTTTTGTATGCTTTTGTTGTTTTTTGTCATTTGTAAATGTATTATTGTGGGATATTGTCAATTATGAATGCATTTAAGAGATTATTCTGAATAGTGGATTGTTATATCCCACTATCCAGTGAGATATAACAATTTCTTGAACGACAAAAATAAATTATTAAAAAAGTAATGTTTTCTTCCTAAACCCGTCTTGTCTCATGAGATGCGAGCCAGTGAGCCAGCGATAGCCCCCCTAAGAGCCCACCTGTCAACTTGCATGCAAACAGGTGCTGTTGATTTTCTGTTTAACTCATCTGGCAGTGAGTCACTACTACTGAGACCATTGTGCAGCTATTTTTAGATGTAGACTTTTTCCATCGTTTGTGTACTCCTTATTGATCACCTGATCGATCGAGCAGCATTGCAAGTTGAATGAATCCTAAAGTAATAAAGCTGATTAGTTATTAACTGATAATTGTTGAAGTTCAATTCATTTTAATTCAGACTTGATCAAAAACAATCTCCAGTGATCTATTAGATAGAAAATGTAGATTTAACTGAAAGATAAAACTGGCTTTTCCTGTTTTCTTACGTGTGCTGCGGGAGTGACTCGCGCCCTTTGGTGGAAAAAAAAAAAAAAAAAAAGCCACTTCCTAATACCATTGAATTGTGCGCTTCTGGAAAGTTGTGCCGCAAACTTCAGGGAGGCATCTCCGCCCGCTGTCGGACTGCTCTCAGGAATGCAGCGAGAAGTGTAGGAAGCTTCGGCTGAAGTAGGACGGAGCTCAGTTTCATGTTGCGGGTGTTGTGCACTGAGAGTATGTTCACCAGGCGGCAGGAGACTTCCAACACGTCAGTGGCTTTTAAGGATTATTAGACTGAGAACTTCACGGGGACTTCAACATTATCATGGTCAGTAATCGATTTCCCATCAGCTTCAATACTGAAAAAAAAACCTGGTAATGGTAGAGAAATACTTTTTAAGGTTTTGGATAGTCAGTGTGACGCTTGTCTTTGGGATAATGAATAGGCTACCAAAGAGACTGCAGCGTCAGCTTGTGCTGTGTGATTTCTGAAGATTTGTAAGTTTTTCCTCCTCACAGGGCTGCAGCAAGGTGATGTGGGGAGTGGTAGGGGCGGCTGTCGTCATCACATTAATAACAATCCCAGCAGTTTATTACAGCAGTAAGTTATACGTCTGGCCTGTCACTCTTTTCCTGATCAAGTTTAGTGTCAAACCTCAATTCAAACCACGCGTCTATTTACGTTTTGTCATTTAAGGGGAAAAAAAGTAAATGAGCATGAGCTACTGTAAGAGTGTTGTTAGAAGTAGCTTGTAGTAAAACAAAACTGTGCATATGTTTAGAATCTGGAGGAACCAAAAGGCCTTTCACACTCGAGGATTACTTCAATGACACCATTAGGAAGAAATCCTTCAGTTTGTACTGGATATCAGGTATCATGTCTGCTGCAATGATTGACCTCTGAGCAACATTTCAATCTTGCATGATGTGTGCAAATGTTTTTACGATGTGATTTATCGTCCCTGTCTGCAGATAAGGAGTATCTGCATAAAACAGGAGATGGGAATGTCTTTCTCCATAATCCTGAAACACAGGAGAATTCACTATATTTGAGCAATTCAACCTTTGTAATATATCTGCCTCTTCTAATATTCAGCAACCAACACAGTTTTGTTCCTGACTATATAAAAGTGATCGATTCTATTCTGATTTTTACATTTCAGGCCAAAGTGGATGCCACTGATTATTTGCTGTCAGGTGATCATAAATACATTGCTTTTGAAAGCAATTACACAAAGGTGAGATGTCTTCAGTAATTGATTTCTGTTTATTTTCTATATTTGTTTACACAGTTGGATAAAACGTTTAAAATGGCTGATCATTAAAATCATTATAACAAACATGGAAATAAATTCTATGTTTGAAATCTTTCAGAAATGGAGACATTCATACACAGCCTCATATTCTATCTATAACAGGGAGAACTCGTAAGTAGTCTTATATTTCTTTCATTAGTATTTACTGAGTCCGTCAGTCTATTTGTAGACATATCAGTGCTTTTCTCTGGAGGTGCAAAACAGAACTCCAAACACAGGAAAAAGTTATTTTTATTCATTCATTTGTTCATTAGATAACTATGTAGCTAACTATGGTTCATGTGACATGTAAGCTACCTGTGCGACCTCATTATGAATATATTGTGTTAGCTTACATCTGGTCTCCAAGAGTCTTCTTGTCCAAGAAAGAAAAATCCAAGTGACCAGCCTGACTGGCAGTCATCCAGAAATTCACAGAACCATAATGATCTATGTTACTTTTGTATTGTTCATTGTCCTGAGGAATAGACACTCAGAGTTTTCAGCAGGAAGAAACCACCGGCAGGATGGCCAATGCCAGCATGGACCCAGAGGTCACATTAAAGCAGTCAAACCTGGAGAATTTGCAAGTCGTAGCCCAAGATGTTGCAGCAAATATCTCCCTCAATGACATGCCTGCCATTGCTGCCCATGACATGGCCATGCCTCTAGTACATTGATAGAACATGCTAGCAGGTGGAGGCATACCTGTGACCCCGCAAGCATATTTGACTGCTTCAGCAACCCCAGTGGGGAAATCTAGACAGCGCTAGCCCCTTGTTCTTTCCCCCATAGCACACAATCAGTTGTTCAGAGCTCCTGGGTAACTAAATTGTAGTCGTGAAGTACAGACGGACAAAACAAATTAGCCCTCTGCGCCTCCCTGGACCGAAATGGGCGATGGTGGTACGCATCAATAGACACATTGGCATAAGTAGGAACCAAAACCTTCTGAAGGAACACTATGTTCAGTCACACTCATCCCTGACTTCCAGTGCAGACATGCAGAGTTGACCAAAAGTGCATGGAGTTCTCCAGCAAGTTTGGCAATAGTTAATCGCTAAAAAGCTAAAAAGTGATGTGCACCAGCTGCCCTTCCATCCCAGTAGCAGTGGTTGATGGAAATAGATGCCTTGACATAGATGTCAAGGCTGAGGCATCCAAAAGATGCTGCAAGTACTGCACTAAGTCCTGTAAAGGACAAAAACTAGGTCCAACCCCTTGTCCCTGCTCTGAGGAAAAAGCAGACCAAGAGTTATAAGAAACCATCTGTGTGGAGGGCACTCTTGCACTCCTCAAGGTCTCACAAACGAAGGGCTAAACCCCAGTCATGAGTGGCCATCCTTTCATCTGCTACACTGAGAGCTGAAAGCAGCAAGGAGATGGCTGCCAGACCTTCCCCTCCAGTTGGGAAAGGTTGCAAAGTTTCCACCTTCCTGCGGGACGGAGCTTGCACCTTAACTTTCATGCCCTTTGGGCTGTCATGTTCCTCACCAGAATTGATTTTTCTTTATTACACAATGCTGGCATGCACCAGATCTCTTTTGAGAGATCCCTGAAGGTGGTGAGTCTTCTCCAAACAGTCCTTCTATCTGTTGGATCTGTTGGAGCCTCTCCTTTCACCAAGAGAGGCAGAAGGGTGTAGTTCAAACACTGACTAGTCAAAGCGTCCTGTCCCAGTTCTTGGCCATCTCCATCCTGCAGTTGAACTCCCCCAAGAAACACACTTAACATAGCAGAAAAGAAAGGATCAGGCCAGGAGAGAACCATGACTGTGCCACAGAATTCAAACTTGTCCAGCAGCAAGTTATGACAGTCTAACAGATCAAAAGAGACAGGATATAGGCTGTAACACCCTATTTGGCCTACATATCACATTCATGACTCTGTTTTCATAAGACCCTAACCTGTGCAGAGGGTGTGGAGACATTCACTTTCTTTTTTTTACTGCCCCTGGCAGTCAGGAAGAAATTAAACCAAACCAGCTCCTTAAACCAGCTTTACAAGGCAGGAAAGTTTATTTGTATGGCATATTTTCTGTACAATGCAATTCAAAGTTATTTACATATAACATTAAAAGCATTACAGATGGTGCAAAGAACCCTAATAAAATCATGAATTAATTTAAAGTTACTATACCAATTTCATGCATTTTCAGTGCACAGAAAATGGACTAAACACTCAGAGATGTAGAAAATGCAACAGCAAAGTTGCAAAATAAACAATTTACACTATTGATAGAAGCACAAAAATGAGTCTAATTTTTTTGGGGGGGTAGTAATTTAATCCAGAACACAAATTAGAATATTGTTTAGTCTGTAGAAATGAGACAAAATATGACTATGATTGAAGTCCAATCAGATAAATCAACTTCCCCTCTACACGCTCCCTTTTAGTAGTATGATAAATAAAATATATAAATAAATAAATATACAGAATATAGTATAAAGTGAATCTACTATATTCTGAATATACACAGTTTTCTGACAATATTTGCATCAAGTGTCACTTTTTGTGTTAATAAGATTTTTTATTCCTCACAGGCAAATTATGCATTAGAAACATTTTATAGCAGCATGATCATAGTCTGAAAAAGAATATTTGTTTTGTGAATTGTAGTAACTATATAATGTTTCTTCTGAGGGTTACAATGTGATGCATGGAAGATGATTACCACCTTTAACACTTTTGCTATTTCATTGCAGATCATTTGTTACACTAGTGAGTCTTCCACCTGTCATACAGTACTTTACCTTTGCGCCAACAGGAAACCAATATGTAAGCATATTACATGTTATCATTCTCTACTGTTACCAGTCAGAATATACAGTATTTCAGCCAGTTCTGTATTACTGGGACTATATTTGATTTATCTCTCTCTCTCTGCATATATATATATATATTTGCAGATTGGAGATATTTCTTTGTGCAAAATTTGTTCTTTTGAGTATGAATATTGGATAAAATTGTATTCAAACCATCAAAACATTCAAAACTATATTTACTCTGTCTTTTACAGGCCTACGTCTCAGACTTTAACATTTATTTAAAATCCAATGTCATGGCTGAAGCTGTGCAGGTGACACACAATGGGAAAAAAAATCTGATTCTTAATGGTGTCCCTGACTGGGTGTATGAGGGTAGGTAAAATTAAAGTTAAGTGTGCCTCTGTGTTTCTACATATACATGTATTCATGATGTCTTTTTGTTTTCCTACAACTTACAGAGGAAGTGTTTGCATCGAGTGGTGCAATATGGTGGTCCTCAACAGGAAAATTCTTGGCTTATGCAGAATTTAATGATACCGAAGTTCACAAAGTGGAGTTTACTTGGTATGGATCTGAGCAATATCCTGAAACAGTGTCTGTTCCATACCCAAAGGTGGGATCATATGACTTTTAAACACAAAATATAGTTATTTGCTAGCAAGGTGTCAAACAGGACATCTTGTTTGATTAATCCATTTAAATCTTTTGTTCTTTTGGTAATTTTATATCAAAATAATTTCTGCTCTGTTTAGAAAATCTGCTGTATGTTTTGTTGTCACCAACTAATTCTATGTAATTATTCATCAAGACTGCAATACCTTGTCATAGGCTGGATCAAATCTTACTAAGGTGAAACTCTTTGTGGTTGATACCACAAATCCATCCCTCCGCACGCAGGTGGCTCCTCCTGCTACCATTGCATCTGGGTCTGTATATTCTGAAGTTTATGTGATCACTTAATAATCAAATTTGTAAAGCTGAGAGAAATGTTATATTTTCGTGGTGTGCCTCATGTGAAGACCCTGTCACTTTCTGTTGCCTTTACTCAGTGATCACATTTTATGCTCAGTGACCTGGCCTACAGATGAACGCGTTGCTGTGCAATGGCTTACAAGGAAACAGAATCATGTGGTTGTACAGATCTATGACTTTGATGGAAGTAGCTGGAAAGAAAAACAGGTAGACATTGTCAGGAACTCATAAATAATTTCTGGTTAGATGTTTTTTTAGCATTACACTGACTAATGATTAAGTAATTAGTTGCAAATGAACTGAAACGAATGCTTTTACTCATTACAGAAATTTGAACAAACAAGCAAGACGGGCTGGGTCGGCCATGTAAGTTTCCATTAAGTCATGGTTGTTAATGTAATTAATTCATCTTCACACGTTCATTTGGTGCATGACTGTAATTTATTATTTTTCTCCTCAGTATGTGCCCCTGCCTCTATTTTTTGCTGAGGATAAACTCAGTTTTTACAAAGTGATGAGTGATACTCAGGGCTACAAACATATTCACTATGTGAAAGACGTGAGTGTTGTCATTCAGGAATATCAACACCTTTATCTTTTTGGTGTCCAGCTGATTAATGAAAGTATTTTCTAAAGGGCAAAGCAACACCTGTTACCTCTGGGAAGTGGGAAGTTATCTATATATCCAAATTAACAAAGGATGCCATGTAGGTGAAAACACACATTTGTGCCAAAAAGCTACAAATTTTACTTTAAACTTTAAAAGAAAATCTCTCAAGAAATATGTCATTAAGATTTGTGTAAAATTCTTTTTCAGATATTTTGTGAGCAATGAGTACAAAGGAGTACCTGTAAAAAGAAATCTCTACAAGTAAGTAATTATTCCATCATCACCTTATTTCATCCCAGAAGCATGTTATTTGATGCCAAATGGAGTGTTTACGTGTTTGTTTGTTTGTTTTTTTGTCAGAGTTATGCTTGGAAGCAGCCCATCAGCCCCCCAGTGCCTCAGCTGCACCTTGTATGAGGACAGGTGTCAGTACAACTCAGCTTACTTCAGCACCAATGCTTCTTTCTACCGAATGGACTGCTATGGTCAGTTACCCTTCCACATGTTTTATTAGATAATAATTCACCCGTGTTGGGAACATCTGTGAACAATAATCAGAGTTTAAGCAGTTCAGTTACACAGAAGACTTGTGGTGTTATCTGTTACTATTTGTGTGTTTTTGTTGTCACCAGGACCTGGATTACCCTTCTACAAACTCATGGACAACAGGGGTTCAGGTGCAGGTACATTCATTCATTATTTCTTAAAACGACACAAATATACGTAGGCAACTTTTTATAACGTACGAGAATTCTCTTGGTGCATTATTATTTGGGGTTTTCACAATAAAGATTAACCAGAAAAGAATAAAGAAAAAAAATGCTACAGATGAAAATGTTGTTTGCTCTTATGCTTTTCTCCAGAGCTCTCTGTTCTTGAAGACAACAAGGACCTGGAAAACATGCTGTCTGAATTCCAGATGCCAACAATGCAATATGGCACCTTAAAGATTGCAGGATTCGGTGAGACAATGCATCAAATCAAGCTTTATTTTTAAAGCATTTTGCATAACAAAGCTGAAAAAGGTGCGGGACATAAAAAAAATACATTTTGAATTATGAAAACACAAACACACACTCAAGTATAAAATGTCAAAGTTCAGGATCTCAAACTTGGTCATAGTCTCTTTTTCACTCACATCATCACACTCACACTGCGCACATATACATCCTCCATCCCTCTCTACACACACAGAAATTCTGACTTCTAGTTTCTGTCTCTTTAACTAAAAGATCAGTATAGAAATATAACTGGAGATAAACATCTAGTTTGATGCTAAGGTAAGGAAACGATATCTTGAGGATCTGTCCAGACCAGGAGCCACCTCAGCAATGACCAGAGAGCGTCACCACGGGAACCACCTAGATCAGGGCAGGCTGGTGCCCACGCCAAAGCCAGGGCTTCAGTGAACAAAATAATCAAAACAAAATAAACTAAAAGCACTTAGAGAGCGCAGACCTCCACCAAGCCATAGGGTTAGTCACATAGGAAAAACCCCAAAAGGCCCAACAGTCCACCCACAACCCCTTTATTGAACTTCTGGATCACCAGATCCAGAATGACACAATCCGGGTCAAAAAAAGGTCAAATTATAACATCTACCGTGATGTCATCTTGTAATTTTTTTTGCCAATAATTCTGGGCATTATCTGTTGACTTAGAAGCTGTAATGGCAAAATGATCCCCATCTCCCCATAGTAAAGAATCCTTAAAAAAATTCACAGATAGACAGTGATCTGGATCACCCCCAAAATGTAATCTCCTGTTACTTTATTCTATTTCTGACATTTCCTGAAAATGCCATCCACAACTTTTTGAGTTGTATTGCCAGCAGACAGACGGACAGACAGATAGACAAACGTACACCGCCAAAAACATAACCTCTTCACCTTCCCGGAGGTAATAAACAAATGTTCAACGGAAGTGGTTGAAGTTATAAAAACACTCTGCTTTCAAAGTATTTTTTGTGGGTTTTATAATTCACAGTGGAGTTTCAAACTGGCTCGAGAAAGCACAACTCCTCTTTTCTCTTCTTACAAAAGCAGAATCTATTTTCTACAACATATTATATTTAGTCTTTTTAATGCACTGAATGTTTTAAGGTACCAAATTACACCTGTGCAAATTATTTGTTGGGTTATAAGTGTCTTCCAGATAGTTTGTTCGTAAAGTTTCAGAACCCTGTTTAGACCCAGATTAGTTTAAGAGAAAAAACAGCCTTCAAACTTGCACACAGTGTCGGTCAGATATCTGAGTGATGAAGCAATAAACAAAAGCCTTGGTTTAGGTCTACCAAAATTTTAGATGCTAACATGTTTTATCTTATAAGAAATTCTACACTTTTTACTAATAATAATGAAAATAAGTTGCATTTGCCCTTTGAAACTTTTTTGAAGTTGTCTTACTACAGGACTCACAACCGAAATTTTTCATCTTCGATCAACCTGACTTTTTTTCTCAAACCTTTTTTCTTACCAACAGACCTGTGGTATGAAATGATGTTGCCACCAAATTTCCAGAGGTCCAAGAAGTATCCTCTTCTCATTGATGTGTAAATTAACACTCCTCAGAGATAATCTCCACAAAAAATCTTGGTAGTGGTTGCTGATGTATATAGTGTTGCTGTCCCATTGTAGCTATGCTGGCCCGTGCAGTCAGAGCGTGAACTACCGCAACAAGCTGAACTGGGGAACATACCTTTCCAGTTCACACGGTGTCATCATTGCCAGCTTTGATGGAAGAGGTAGCGGTTACCAAGGTGATGAAATAATGCATTCAATCTACAGACGCCTTGGTACATTTGAGGTGGAAGATCAGATAACAGCTGTGAGGTAAAGTGTTCAAACTTTCAATCACTTCTGGGATTTATGTTCTCATTACACTGCTGTCTTACAAACATGTTTGTTATGATGTAGGAAAATGTGCAGATCTCCAAATTGGCCTCTCATTTTTGTTCCATTTCACAGGAAATTTATTGACATGGGTTTCATTGACAAAGATAGAATTGCAATATGGGGCTGGGTAAGTTGCCTTTGTCTTGCTGTTTTCTTGTTGAACTTATTTTTGTCTCACCTTCAATAAGTCTGTTCTGTTTTTCAGTCGTATGGTGGTTATGTCACTTCAATGGCCTTGGGCGCTGGAACTGGGCTCTTCAAGTGTGGGATTGCAGTAGCCCCAGTAGCCAAGTGGGAATATTATGGTGAGATTGCAGTGTATAACCCTATGCTTTGGGCTGTTTTACAAGTATTGCATTTATTCTTTGGGCACAATTTCTTCCAAGGAATAGCAGTTCTGCAGATTTAATGTCTCATTATCATTGTCAGATTCATGTTCGAATGTTTATCTGACCACATCTCTTCCTGAAAGACAATGGTTTCCCACTGTCCCTCCAGTTTTTAATAAAGCAGTGGATAGTTCTTAACCCAGCTTTAGTAGTTTCTGCAATCTCCTTAGATGTATTCTCTGCTTGATGCATGCCAGTAATTTGACCTTTCCTAAACAGACTAACATCTTTTCCAGGGGGCATTGTATTTAATCTACTGATTGTTATCATTGAACACAAAATCTCAATTTTTGTTGGAAATGTAAAAAATAACAACACACAGGAATGTTTCTTGTTTTAATGAGCCACACAGCCTACAACAGGGGGTCTAAGCACCCAAAATATTTGAACATGTGCTTTTAATAAATGTTGCCACTGTGTTAACCACACATTATAAAGCTCTGCTATCCAGGTTGCCAATGTTTGCACATCTCATGCCATATAAAAGATAAAGTATATATTTCGTTGGCATGAAAGTTTTACTGATTATTATTGAGAGGATAAAAAGCACATTCTTGTTTTTAAGCATCTCCATTTTATGACTATTTTAAAAATGACTGTCTAAGCTGGTCTTGCATAGACACTGAGTGAAGTTCATCTTTCAGTTGTCTTACTTTCTGAAAGTCATATTTTTTAGTCCTTAAAAGAAATGTTTTCTTTTTCTTTACGTGTTTGTTTTGTGTCCATGAACTCAATTGTGTTTTTGTTTGCAGATGCTGTATACACTGAGCGCTACATGGGCAAACCCACAGAGAATTCAGACTCTTACAAGGTTGATATAATACAAGTCAACCCTGTCAAAATTATCTGTAAATATTTCAACTGCACATTCCTGACATTAGGTGCATTTTGAGCTGTAAATTCTTTCTTTTCCACTTTTTTTTTTTATCAGAATTCAACAGTCACATCCAGAGCAAAGAACTTCAAAACAGTTAACTACCTTTTGGTCCATGGTACAGCAGATGGTACGTTAAGTCATTTTCATCAGTCATTTCTGTTGTTGACGAGGTCTGAACATGTGGCTGCCCTGTTTATCATCAGGGTACCAGGTAACACAGTTAAGTCATGCACAAATGAACTGTTTGCCATGAAAGGAATTTAAGCTTTGATGTTGAGTCACTTAATGAAAACTCTCTCTTTCCTGTAGACAATGTCCATTTCCAACAGGCCGCACAGATTTCTAAAGCCCTGGTGGATGAGCAAGTGGACTTTGAGGCAATGGTAAATATTGGCTCAGGAAAGAGGAGCTAATATTGCTCTTGATGGTGTTGATTTAATGAAGGTTTCAGGAGAAAAAAAAACCTGCCCTGGGATATTATGCAAGAAATAAAAAGATGCGCGTAATTTGAACATGTAACATGGAATCTGATAATATTGTCTCTGCACTAACTTTATTTTTGTGTACATTTCAGTGGTACACTGACAGGGATCATGCTCTCAGGGGATCAGCGTACCATCATGTTTACACCCTCATGAGCCACTTCCTGCAGAAATGCCTCCTTAATCCCAAATAGATATGACGAGGTTTGATATTGTGTAAAGTCAGGTCAATTTTAGAAAATGTAACTGTTTCCACACATTGCATTGCTCATACAACTAAGCAGTTGTATTGTTTGTGAAATTATGGAATTTTTTTTTTGTTGTTAAAATATGTGACCACTGCATGCATTTAAAGTAAAAAAAAAAAAAAAAACACCCAACATTTTTATATCAATGTGATGAACTTACAGAGGATGAGTTACACTGCACTGATTTTTTTGTGGAGTGCTGTCATTTGTGATATAGTAATGTTCTATTAAAGGTAAAATAAACATGGTTTTGAAATATAATAGTTTTGTTTTTTTTCTCATTTAAAAGTGAATGGTTTTTTTGTCCAAATTTAATACAAACCAAGCATTTGCTGTCCATTTTTCAAAGATTTAAGTACTGTGTGTTTTATTTAAGAACATTTTCCTAATATAGCCAAATGATGAAACTGTAAACACTATAAACATGTAAATAAATATCCTTATTGGTTTTTATGATCAAATTTTACGGTGAAATTCATATTAAAAGACTGCTGTGTAAATATAGTTTAGACTTACTTAGAATGCATCATTTTCAACACATACTGTTTGCAGGTAAGAATTCATTTGTCAGGTTAGACTTCATGTTTAATTTGGATGCCCAAAAGAGCAGAATAGACCATCCAGCTGTCATCCTGTCATTGTTTTAACCAAAGTTAAACACATTCAGTGGAGTGAGCTGGAAGCTGACTAATGGGTTGAGAGTAACAGACGATATGCTAAGGTTTCAATGACGGGGGGAGTCACCTGGGAGAGTGCTACTCAGCTCTGCTATATAAGACTGAGCAGATCAGGAGGGGACCATGAAACCGCTCCAGAAGTCAGAGAGAAGAAAGCGGACACCAACCAACTCATCTCACAATTCCTCTCTCAAACGCTGAACAGAAAGGAGCACGGGTGAGATTTTTGCTGTCCTTTCTAATCTTGTCAAGATAATCTTTACTATTTTTCCCAATGTCTTTATTTCTTTCTGTTTGTCTTGCTGATTTTTAGAGGCTCAAACAATGAAAAGTGCTCAGTCTCTTGCTGGACTCCTGCTCCTCATCATCATCCAAAGCAGCTGGCAGGTGCCAGACCAGGATACAGACCGAAATTCTGTGTAAGATCAACCCTTCACTCTTTATTTTATTTTATTTTAAGGAATAACAGTAGGCAGAGAGCAGTTGATGTGCCAGAATGCATTACCACGTAGCTTTTTCTGTTACTGTTGCCTTAACAGAAGAGGTACCAGCTGTTGGTATGAAGGGAATCTTCACTAAGCAACAGTTAGATTTTATTAATCATTTTGTTAGCTGAAATACATAAGAAACATCTTATAAGTTGGGTTTGGGAAGATTTTTTTTTTTTAATTCAACAAAATTTAAAAGTAAATTCATGTATTCATTCTTGTACTCAAGTCACAAGGAACTGTAGTTTGCAAATGTATTACACATTGTAACAGATTTTTTTCCATATTTATGTTGAGGATTAGTTATGTACATTTTTACAAGTAGCACGAAGTATAGTTGGAACAAGTGTGGAGCCAGAAAATGTGATGTGGAAGAAGATTTCAGTAAGAAGACACTGTCCACAGGATCCCAGGATGGGGGACAAAGAGCAAGTTAGCGTTTGTCCTGCCCTGCTCACCTTTTTCCATGATGTGTCCTTTTTAGGTTACTGAGTGAAAACTCAGTGCTCAATGAACCCATCGAGCTCCCAAACATGAAGAGGCACTCAGAGGGAACATTTTCCAATGACTACAGTAAATATCTGGAGACAAGACGAGCACAAGACTTTGTCCAGTGGCTGAAAAACTCAAAAAGGAATGGGTGAGTGTATATTCTTTTTGATCATTCCTAGTATGAACTGTTACACTTCTACAGTAAGTTAGATATCCAATGTTAAAACATACATCTATGTGGGATGTATTGATGGCTGATGTTTTGATATGAACCAGTGTGTTGACCTCCTCACCTGTTATACTTTGATTGCAAATGTGTGACTTAGTCATCTGAATGTTCCTGCTTGGACAGGAGTCTATTCAGACGCCATGCAGATGGGACCTACACCAGTGATGTGAGCTCTTACCTGCAGGACCAGGCCGCCAAGGAGTTTGTGTCCTGGCTGAAGACCGGACGAGGCAGGAGAGAATAAAACCATAAGCGCTCCCCGACCTTTTACCATTCTCAGAACTGCAACTACTTGCAACAATTATTTTTCCACCGATTCTTTGCCATTATATATGTTTCACAATCTGTACAATACTTTTTCCTGGTGTTGCTATTAAAATCCCTTCATAAAAAGCCCTACTGGCCTTCAGTGGTTGAAGGAAACACTATTAAAATGCTAAACTTTTCAAAACGCATCTCTATTATAAAAGCTGTTGAAAGTAAAATCAGTTTTCACATTTTGTCATTTTTATCTTCCTGTTCACATGAATTTGTGAGAATATGTTGCAGATGTCTTTTGATCTTCATTAGATATCTCTGTGGATACGCCTGATACTTTTTCTTGTTATTCAGGACAGTCATATTTAGTTTTCAATAAAGAAATGAGTACAATCCACAAGTTACCTTTTTAAGACATCAAATCCAAAGGAGGGATTTAATTCATCTTGGCAGGGATCTACTTCTCTATCATCTAAGAACAAATTATGTTTAATGCACAGGATACATTTATTAATGCCCACGGCAAATTTAATAGAGTAGTCATTTTAATAATTTGCAGTGTCAAGAGCACTTTTTTCAAACAGAGCATCCTGATCTAATGTCATACAAGTGTCTTTGTCAGTTTTTTTTTTTTTTTTGCCAAGAGATGTGTTTCCACCGTGTGCAGCACTTGTTTTTCTCTCACGTTCTCTTAATCTTACCTGCTTATGGAGGCAGAGCAAGAATCAATAAACACATCTCTCCCGAGAGAGTACTTTGCTGAGGGATTTCTACAAGGTAACACGATGATGTGTGTCACCTGTCAGCTGCTCACTGGAGAAGGATTTCCCAGAGATGCTTGGACTGTACACCCAGGACAGTTATGCCAAATAAAAGAAAAGGAAATCATGTCAATCAAATTAGTATCAGACTAGTTGGGAACAGTGACTGGGTCGACACTTGTTTTCCTCATGGCACTGAGACAAAACATAAATTCACATGGAGCCAGCAGCCTGACATGCTTTGGGATGTGCCACCTCTCCCCAGCTGTCATCTGCAGCACATCAAACCATCTGTTGATTACAAAGGAGAACCTCTGCCCACTTATGTCTGTTTATCTGCCACATCTATGAGGGCTATGAATTGGTATTTGTGTGTAGCAGTCCTAACTGGATATTGCGGCCTTGTCATCTCATCTCCAACTAAGGCATTAGTCTAGCCTAATTATCTCGAGATTGAGTAACACACCAGATAATGAGAAAAACATTGCTTCCAGATGAATAACAACTGTATGATTTTATGCATGGATTGTATATCAGGGTATTATCCTATATACTGACAAAGGCATCCATCCATTTTCTATACCCACTTATTCCATTGCAGTCGTGAGGGAGCTGGAGCCTATCCTAGTTGAGTCAGAGTACACCCGGAACAAATCGCCAGTCCATCACAGTTGACAGAGATAATAAATAATAATCAGTATTTCTGCATATGTATCTATGTTAGCCAGTGAGTTTATGTACCTTTAAAGTTTTGGCAAGATGCTCTGAAACCAATAACAGGTGCTCAATATACTGCTTCTGTGATTATGAAAGCAAGTATTTTGTGTTATGTTTTTGTTTGGGGGCTGTGAGGATCAAACTTCACCAGTCACAGGGATAACTTTCCAAAAAGCATCAAGCTGGTTGTAGACCTTTGACACTAATCTCTGCTGTTCTGCTTAACTACCATTTCTTAATTACATTAGAAGCTGCAAAAACAAGGACTTTGGTAACCTCCAACCTATATGTGGCTACGTAAGCATCAATCATTTGCATTTCTAGAGTGCAAAGCAGCTGCGTAGAAGAGTACACAGAAGATGATCCATTTTTCATACAAATCTGAAATTTGCATCACTTGGTCTTTATTGATGATAATTGTGGGTAAGAACCAGACATAACAGGCTAATTCATGTGTATACCTTGATAAAGGTTATCTGAGAGGTAAATGTGTTAGGATGCCCATACATTTGCATCATCAGATTTTTTTAAATTTTGCTTGAAACTTTCTTGTTTCAGAACTGTGCATCTCTTCATTATATATATAATGGCTCTCACCATCCAAAGACATGCATGTTAGGTTCGCTGTTCACTCTAAATTCTCCCCAGGAGTGAGTGTGAGTGGTTGATTGTCTCTCTGTGTTGGCCCTGTGATGTGCAACCCGACCAGGGTGTACCCTGCCTCTCACCTAGGAGCTGCTGGCATTGGTTCCAGCTCCCTGTGGGCTTGCATTGGAATAAGCAGGTATAGAAAATGGATAGATGGATGAATATATATATACAGAATCTTTTTACATTACCAGTTATTTTCACCAAACCTTTGCATGTCCATGTAGATAGACAAGACAAACAACAATACTCATAGAAATGTATTTAGGTTAAACTTTAATAAAACTGTTTCTCAAGTATTTCTTTTATAAATCAACTCATCGCCTTTTTCTTCATTTGAATCTTCAGAAGTATAACAGCACTGGGATGTTTTCCAGCATTAAACACCTTTTATGACTCAGTAAGCCTTATACAAATATAAAACATATCAGGAAAATCTTGAAAGAAACATATTTGCAACATAAGCATTACACTGACACTAAAGCAAAATACTGTTAAGTCTATATTAGATTACAATATATTCCGCAGCAATCGCAAAATGAATACAAAATAAATACAACAAATATATATATAACTAAATAATTTCTTATATAAATAGGGTACTATCATTCTGACATAAAAAGCTATTGCATTTGGTTCCTCAAAAATACAGAGTGTATATTTCCATCACATACAAGGGATTCAAAATGAGAAACATCAGAAATATGAGCTTCTGCAAATCCCATTCAGTAAATCAATAGAAAGTTCAGTTTGACATTAATAATATGATGAAAATGTGAAGTTTTCACTGGTTTCTAAACAACATGTTTGTCAGTTATCACATTTATTTACTTACACACAGATTCACAGGGCTAAACATGAAGGACTTTTAATCTGCAGGTCACCATGCTGATGTGTAAATTGACAAAGAAGGAGCAGTGAAAAATATTCACAGCACTGTTTACATCTGCCATGCCTTAACCTACACTCTCAATGATCAACTTTCATCATTGCAGATGGAAAAAAGTGTGATTTCATAAATACAGAGTGCTTTGTATAGCTTACTGTAAATGCAACGACATGACAGACGTCCGTATAACAAGTTGATGTTATGAGTTTACTGTGGGACAGCAGCAGCGATAAGATTAAATGATTGTTCAAAGATATCAGCAAAATATTCAGAACTTTAAAGGTGTAAATTACAACAATTAGTAAACATCTTATTCATCTTTATCATTATTTTAGATTATTGCATGTTTGCTTCTTTGAATAAAATGTCTAAAAAGAAAAAGAAAACAACAACAAATCTACAAAGACACTACACTAACATCCAAAGGGGCACTGCTCCCAGCAAATTAACTTCATGGGCATAACTGCCGGAGAAGAAAAAAAAGAAAAAAGAGTTTCATACTTTTTTTTAAGAAATAGTGTAAATAAATATTCAGCTCTCCATCCTTAAAGGTAAGTTGTTCAATTCAATACCATTTAAACAACTTTATTTATCCCTGACAGGCTATTCAGTTTTGCAGTCTCTCGATTAAAAAAAAAAAAAGATACAAACAATAACATAACCACAACAGCATTCGGACATCCAGGACGAGTCAGTGAAACAGATGAGGTAACCGAACAGATTGCAAGTTATTAGGAACAGAAAGAACCCCAAGAGGATAATTGATTCTGTTGATTTTGTTTCCTGTTGGCAAAGCTAAGACAGCCATCCTGCATTTGCATTTAAATTATACAGAGTCTGAAATTGTATGTGCAATAGGTAGCATTTAATATTTCTTTTCATTACTATCAAAAAAAGCTAATAATATGCTCTGAATGACATTTCTGTGCTTATAACAATGTAAAGGATCTTACCACATATAAAGAAACACGTGTCTTTTTTTCTCTTAACCGTTGGCATTCCAAGTGTTTCCAAAAGAGCCCTTTGACATCTCATCTGTGATGTTGATGACCGGTATTCCTCTGTAGAAATATAAACCAGAAAGAAAAAAATAACTATTTACATTTACACAAAAACATTTATGTTATGTTTAAACCATAACAATTATAGGATGACTTACTGATAACCCCCTAATGGCACTTGCACTTCATCTTCTGCGAGTATACTTTGCTCCTCCTCCTAAATGATAGATGGATAGTAATCATTCAGTGTAGATAAATGAACACTGAATGAATTAACTTGATAGCATTTGCATATTGTGGTAAAATAGTACACTAAAGGAAAAGCACCTCTTCAGCATCTTCAAGCTTCTTTTTCTTGCTTTCTGGCATGAGATCATCCAGCCAGCTAAGCTCTCTCTTGGTAAAGATACAGTCCATTAACTTCCTGATGAACACCAGAGCCAAGACCTGTAGAGTTGACAGAGAATCCATCAACTGAATCCACAAAACTATTTTCTGATAATACAGTAAAGAAGGGTGTTTTGAGAAGGAGGTAGATGGGTTTAAATGGGCAGAAGGCAAACAGTGATAGAATAGTAGCAGCAACGCTTCACATATTTTTGACCACACAAAATCTGACTGTCGTGACATATTCATATTTTTTATGCTTCACTTGGGAGATTTAAAGCATTAGCTTGCAAACAGATTGTCAGAGCAAACAGACTGTGAGCATGCCTGCCAGCCAGACCCTAAAAACTTGAAAAACTGTCTGAAATCATCAAAAGCAACATGTAGAAAAAGCTACATTTACCAAGAGAAGCTGAAGACTTAAGGCATAACTGGGCTGCTTACTCACCATCATAGGAAAGACAATTGCAGCCTTAGAGGTCTTGATTACCCACAGCATAATTAGGCAACTGAGCTGGATGATGGTGAAGAGATGCACCTTCCTCAGCGGTACATGACGTAAGTAGATGAAGTCTGGCTGATGTTTAGCCGGCATACCAAATAAAGTGAGGCGATCAAAGAACTGCAGAGGAGACACAATTGAAAAAAAAAAATCTAAAGTTGCATCTTTGTAAGAGAAACATGAATGATGTTGTAATCCACAACCCAGTTTTACCAGAAAATGCAGAACACATACGCATGTATACATTTTCCAAAACATGCATACCGCTTAAACATTAAAAATGCTGCAATTTTTTCATTTATGTAGTGCGGGCCAATGTTTCATTGTGTCGTTTTTCAAAAAATTGTTAGAAGAATATATTATGCGACAAAGAAATTTGCTTTCTTGTGTCAACCTCTTGTAGGGAACACAATAAATTCTCTATAAATCTTTGTAAAAAAATAAATAAATAAATACACCCTCTTTCACTTTTAAGGATTTATGGATTGGATACTATAAGACTCACCTGTTCTTAAAATTAGATAGAATTAGATTATTGTCTCTGTCGGAGTGCAGAGGGTAAGTAGCAGCTGCATACTGCTCAATCAAATGCACTTGATTAACTGATCATCAGCAAGTGTGAGCACCTATATAAAAGCAGAAGTTTGGGCAGTGTGCATTCAGGTATGTGGACACAATGCCAAAGAGGAAAGACATCAGCAATTATTTGAGACAAACAACTGTTGCTGCCTATCAATCTGTGAAGATTATGAGGCCATTTACAAACAATTTTAAGTCTGAGAACAAAATGAACGTGTTTGGTCGAGCACAAAACCGTGTTTTAAGAAAGCCCAACACAGCATGTCAACACAAGCTACTAATACCATCTGCCAAGCATGGTGGTGAAGGGGTGATGATTTAGGCTTGTTTTGCAGTTACACAACTTAGACACCTTGCAGTCATTGAGTCAACCATAAACTCCTCTGTATACAAAAGTATTCTTGCGAAGCCATCTGTTTGATAGCTCCCAAGCAAACCCAGAAAAGAAAACAAATTGAAGTGTTGCTATGAGCCAGTCAAACCAGACGTCCAGACATCAACACAACTGAGGAGAAAAATTCAATGAATTGATATAATGTTGCAAAGAAGAGAGGGTCAAAATTCCCCCCCAACATTACAAGAAACTAATAACATCATATACAAATTATTTATACTAAAGGTAGTTTTATGAACCCCTGAATCACAGGGTGTACTTAATTTTTCACATATCACCGCATATCAGTTTATTTTTTGTTCAATAAATAATATCATGGATTAATATCCCATGTCTTTTTGTTCATCTATGGTTGTATCTGGTTCAAAGACCTGGTAAGGGTTAAATGTTTTTTGAAGATATATCTCTTATGATCTGATATGTAAAGCCATATAATCTAAAACAGGTGTACTTTCTTCGTTACATGATTGTATCAAGTAGTGACAAACTCAACGTATTTTACCTGAATGCCTCTGAGAGAAGATGCTCCCATATAAAGGAATACTCCATACAAAACAGGCATGGGAATGAACTGAAGAACAGAAAAAGGAGAACATTTAAATAGGTATTCTTGTCTCACTTTATGATATTGACATCAGAACCGATACTGACCCAAAAATTATCAAGATAATCACTTGCAATAACCAAAACACATAAATAATATAGTCTCACCTTAAGTACTGATGTCATAAAGACAGAGGAGCCCATGAGGGTAAAGATCATGAGGCCTGTGACACGTTGCTCTCTGATTCCCAGGAATTTGGGCTGCTCCCCTGGAGCTGAGCACTCAGATTCCAGTTTCAGGCTGTTGACATGGGTGATGGAGAGGACGGTGGCTGCTACAAACCATGGCAAGCCCATCAAAGAGCAGACACCCAGCATCAACCCAACCATAAACAAGTCAAGGTGGTATCCACAGCCTTTCTGGAGAGAGGAGGCACCAACAAATAAAGTTGAGAGTTTTTACAATTCTGATGTCCATCTGCCAGAGACCACACAAGGAAGAAAAGTACCTTGAGTTTGTGTTCCTTCCTGTTAATGATGACAGCAGTAATCTGCTGATCCATGAAGATGAGGATGGTGCAAAGTAAAGCTGGGATTACAGTTATGACTGCTGTCCACCAGGGGTTGGGCCCCAACGGCTGGATGAACCAACCTCGATCATCTCTGGTTGGCTAGTAAGAGATTAAAGTATCAATATTTAGACTATCTCCATATCTATATTGTAATAGAATACCATTTTATTATTGTGTTCTGGCTCACCTTAAACACACTGGGAACCTTTAGTTTAGGAGAAGGGATTCCTAGGGCATAGTCAACCAAGACCATGGTGAGAATAGTGAAGAAAACCGCAAAGTCACTGATGACAGACCGCACCTGAAAGAGAGGAAACCTGGTGAAAGTTTTGGTTTCAGCATATTTACTGAACTCTTTTTAACCATGTAACACTGGTGAATGACCACTAGAGTGTACTGCTGCACTATTCTACCAATGCATCCCAAACATCATGCTTGAATCAATGTCAGTGAAAAGGACAAAGGATTTTCATAGTACCCTCGTGGGAAAGTAATTGCTGAACTTGAACTCCTTGAGAAATGCAGACATGAAGACCGTGGAGAAGAAGAGAATGACACACCAGAAGAGAACATCGGGAACGTAGGGTCCATGAGGGCTACAGGCACTGCCCACAAACTCGCCTTGCTTTTCAATACAGTCCTGCAGCAAAAAGCAGGGTGGAATTATTCAGACTTATATTTGCAATAAACAAGGGGGTTCATAGGCTTTCATGTCCACTAAAAAACTTAGTGACTCTGAACAAAAATGTGCTTTTATAATGATTTGCAGTACAGTTTGATCCAATATAATCCATAATAATCCAGCCAAATGCCCTTAATCTCATCTGTTCTGCTTCCTCCATCTGGAAAAGCATGCCACTTTAAGATAGAAAACCTAATTTTTTTCCCCCAGCATTTTAAGTAGCTAAAAATGTTCATCTGTATTTGGATAAATGAGACATGACCAATATATCTGTTAGTTTTTATTGTCATTATTATTTGTTTATTGTCATACCTTCACCTCCAGTGCTTCCCAGTAGATTTCTGTTGCAGTGATGTTATTGAGTTCCCAGTACTTCAGGGTCCCATTTGTGGGGTCCGCAGGTTCAACACAAGAACATCTGCGGCAGCACATGAACATCTGGATTACTAAATAATCCTTCAACTGTCACTAATTTACAGTAGCTACATGAAAATCAACTTTCACTCTGATATTACTTCAGTGTACTATGCAAGAGTGTTCACATACGAGTATGTGGTGAGTTTGTCCAGGTTGTTCTCCTTATTAAATGGATAGTGTTCTCCAAGGTGGCAAAGTTTCTCAAGGGCTTCGTATATGAAAATGAGGCAGATGAGTGAGGCAAACGCTTCCTCTGTGAAACGTGTGATGTAACAAACAAGGGAACTGGCATCTGTGGCCACGAGCAGAATACAGAGGAAAGCTGTCCAAAGACCAATGCAGGTTCTCAGCGACAGATAGGACAAACCATACTCCCTATGTGAGGATTAACAGAGAGAATAAATGTGATTATTTACTGTTTGAAATGTAGGGGTTTGGAGGAAGTCGTGATCATGATTAGATTATATATGTATGTATTAGCTGACAAACATCAGACGTGACTTAGATTATACAAAAAATAAAGAAATTTTATGTTGTCATTTGCCTTTTGGTAAGATCATTTATATATGCAGCATGAGAAAAACATACTTGCAGAATTTGAACAATATCTTTTCAAACACCAGCACAGGGCCTGTGCTTCCTAGAATGGTGAGTGGCTGCCCAGCAAACAGGGAATAGGCTATTCCAGTCAGCGAGGCTCCAAACAGTGACTCAATTGCACTCTGGGGGATAAAAAAAAGACAAAGAGACTATTCATGGATGAAATATTACAAAAAAATCTTGATAGGTTTGTACAATGACATGGTAACTTTGGAAAAGCAGTGATAATATTCAAGGGAAGCTCACTATTCGTCCTTCTGTTGCTTCACCCAGCAGCCCTCCAAAGGTGATGACAGGGGACATGCAGGCACAGTAGAGGAATAAGAAAGAGGCGACACACTGCAAACTTAAAGCATCAGTGTACTCAGATAAATAGTGGGGGATCTTGCGCTTGATGTCTAGAAAGAGACCACCAAACCACCTAAGAGAGAGAAACAAAAAGTAAACTTCTCAGTTCTGTTTTTCCCTTTTTCTTTTTTTTTACTGCAATATAAATAAAAAATGTGTTACTTTTCTTTTTCTTTCTCCCTAATTTATTTTCTCCCTACTGCCTCCATCCCAATGTTCAGCTCTTGGCTTAGTGTGATAGGTCCCTATGATGAAAAATTCTAGCTGCAAATAGAGATTGGGAGAAAGGATGTTTCTATGGAAACCACTTCATGACTGGTAACTACAGCTCAAGGTTCCCCAGAAATAGCTGATCAGCATTAGAATTTCAGGAAGACTGTATTTTCCAGTTTACTTTAAAAAAAAAATGTATATATATATATATATATATATATATATATATATGTGTGTGTGTGTGTGTGTGTGTGTGTGTGTGTGTGTGTG
>JAOXYM010000013.1:16553604-16565100 GCA_028567055.1 Leptatherina wallacei
ATATATATTGCATTGTTTGAAGGATTATTTGTGCACAAGCTACAATATGAAAGTAGTCTGTAGGGACCGTGTTGGGATCAGATATAAAGTCACAAGGTCAGCAGCAGTAAAAATGAAGTTTCAAAGACAAGCTTTGTTTTAAAAAATGACCCGCATCCTTACAATTTATTATTGCTGCTCTACAGTGACAAACATGATTGCTGAAATAGCTGGCAAGAGATCAGAACTATTTTAAAAGTTGAGGTGGAGACATGAAAAGTAAGTGGAAGAAACTCTGAGATGTTATATCCACTGGTCATCAGACATTAAAATTGGCTCAGCAATTTTACCAACCATAATTTTGCGTACACGCTACAAATTTGTCAACTCTATCCAATCTGAGCTCTCTTATGCACTCCATAGTGGAATGTACTATGTTCAGCACCAGTCAAAACTTTGGACACACTTTGCTAATAGATTTAAAAGAAAAGTGTCCAAACTTTTGTCTGGTACTGTATGTGTACAATTATGGTCATGACCGAGCCAGTTTCCTATGCAAACATGATGTTAAAAGGGAAATATTTTCTGAGGCTAAGCCTTCGTTTCCAGTCCTTTATTTTCCATATTCCTACATACAGAGCTCAGCATGAAGGCATTTTCTTACTCTGCCCCTTCTACTTGGAACATATAATAATTTCATTGAGGAATTTTCATACTTACTTCAAGGAAAATAGAAAAAGAATCTTTGGAAACTTGTTCCTGTTTTTAGTGCTTTTCATTGAAACATTGTCTGCATATCTATGTTTGTTTGTCATTGTCATCAGTTCCCTCTGTGTTCTTTAGTTCCCCTTGTCCTTTGCCAGATCCTTGTTGTTGTCTCCATGCTGGTTTGCCTTGTGTACCCAGTCCCAGGTTGTTGGTTTTTTTGGTTTTTTTGTGTGCCTCTTATATTTTTGTCCATGTCAATGTATCCTACTATAGCTGCGCCTTCAGTTACTTTACAATAAATCCCCATCTCCTACATCCGCCTTCGTCCTGCCTATTCACCCTGAATTTGGGTCCTGCCTCCACACACCTCAACCTTTTTTTTTAATTGTATGCTTATTTAAAACAGGTCTTTCTTGAAAATGAGACTTCATGTCTCAATGAGACTACTTGTAGAAAAAAATGTTAAATAGAAATTGAATGAAAATACATAACTAAAACTGATTTAATAACAAACTAGTTTCTTACATAGTAAGAGTTGAGGGAGAGAAAAAAAAGGGAGGCATGTCCCTTGAGCTTAAGTCATCCACCAACTCTGACATGAAACATAAAACTGTGTTGACTTGAAACCTATTTTGGTCGTATATGGTTTATGTGTCAATTCATTGTAAATTTAAGTTGATTAGTTTTTATCTGTAGTCAAAGCACAGACACTAAATAGCACACAAGACAGACTTGATGGACTTCATCATTCATCATTAGTTTCTGCCTCGATTGTGCATGACTAAACTATTAAATTCCCTGTAAAGGAAACAAACTTATCTTTTAAACTATCAAAACTTAAAGAAGCTAAGCTGTGAAGCTGTTTGTCGTAGTCTAAAACTGAATATGTTAAAGCGTAGCCTATAGCTCTTGGCCTTTACAGAAGTTACTCAGACCCACTGTTCGCATCTTTGTTTTGATTATCCATGTTTTTCCAGTGTGATCGCGAAATTACTGATGCAAACTGAGCTCCCCCACACTTTCTGCCTCCTACTCTGCTCTTATCTTTTAGCAGTGAAAAAGCTGTCAAGGGGAAAGCAACCGTTGTGAGGACAAAGTGGGTGGACTCGGCTGCATCAGCCATTCTGCTGCTTGATGCTTTTTCATACCTTCAAAATCTTCCTGCTCAAAGTTGGTTCTCTGTTGTGATCGTGTTCCTCCCCTGTCCAGCACTGCCTCATCATCATTCCTCTGTTAGACGCACATATGCATGCACACACACAAACACACACACACAGAAAAAATAAAATATATAAAACATTTTACTCATTATCCTAGAGTATAATCACACAGTTCCATCAACACAACTGGAAGATTATATCCCTGCAGCATTCTAATGTCACATGAATGTTGCATAAAATAAAATGTTTGTTGACTTAGTGTTCCTTCACAGTCAAAGGCACTATGAACAAACACATTATCCCCTGTTACATAGCGTAGTTGCCTTGGAAACTAATTGCATGTCTTTATTGGGAGAAAGAAAGACTCATGAAAGTCCAGACTGAAAACTGGTCAGCAATATACTACCCACCTACTACTACTTTTGTTTAAAAAGCCTCCCCTGCATCGATGTGATCTTCTCTGTTAAAGACATCTGACCTCAAATCTTTTGAAAAGTTTAGGTCACAGTTTTCTAAAAGTTTTTGTAGCTATTCATTGTGTTAAAGCTTGAAAAAAGTAACATGGTCAGTGTTAGTTGCTTTTGTAAAGTTCTATCAGACGATAATTATTAGTATTATTGTTAAGATGTTCACTTTGGGAGATTTTCAGAAATATCTATAATGAACTTAAATAGTTTTTACAAGGCTTTAAAATGTTTAAAACTCTTTAAGACACCTGTAACTAAAATACCCATGATGTCAGTGATGAGGTGTGAGATTTTTATAGCCTTGTTGAGATTATTAGATAATTGATTTTGCATTTATTAATGATTAGGCATTTTTAACAGATCTAAACCAAGAACTATTCATTGCTGTCAAAACATCTTTTCTTGCACACTTTTTAGCCGTCAGCTAAAATCTTCCCCATCTGAAATGAGCATGGATCGTTTTCAAGGTTGAAAAGGTGTGAATGAAAAATCATGGAAGTGCAAAGTTTCAGTAATAAATGACAAAAACAGTTTAATCATTTGTCCTTTTTCTGAAAAGCCTGTTTAAGTTACGAGAATAAAATGCTGTCTTTGTAGGTGAAAACACAACCCATATGGAAAAAGGATACCGGACAGACAAACACATGAAATATTACATTACAGTGACTGCATGGGGTGCTCATTTCAGCAAGGGGAGGCACAGACTCCTCATTGGCTGTTAGTAATGCATAATAAAAGCCTGATTTAGGTCTGCTACATGCAAAACAACAGTAAAAGTTTGCCAGATAAGACATTAGATGAGTAAGTTGAACTGTCTAATGAGAGATTTTCCCATACTTAAGTGATATCTAATCTCTTAAATCAGAATGGCCTTACTAATGTATTATAATCTGACAATCTGAAATGTTAAAGATAACATTATTGATATTTTTTGGTTATTTTGCTCATATGTTGATGCTTGTAAGAGAGTTTTAAGAACTGATAAGCATTTCATTATCTCTTAGTTAACAATGATAACCTTATCAGAGTCACAGTTGCTATTTTATTCCCTCATTTATCTGCTACCACCCACACTTAACATGAAGATATTTATTTCATTTATTGCTAATTCAAATTAATGTTAAAAAGAAGTCTAAATTTAAGCTTGCCTTTATTAATCTCCTTTTTTTCATTCATGTTCTTTACCACTTACTCCTATTGAGGGTCATGGGGGGCTGGAGCCTATCCCAGCAATTAGCAGACGAGAGGCAGGGTACACCCTGGACAGGTCAACAGTCCAACGCAGGGCCAACACAGAGGGACAAACAACCACTCATTCTCACTCCTAGGGAGAATTTAAAGTGACCAATTAACCTAACATGCATGTCTTTGGGATGTGGGAGGAAGCCGCAGAAGCCGGAGAGAACCCAGGCATACATGGGTAGAACATGCAAACTCCACACAGAAAAGCACCTGTTTGAACCCCTCCCCAGCCGAGGCTCAAACCAGTGACCTTCTTGCTGTGAGGCTAAAGTGCTAACCACCACACCACATTATTAATTTTCTGAGATCTCAGATTATTTATCATTGCTAGTCTGCAGGTGGATATGCAATAAGCATCAAAAAGAGTCTTTCTAAGAAGAAAATATCCCCTAGAAGACTAAAAGACAAACTGAATCGCAATTTCCTCAAGCCCGTTTGAGCACTTGGTCTGGTTCTGGATTATTTGGCAGGTACATCCAGAGAATATGGACATAGTTAATTAGATTCAAAAGTCAGAGAGAATCAGTAGTTTCTATGGTGAATGCCAGCCTGCTTATGTAACACTTGTGAAAGGAGATGAGAGTGAGGAGGTGGAGAGTGGTTTTCTACAGAATCAGGACTAATCACCATTGAACACTAAACTGAACATGTGTTTTTACCTCTTTTATTAAAATGGTAAACGGACTGTACTTCTATAGTACTTTTCTAGTTGCATGTTGGCCACGCAAAGGGCTTTGACAATACATGTCACATTCATACAGCACTTCATTTATTACATACAAAGTGCTTTTTCCTCTATCACAAATATTCATAATAAGCACATCAGGAGGCAACGTGGGGTTCAGTATCTTGCCCAAGGACACGTTGGCATAGTTAGGGGAAGCCTAGAAATGATCCACCGACTTTCTGGTTGGTAAATGACTGCTCTTCCTCCTGAGCTACAGCCACCCATAATGCTGAAATCAACCAATTTCGCATTTCCAAAGGTAACAAAAACCTACAAGCACCTCAAGCTCAATAATTAACATCTCGTTTGTTTTATCAGCACCAGAGCCAAAGTGGTAACACAATAATCTGCAGCCTTACAGAAGTCTCCCCCCAACCCCACATTTTTTCCCCTTCACCCCCTGATTGAAAATATAGTTAATCTTTCCTTAAATAATTCTGAAAATGTGTTTATGGGATTATTTGTTCACTCATAATTTGTATATTTCATTGTCACATTGAATTGTAACCATATTTTCTAGTAAGTCAGTAAGAAAACAAGCAGAATCACACAGGCATCTTAGGCAGCTTAGGGGTACCTGAAGCCAAGAAACGTCCAAGTGTCGTTCAGCAAGACCTATCAGACTGCACATTACAGCCACAGGCTGACATGTGTGTTTCTGTTCCAGGTAAGCCGTGGAAAAATGTTAAAAGCTAACGTTACAGATATTAGGTGTGCATAAGTACTAATAATATAGCATTACATCTCTGTGTAAAGTTGTTACATGTAGAAAGTGGGACGTAAAAGTGCTGTTCCTGATTAGTTGGAGAGTAATGCGTGTACTGCTACCTGCTACGATATTGGTTGCGTGAGTAAACAGAATATTGTTGATATGAGTGAGTTGACAAGAAACGTGCAAGTGTCGTTGATGTGTGTGTTTCTGTTCCAGAAATAAAGAAGACAACTTTTTCACACTCATGCACACTTGGAGATCCTTTTCTGTTCAAGTGTGCAACATTATTTGATGATGTGATTTAGCAAAAAAGAAAAAAAAAACACACACACACACACAGTAACAGCTGTGTCAATAAAGCATGTAAACATACACTTACTTCTGAAGAGATTTCTGCTGCCAAATCTAAGGGTGAAAGCACTTACATATGGTATTTTTAGCCTGAAAGCTAGCTTTCCTGCTTTTGCCTGTGCCATCTTGACCACCAGTTGACCATTGAAGCATTATGATAATGACGTGAACTGATGTTCACAGCTGCAACACCACATGAGCTGGCCAGGGCAGCAGGCTGATGTTGATAATCTGACAGCAGGAGATTGATGAAGATGGATCAACATCCCTGCTTAGATTAAACTGCCAGCAGCTGATAGTTAAATATCAGCCATCCATTCTAAATGTCAACCATGCTCGCATGGAAATGATGAAGCAGTATCACTGACCAGGACATTTATCATAAATGGAAAACTGCCCTCAGCAGGAAGCATTTTTCCAGGAAATAGGGCTTTATAATCGGTCAAGCGTTCTGAAAAGAAACCCAAAGCAACAATCACGATGATCTGGATCAAACCATATAAATGCGCGTGCACAAACAAAGCAGTGCTGTGGAATTAAAAAGGGCTTACTGGTCAGGGACATGGATGAACGTTAACACGTGCAGACTTGCATATCATTTTTCAGTCTAGGTTCTGATCTAATTGGATATATAGTTCTCATAGCAAACTAGTAAAAGGGCAGATAAACAGAAAAACTTTTAATACTTGTCCAATTAGTATGCACACCACTGCCCTGCAGAATCACATTCAAGGACTGGCAAACCACAAAGCTAAAGTGGTATCACAGGATGTAGCACACACTTGGATCTGATCCCTACAGATGGCGGTGGCAATTATAAAACCATTAACGGCAACACAGGCTTTTGTGTGGCATAAAATGCACTGTAATCCTTAAATGTTTTTTACTTAGAAATTCATCTGTAAGAGGACGCATTAATACTAACCTACAAAACCTACAAAAGTATTCTTTTTATACTGAGCTTTGAGCCATTATTAGGCTACCTTAACATCTGCATCTGTCCTCAACCCTAAAAATGCTGATGATTTTATCATTTTTGTCTGGCAGTGTACGCTTAAAAAGAGCTTAAGAATTATATCTTGTGACTTTACACACTATACTTTGCTCTCAGTTGAAGACATGTAAATAAGTATTCTGTCAGAGACATGCTTCACACCAGTAAAGCAGTTCACACATGGTAAATCCAGCATGTAATAAGGCTCCAAATTAAGCCTTGTCCTACCTTATCATTAAAGCACCACGGAACATCCAAGGTCTCAGAATGCATTAGTTCCCTTCTGCGTCCTCTGCTCTCGAGTCAGTTTAGACAGAATGTGATAATGTCTAAAATATGAACCTTAAGCAAATTTTTACTGCTCAACCTCACACCATATCTGAAAAGGGCTGATGCCGTCTGTTGTGTCAAACAACTGGAATCTGTGATTGAGCATCCGTCATCAGAGTCACCACTCTCTTATCATGAGATTACAGATTATTTTGATGCTGCAGGATCTGCAGGATCTTTTCCAGAAATCAAGCTTGGTTTATATAGCATCTTTATTCTCCACATGCATGTATGTAAAGAAAAGCTATATATAATCTTGTGTGACATCAAATCAATTTGTACTTACAAAGACAGAGAGGTCTGCTGAACTATTGTATAGTTTCATGTATAGATTGTAATAGCTGAAAGAGACTCAAATCCAAGCAAAGAATAACTCACCAAACTTCTTCGCCCAACTGATGAAGAGTAAACCTGAAAGATAATACATTTTTGCTTGAGTCAGTCAGGTGGTGGCAAATATGTTGAGACTTGAATATCAGAACGTTTCAAAACAAATCCCAAAAAGACAATAAAATCCATCAAATATTTTTTTTCTAACAATCAGATTACTGAGATTTTTTTAATGTTTGTGCATTGTGACAGTTCGGTTTTTGACCTGACATCTCTGAGCTGAAGCTATAAAAGTAGCTTCAGAGAAAATATACCATCAGCCTTTCATTAAATGGTAAAATCTGTTCAGATATAAACAGTCGATGGAGGTAAATCTCCTCCATTATGATCCACAGATCCTCATCTTATTGTAAACATTCCCAGTAAGACTTCTGCTCTTTATCATCAAAATTTATTTTATTTTATTTTTAAAGATTACCAATGGCTTTGATTTAGCGAAGATGGAACGGACTGGTTTTTGTATAAATGTAACATATGGCACAATACATTTGTGTAATGAATAAGGCCATTGGTTGAATTCAGTGTATCAACAGAACATCTGTCACAAACGGGGATTGTCGTGTATAAGAAATCACAAAGCCATTAGACATCATTAAAACACTGTAAAAAACCATCTGATCCAACAACTAAACTATAAGAAAAATAAAGTCACTTTTTGTCTTAATGAAAGGTTTTACTCATGAATGTTGTAAGATAAAACCGTCAAATGAATAAAATACTCCAAGATAACTATGACATCCCTGTTGATTTAGGAAACGGTGTTATCTGTCTGAAGAAACTCAAAAAGGTGAACTATTAACAGCTCAAAGCTCCAGAGGTAGCTTCATCGCCGAAGCTTCAACACTGTTTCAGCCTCTCAAAGATCTGCTCCATACTTTTTAACGTCTTTTACACTTCAGAATCTTAGCCCACGTAGTTTACGGCACAGACGTAAAGCTTGACAGTCGACTTGAAATATCACTAAGTAAATATGTGTCCCATGAGATTAGCGCTCTTTACCGATTGAAGCAGCGGCTCTACCTGAGCTCCTTGTTCCGCTGAATCCATCCTCCTCTCTCAGCAGCTCAACGACGCAAAAAGGAGCAGAGACCTCCGCCGTGTATCCGTAATCCCTACAGGTGTAAGCGACCACAGAGCAGTCACATGTTTATGTGTCCTCTTGGTCAGATGCTCGCTGATGATTAGAGCTGCTCAAATGCTCATTAAAAAAAAAAAAGACAAACAAGACAAGCGCATCTCTGACAGCTTACGTGGACACGTCGCTCTTCAAATGAGTTGTCTTCATTGTTTGAGGGACAGAGCTGAGAAGACTGGGGTTAATACCAGATAAAACTGTTTGTTTTCTCTGGTGTTATTTAATGAAGTGTATGAATCAGCCCTCAAGTTATGTAACCAGCTATTATAGCCAGAGTATCTCTCTCCTCTCTGTTCAGCCTTTTACCACGTTTTCCAAACAAAGTCACTTAAAGAAAATGTATCTGAAATAACCCGATTGAAAAAAAAAATAGTCTTTTCTTTTCATTTTCAGCTGACAAAAAGAAATAAAATACAGTAAAAAAAAAATAATAATAATAATTCTTAAAGCATATGTAGGCTAGCATTACCTATATCTAAATACACTGTCTTGCATGAGTACAGCCACTCCTACTGAAAGATTATTTAATCAAAGTCCAATGCAGTCACCATTGATTTGTGCCAATTTCACTGTTATGATTTACCAAACTGGACTGGTGGAACTACAACAGAATCACTGCACTTACTGCTCTGACTTGGGTTCAGAGATGTGACAGAGATATAGGGGGTTCAAGTGACCCTGGTCTGAAGCTTTCATTTAAAGTGGCTGTTATTTCTTGTTCAGAAAAATCAACCATATCAAATGTATACAAGCAAAACCATATATATATATATATATATATATATATATATATATATAGACTACAGCCCAGAATATTCCAAATGCAACCAATAACCTAATGTAAAAGATGAAGTACCTCGAAATAGATTTGAACTAACAAGAAAAATTATTTGAGTTGATCTAAACAACAGGACTTCTTGATTCCCCACTGGATAAGAAAGATGGAAATAACAGAAGACAATGCAAAACCAACAGAGAGGCTTAAAATAACTCAAAAATTACTACATTATAAAATCACCCAGGATTACCACTGACAAGAATCTTAAAATTACCACTAACACAAACTAAACTTTCTATTTGTGATTGGATCTTTTATGTTGGACGGCTTTAAGATGTTTCCTTATTCTGTCCACTAACCTATTGTCTTATAATCCAAATTTGATGTGATAGTAAAGTTGCAAAACCTGCTAATAAATATGCTTTTATAAGGAGAATATTATGAATAGTGTCATCCCAATAATCTGCTTTGTGGAGTTCCTAATGCTAGTTGTTGGATTGTTGTTGTATTTTTCATAACTCGAGTAATTTGTTTGCAAGCCTTGTGGAGTTCATCAACGTCTGGATTGCAAATGAAAACATTTGAGTGATTTGCACAGCATGGATTCCTTTAACTGACATAAATATAAAAGTGTCGCCATCTGGTGTAGCTCACAATTCATGTCCATTTGGACATGAATTTCCAGAGGAAATCTGCAATATGTCCTTAACTAAGTTTTGATTTGAAGTTGTTTATAAAAAAATATCTATTTATTTTTTTAAATAAAAGGTTGCGTCTGGAATAGTCTGGGGTCCATAAACTGAGAAGCTGTTTGGTATACACTTAACGCCATCTGCTGTTAATCGCTGAGAAGGCCTACATGGACAAATAGCAGGGATTGCGCTATGCCACACCTCATACTGACAGCTGTGAGAATTTTCTCCACACTGAATTCCAATTAGTGGCACAATGAGCTTATAGTGCAGTACACACTCACACACAACACACAAATATATATATACATATATATACTTGACTGCCTTAATTGGACATCGGTGTTCAATCTTCTTTTTTTCAAATGACGCATTGAGAAGAAAAGCAATAATTAGAGCACTTTTTTAAACAAGAAAGGAATAAGGATTTAGTTGTGTTCTTTCTTCTGCATGTTTATTCTGTTGCTTTGCATAGTTTTGCAAAGCCTAGACTGTAAAGCAGGGCTCATTGTGGTCCTACGAGGGCCGCATCCTGCAGTTTTCTATGTTTCCCTGCTCCAACACATCTGACTCAAATGTATGGGTCATTGTTCAGAACTTCATATGCTGTTGGATTAATTTAATTTGAGACAGGTGTGTTGAAGCACCAAATTGAGTAGCCCTGGTCTAAAGTATTTTTTTCCCGTGCTGCTTAACATTTATCAACTTTGTGCGCAACAGGACACCCAATCTTGGCAAACTACAATCCAAGCAAATGTTGCAGCAACCATCCTCATTTTAGAGTGAGAAAAATAGAAATTGCAAATTAAGTCAGGCACCAACCTTTAACCACCTTGAAATAATGACTGATATGTGATAACACAGAAAATCTCAATTTTTCTTTTTTCTTCTTCTTCTTTTAACAGGAACTTTCTTTTTACGTGGAGGATTTATTTGGCTGTGCAGCTTTTCTGTCGCGTAAAACGGATATTTGGATAGATTGTTTCGTTTCTTTAACTTCAAATTGGATGTATAGACTATTAATAGATCATGTGTCTGGTTTTAAAGTGACCCAGGAAGCATTTAATTGTAATGAGATTAAAATATTCTCAAAGATGCGCAGTTTTTGCGCACTGTTTCAGAATACGGACATAACCTCTCTGAATTTCTGGAAAGATGCTGGGAAACATATGAAATTCCACTTGCTGTCACCATAAATGTAAACCTTTGGGTTATTCATAGCTCAATGATACAGCAAACATCATTTATTATGTTTCAGTCACATTACAGCATGATATACAGAAAATTTAACAACATTATAGCATTAAAGGCGACTGAAATAAATTAATAAAAATAAAAGGGAAAAAACTAAGTCTACAACACTTAGAACTTCTTTAACTACGTCTCATGAATGTAGCAGTGATTGATAACGTCATTTAAACTTACAGTTTACAGTTTTGATAAAGTACAAAATACATTTTTTTCCTACTGACTGGGATTATTATGCCAGTATATGCTACACGAGACCATTTCCATGTACAGGTTCCTAAATAGCTTTAACAGTTCAGACTACTTAACACTAATTATTGATCCCATTTAATCTTATGTTGTGTACATTCAATATTCACTATCACAAATGTCCGATTGTATGTACATTATATTCATAATTACAGTGATTCTGTCTGAACAGTTTGAAGACAAGGCGCACAGTTTATGGCAGAACTGAGGAAAAATTTACACTTTAGCCATTAACTGCGGAGGATGTTTATTGATTTACCGATAGATAGATAGATAGATAGATAGATAGATAGATAGATAGATAGATAGATAGATAGATAGATAGATAGATAGA
>JAOXYM010000013.1:16565200-16594977 GCA_028567055.1 Leptatherina wallacei
TAGATAGATAGATAGATAGATAGATAGATAGATAGATAGATAGATAGATAGATAGATAGATAGATAGATAGATATCCTTTGTTTTAACTGTGAGGATAGAAACTGTAATAACCAATGTCTTTTGTGCAGCTTTTCTCACACTCTCTCGGTGCCAGCAGCTCAGATTTTAACGGGGAAACTGTCTCTGGAACCGGTGTGGCAGACGGTGAAATCCTTCTCCGTTTGGCCTGTTCAAAGATACCAGAATCGCTTGAATCAATGGATTTAATAGAGGATGGTGTCTCTATCCAGCTCGACTCGGATGTCATGTCTTTGGGTTTGGTTTCCTCCGTGCCACCGATCGGTGACCTCTCCGTGGTGATGGAGTCTCCCTCCTCGGACAGGTAGTTGGTGCCTGCTCTGCCGATGGAGTTAGAGGGCCAGCAAGAAAAGACCGAGCTGGATTTGCTATTTACGCCACAGTACTGTGGCGGCGTGCGTCCTCCCCAACCAGACGGGTCTGCGTAATAGCCAAGAGGCCGGTTGGAGCAGCCCGCCGTCGGCAGGGGAAGAGCTTTAACTCCGGCCGCTGCGTAGGACAGCAAGGTGGCCGCGTTACCGGCAAAATCGGCGGCGTCGTATGCCGAGGCAGCAAAGTCCAGTCGGTTGTTGGCAGGGGTGACAAACCATCGCTGCGGGGGGGTGGCAACAGTGGGCTCCTCGGTTTGCTGCGGGGATAGCAAGCTGTTGCCGAGTGGGACGCTGCGCTCCGTGCCAGGACCAGTCCCCACGCCAGGGTGAAAGCGAGATTTGGCATAAGTGCTGACAAATTGGTCCTGCAGGAAAGAGCTAGGCATGGCATATCTCGCACCCGGCACGATCTGTGAACGCGGAGAGTCACCCGGTGATGGAGTTAGGCGGTCAATGTCGCAGCCTGTGTAGACACTGAAAAGATGGAGAGGAAAAACAGAAACAATTCAGACACCGAATTGTGTGCAATTGTGGGTTCCATAAAAAATGGGGAGGGGGGGATGTATGTCAGCGGGGCCTATCTATATCTCCAATCCCCCCTTCCTTACGATATGAATCAACCTTTCTTATGGTGAGATAAACCAAAGATTTCAAAGCTCAAAGGGGGCCTTCTGCCTCCTCCAAATAAAAACATTATAGAAAAAAATAAGAAAAAAGATGCTTCGCCGAAAAAAACATAAAACAAAAGTCAGTTTGTCTTTTCAACTGGATTTGTAACAATTTAAAAGTACAAAGGGAAACTCACAGATTAAAATTTGTAACACTCATCAGCGCATTTAGGAAAAGCAAGCAGAATTCAAATGAACAAGCAGCTGTTATTGATGAAATCTTAGCGAAACATTATATTATTTTTCTGTCAAACATTCATGAACATTTCTGTACATTAAAATAAAATTTAGCTGCTTCACATGCAGACAATGCAAAAGCACATTTCTCTAAATTCGTCTGAGCATCAGTCAGTTTCACAAGCAACTTCAGCAGAATTTTAAAAATGTGTTTTTCACCTTTTTCCCGAAGAAACGTCATTGTTTGTATCTATTTTCATTCATTCATTGACTCATTCATTCATTTTCTGTAGCGCTTAGTCCGTTTTCAGGGTGGCTGTGTATTTATTTTCAATAATTGATATTAAAGCAACATGCGACCAAAACCCAGACCAAAAATATAAGTAAAAAATTGGATAAAAAAAGAAAAGAAAAGATAACTTACGTGTCATAGTTATCCCGAAATCCTTTAGCGAACGGATTGTGGTCGATTTTCAGTTGCGTAATCTGTGGGGAGATTAATTATTCAATTATTTGGAGGTTAAAGCCTGGAATTTAGTGCAATGATTTTTTTTAAGAGTTTGAAATTTATGGAGAAAAAAAAGTAAACAAAACAAGAATCATTCTTCTGAAAGTCTTGTTGGAAATTGAGTTTTCCTTTCCCTTTGATTTCATTTGAAAAGTCACATTTTCTGCATTGTTTTAAGTTTTCTAACTTTCATAAAGGACATTTTTGGTTGTTGTTTTTTTCTTTCTTGTTTGTTTGTTTGATTGAAATTGTTAGAGTCGACAAGAGACTTGTCTGTGTGTATTGTTGAAGAAGAAGTGGTCATACATCAGTGTTTTGGTAAGCTGTGACAGCGATGAATTGCGTCTCTGTGAAGGTGAAAGTCTGGACTCTTCCTGGTTGGCTGGTGTCCTCTGTCCCATCCTCGTTTACTTCCACCACATGGAGCCTGGGCTGATACTTGTGGAGAGACTGAAGAACCACCATCTGGAGTTTTGATAAAAGACGCGCGTCAGAAACTCACTTTAAAAGTTTGGAAAGACGATTAAAACACCGAGCTACACTACACTGTTGAGCTTTAAATAATAAAAACACAAAACGATTAAACATCCCCAAGAGAAAAATAAGTCAGTTCAACAAGCAAGGAGAAAAGGGGGAAAAAGCCTTCCAAAAAAGTACTGATAGATAGAGAGAGAAATGTGTGTATTTACGATTTATATGCGTTATATTACCTGCCCCGTGTTGTTGGAGGCACCTTTGTTGTTTGTGAGCTTTAGTTTCCCAAAAGATATTTCTTGACGCATCCAGTGCGCACCAGTATTTGGTGAGTCCGGGTGCATGTACACTCTATTGCCTGCAACAGTTATTCAAAGAAAAGAGATTGACGTATAAATGATTTATCATTTCAAAATCGCAAATCGTTATTTTAAAGGCATAAAACATTTTTTTACGAATTTATTGTGGGGGTTTTTTTCAATAAAAAACAAATATAATAGCTACCTATCACATTTGTGTCTGCTTTTCCACATGGTACCCACTTTCCTCCTTGAAATCGCCAGTGATTTGGATCAGCGAGTATTACATCCACAAATATATTGTAATGAGCAGTGGGATCAAGGCCAGAAATGTTGAAGCTTAAAAATGGAAACATTCGTCTGCGGGAGGAAAAAGTACATAAAAAGAAATTGCTTTTTTATTGTTGGTTTTTTTAAATAAATTAAAATAAAAACCGCTCAGCAAAACGAAAAGCCACAAAAATATGATGGAGAAAAACAGGAAATAAAACAGGCGTCATTTTAAACTTTAAAGTAAAAAATAATAAAAATGAAAAACGACTAATCCTTCTGGCCTTTGACGGATGAGTGCAGGTACTTACCGCCCTTGTTTTGTGATGATCATCTCTGTTTGGTGTCTGTGAAACTTCAGCCACAGGGCCCTGTTGCACAGGTACACCTGCGCTTTCCCCGGAACCAGTCCTGCTTGCGCCGAGGAGAACTGGTAAAAAGCTCCTCCTTGGTACGTGTGTCCATATTGTTGCGCGTAAGGGTAACCCGCTGCCGGGTAGCCTTGAGGAGAAGTGTTGGTTAAAAGGCTGTTATAAGCTCCATTAGTTATAACTGGATGATGGGCCATGTAACGGCTGGGACTTCCGATAGAAAAAGCCGGGTGCGCTGGTCCATGCTGGCTCGGGTAAGGAAACATGGCACTGGGAGCTGCTGAGACTGACTGCGGCTGGGTAGACGGAGAAAAGATGTACCTTTCTCCTGCAGATCCATCGAAATTATGACGGATGTCAGAGACTCCGTGAAGATCAGGAGAGAGTTTGCCCCTCTGGACGTCCCCTGATGCGTCCTTGGAGTCGGGAAAATTGTCTGCCTCTGACTGATTCGTCATCTCCCTGGAGTTTTTTTTCAGAGGTGAACTTCTCTCCAGGTTGTCACTTGCAGATATAATAGGATGGTCCTGCAACGAAAGCTCTGATCCATTGGAGCTCGAAAAGCCACTGCCCACATTCATACATTTCTTGGAGAGATCACTCGCCAGCGAGATGCAATTTTCAACCTGCATAGCTCAATAAGAAGCAACAATTAGCTCAACCTATATCACAAGCTTTTGCACACGCCTTTCCTCATCTAACACTATGAAAACGCCCTGTGATGACTTGAAGCAGGGAAGGCGGCAAATTAGCCAATTGACACCATTCTGCAATCAGGATGGATTTTCTCTCTGTCGCTCTCTCCGTCCCGCTAATGAAACAAGTGCTGCCATTGGTTAACTCAAGGCTGTAATTTAATTAGACAGCTCTTAATTAGGACAATCTGAGGAGCGCCATGAGCAAAGTGATTTGTTTGTAGTGTGACATGGGCCTATATGTGGTTAAAACATATGGAATCCCACTGATTCTCTCGATAAAAATAAAAAAAAGAAAGAAAGAAATCAAAACAGAGGATTGCAGTAATTATAACGGTTGTCCCCCCCCACCACCACCCCCAGCTGCGTTGTTTACCTTTGGCTACGTTATTTACCTATTTATGCGGCATGAGTGCCAAAGTATGTCTGCCGAAGAAACCGAGATATATTATTAAAACACCAAAAATGACAGTCCATGACAGGCAACGCATCTGAAGCCTTAAAATGTTTGTGATATGGCGTGAAATCATTGCGTCCCACTGAAGATGTGTTTATGAGTCCCACAGCTGGTAAATATTTTATGCACTAAAAGTTATAAAGCAGTGCACTGATAAGAGCGAGTCCTGTGGCTAATACAGCTCACTGAAAGATCGGGAAATACTAAATATGTCTGGGACTGTTGGTTGAGAATTATTGTGAATCAGTCCATTTTATTAAATTTGTTGTTTATGAGGAAGTAATTGAAAAAATATATTTATCATTAGGTGATCATTTAGATAAGGGGTGCCGGAGTCCAGTCCTGGAGAGCGACTATCCTGCAACTTTTAGATGCATCCCTTCTCCAACACACCTGAATCAAAAGGCTGAATTCTCTCTTGCTTACATTCAGCTCTAGAGAGCTAGAGCCATTAATTTGGTTCAGGTGTGTTGGAGAAGGGATGTATCTTAAAGTTGCAGGATAGTAAATCTCCAGGAGTAGACTTGGGCACCCTGCTTTACGCTAAGAATATTTTATCCAAATTTAAAATATGAAATTAAGATCTTCAATCGGATTATTACAAAACTACCTGAGTTTGTCATTGCTGCCTTGGCTTTATTTGAACAGTTTTGTTTAAATTAAGTTTTAGTGTAAAGTTGCAACGATTCAGTCATCATAGAGATATAGACACCTCCCTGGTTAACTTACTGGCAAGGTTATTTCCAAGTTAACCCATAATGCTGTTGAGGGGGTGGCTTGATAATCCATGGTATGACTGTGATAACTGTATAAATTACAACAGAACATCTGATGAATGATGTGAATGGTGCCATATTTTGGACAGCAAGCATATTTTGAGTGCATTTTGGCTAGTTTGATCAATTATTCTTAATGGAAATAAATCATATTTTATATTTTTTCTATATTGATGTGTGCTTCTAATATTCGTCATTTTTTTTTTGTCCATGTGCGGTTAATTAAAATTTATATGTCATTTCAGCACGAACATTTGTGTTTTTCTTTCTAACTTTTGCTATACACTATGATTAACCAGTCAGTGTGTAGCTAACAATCTGAGGCAAATAAGGTTAATGGAACACCGGCAGGGGCCAATTTTACAGGGTGGGTACGACCACCAGCTTGTATCTCTAATGAACAGATGAATCTCTGAAGTTAACAAGAGAGGTCATTACAGAAGGGCTACTGGGTCCAGCAATCTCTTTCTGAGAAACTTGCAAGCACAGGCTTGTCTGTGCCCAAGGAAAAGAGGCCACTCTGCTCTACTCATTACAGGATTATGGTTCACTTCCATCACTGATCTTTAATAAGCAAAGTGTTTTCTTTTTTCCTCTCTCTCTCTCTCTCTCTCTCTCTCTCTCCCTCTGAACAAACCAATTGTTGAATCAGCCATGCAGTAATTCTTCGTTTCCCCAGGTGTTTTGGTGCCTGTTTATCAGACTAAGTCTTTTCTTCATTGGCTCAGCTTGCCAGTGGACATAATCAAAGGGGGGGGGGGGTTGTTATGCGGTGGCCAGCTTTGTCCCTCAGGGAGATATAAAGCAGTACAGGTTAGTATCCCTGCCTCCTGCCATGCACACACCCTCCTTTGACCAGCTGAGCATAATGCAATGACTCACTGCGAACAGCATTTATAGCTATTTTTATTCAAAAATATATTTCTTTAAATGCTAATATGTGCATACATGAATACATTTACATACATTCATAAAGGCATATTATAGAATACAGTATATACAAGCTGGACCGAATAGCTCCAACAGAGACATCCAAATTATAGAATTACAAAAAAAAATCATGCATGCAGTAAACCAGGGCTGCATGGTTATGATGTTAATTTGAGCATAAAACATGTTTTCTTCGACCATCATGTTACTTTTTGTGCTTTCCTTTTTTTTCTTCTTTTTTATTGTTGTGCCAAAAGAATGTGCTCGCCACCTGGGTCTAATCCAATCAATGTGAATGACAAGGAGAGAAAAAGCCTGAAAGTGAGCACCAGCTTAGGGACTTTACCTAATGCCCAGCACTGTCACTTCAATGATATGATCACAGCATACAAAATGACAACAAAATTATTGCCAGCAAGGATATAGGGACATAGTGTGCTACTCCAGTCAGGTGAAATTGCTTTTTCTGACTATGAAATGGCTTGTCTCTTGTCGGATGGGTAAACATTTCCTTGTCAGGCCAGTAATAAGGAATGAGGCACACTAAGACGGTAGAGCCAAGGTTATTTGGGATTCATGACAGGTAGTGGCTTATATTACAGCGGCACTAAAAATTTCATGGGAATGCCTTTAAGATGGCCTTTAAGTTATTTATATGTTGTTTGCTAGATGTCACATCACAATTTCCATCAATAAATCAAAGTGAAGGATTCCTTTCATTCTTCTTGGACTGCTGTTTTTTCCTATAAAAATAAATAAATAAATAAAAAAATGAAAAACCTGCATTTACCTTAAATCAGTAATTAACAAGCATGACTAATCCGATTGATTGTGGTGGTTCTTTGTGCCATACTAACATAACTATATCCCCCCGTGGCTTCCTGCCATCAGTGATCTGCTCTGTCAGAGGGAATCAGGGTGCTTTCTGACAGAAAAGACAGCTGGAGGCCTGCTAAGGGGTGGAGTGGATAGTTGTGGCTTTTAAACCCTTATTAGTCGTCCTCCCTGGACACACAGAGACACGCGTCTCTGCAGAAGTGCACTCCTACATCTGCTCATTATTGATGTCCTTTAAGGGTTGCCCAGTCAGACCAGACTTGAGCGTGATTCTTTTACCACAAAGCTCACAGTAAATTAACCTCAGGACAGGTGGATATTCAGTGAAAATACAAGTGACAGAGATCATGTGTTAATACCATACCAGAACTGCACTACTGGGACCTTTTTATATGAATCCAAAACAAAATTCAAATGATTATGTTTTTATCACACATAAATAGCAGATAAACTATAAATGCAGCCGATTAAAAGCCAAATATTTGTGTTATTACTTTACGCTATTTATAGTGGATTTACAACAATACTTCCTGATAGTACTTCCATGTAAACTAACAATAAGTAATAAAGATATCAACCAATCCAGCAGCCTATACACACACACACATACACTGACATTCTAAGTGCAGGGCTGCTGGATTGATGATGATCCCTGCTTTAACACAGGTATGTAACAGGAGTTTTAATAAAACTGGGCTGAGAAGCAGCTGCAGCTTAACCTGCAGAGCAAACCTGAGGAGACTTACACTCCAACATCTCTGTTTACAAGCAACGTAGTGATATCAAGCAGTGACTGTATATAGTGGTCAGTAATATTATCAAAAATACAATGCAAAAGTAAGATATTAGATTTCACACACACAGTTAGTTGTAACATTTCACCAACAGATATAAAATTATACTGCAAGAAAAGAAAAACCTGTACAACAAAAACTGTAAAATGTTGTTATTATTGATGCCATTATTTAACTTATTTAACTTTATTTTAACAGTGCAGAATTCATCCGTCCAAGTATACATGGTCATTACTTTGTCATTCAAATCTATATTTTCCTGAGCAAATTTTGTTTTTATTAATGCCAAAAAGGATAGAACTTAATATACTGACTGTTGGAGTCATTATCATTAATTTTCCTTTAACAGCAAAAGGTGCGATTTCCTCAAGATTGGGAAAAGGAAATGTTTCACAGAGTTTTATTAATCTAGGTCCTAAATCGTGCATCTGGCAAAGCAAATACTCTATCAAGTTATTTTTTTAACGTCCATCTTTCCATCAGTTGTTTTTTCATCTTTTTTTTCCTTTTTTTCAAATGCAGCAAATATTTTATTGTCTGATCAACTGGTACACATGAACACACCACACTATATAAAACCCTAATATGAACTTCTTTTTCCCCCCCATCATATGATGATGACAGTGTGGCAATTCACACAATCCCAAGAAAAAATCAACATGGTTATATCACTCCATGATCTATAGCTGCACTGCTCAAAAACCTAGAATAATATGAAAAAAGAGGATGTGAAATTCATGCATAATTACAAATGTGTGAATGCAGCCTAATACCATTTCTGTGGCAAAGTAACACTTGTGAAATATTGCGCTCCTCCGGGTACAAAAATCCCTGAGAGAAATGCCTAAAACTGCTTCACGGTCTCTGCTGATGTGTATCGTTTGGCTCAACAAATTGCGAGGATATAATATCATGAAGCACAAAGTCAGAGGAAGGGCTAATGTCTTTACCGAAACTTCTTTTATCACCTGCTTCTGGTCTGTTATCAACTGTTTGGTTTTGTTGCTGGTCTTGTTAAATTTTAAAGAGCCTGTGTGACCCAGGGAGTGCAGTTGGGGTTTGTGACCATTTTGTTATTTCTGCTGCCATGCACTGTCAGACGTCTGCAAGTGAAGAACATGGCCACTGTCCCCCGGTAAGCCCACAACATGAAAAATTCAGACTAACTCTATTTTTTAAGCCATTTCTGATGAAAAGCACATAGAAATGAAACTGACTTATGCCAAATGAATATCATTGAATCTCTGATTGTGAGGCTGATGTTTGTGACTTTGAAATTATTTATTAAACATCAGTTCCATTTTAAGAGTGGCTATGCCAGGAAGTGTGCACTTAACTCTTGGAGGATCTCGGTTTTCTGAGCACCATCTACCTATACCTGAACAATAGAAAACAGTGACCAAAAAATAGCAGCAGGTCAAAAAATCCGTTATCTAATTTTGTATCTTAATTACAAGTCTGCATCTACCTAGTGATTGACCTTCAGTGGAAATACTCTTGAAATAAACCACAAATGTTGCCCAGATTGCCCAGAAGAAAACAAGATTCTCAGTTTGAGGAGAAAATATTTGGGGGAGAATATCGGAGCAAACAGGCGACAGTCGTGTTACAAGAATAATCTTCATTAAAATCACAGGCAACAACACCAGGCCAACACACAGCTCATTGGGAATGCAGTGTGAAAAGAGAGGCCCACAGATTATCACTCTGCGTAACTCATGTTTAATTTATCCAGGAGCAATATTGTCAAGAGCCCTTCCTTTCCAAAGAACTAGAACGCTGATAAAAGCTGGAATAAGACTGAGGGAAGCCCAAAAATAACACAAGTAAAACGTCGCAAAATGCAGTGAGCACACTTGAGAGTGAAAGCATTAGAGCCATCTCTGATATGTTTAGCACAGCTTCACAGCAGTGTAATATAGCTGCTTTTGGACTGTTAATATTTCAAAGGATCACTCCTAAATGGGGTTTACAATAAAGGGTTCACACAACACAACAGACATGATACGCAGCACTTAACCTTTGCTCTGATTTGAAACCATACCACTAAAACCTGCACATTGAGAACAAACTCTACATCGTATGATCCCCTTATCTCTGAAATGAAGGCTAAAATGGAAATAGTCTTACATTCAGCTATAAGAAGCAAACCCAAACCAATTTTGTGTGCTCTTCGGTGTGCCTTCTTTCCTCCTCCTCCCCTTCCTCCTCCTCCTCCTCCCCATGGCTGAGTGAAATGGAATTGCCTCTCACATTCAAAGACAGCTCTATGAAGGTGATAATAGAGCTACTCCCTGCTGTCTGCAGGCAGGAAATAGGAAAGTGGCATATGGGGCCAGGAACCAAATAGAGAGGAAATGTGACCAGGCAAGGGAAGGAACTAAAGGAAAGGTTAATGATCAGTCCTGAATTCTGCAGGGAAGAGAACTATGTTCCAAGTTGAGATGAAAAATAAATGTGTCATGATTCATGTCTCCACCACTCAGATCCAGGCTGCAGCAAACAAACATGTGGAGTCCAGTTTAACAAACTTTCCCAATGAGAAAGCTCACGCAGTAATACATATCTATAAATGTACTGATAGTTTAAAGTTTATTTTTATATAAATGATCCACAAGCTTAACAGAATGTTGCAAACCTCAGAAAGAGAGATATAACTATTATTAACAGAGGGGAGAAATGTATAAAGAATTCATCCACACCAGAGTGCTCCAGCAGAGGTCCTTTTGCATCTATAGCAGCTTAAAGAGTTCACCAGCCTGCAGTGTCTCACAGAGCATTTAGGATCTCATCTTTGTAGGCAATATGAATGAGAAATGTAACTGGATGTTTTGATTGCTATAAATATGGTGTTTTACTATAAGAGTTATTTAAGGCACTAAGGAAATTTGCTTTTAGAATTTCACCCTATTGCTGCATGTTTTTTAAGAGCCCTTTCACCACAAGACTGAATTGTCCCTCTTTAACTACGAGTTAAATCTGCTGGGGGAGAAAAAGGAATCAAATTTGTTGCAATTTGCACTTGGTTTGTGCTGCTACTGAGCTCTGCTGTAAGTTGTCTATTTAATTATCAGATAGAATGGGTGGCACCAAGAAAGAGCAGTAAAAGAATTAAATCAAACTAAAAAAGCTAAAACTGTAGACGACTGTTGAAAAGTTGCAAATCATAAAGAGATACAAACTGAATCATCAGTCAATAGCAGATCAGAGAAATCTTTACAACACTGTAGATTCTAATATCCTTCTGGCACACACTGCTGTATAAAAAGCTGGACTTTAGAGACAAAGCAACATCACACAGACCGGTTCGTTCCAGATCTGACAGCTAGATCATTTGAAGCTGACAAGATAACACTTAAATGCAAAGGTGACATGACAGTGTCTTCAGAGCCAGATGGATCAATACTCAGCTTGGCGCGTCAGAATTTGAGCAGTGGTTCTCCAGCCATGGGTTTCTGTTTTTTTTATGTTGCTGATTTGATGATAGGCTATCATTGTCTGCAACAGTGTCTGCTATGTTATCAATGAGCAGATTTCCTTTCTTATGCAAAACAGAAACATTGATTCATTCAATTTAACAAAACAGGCCAGGATTCCAGGGGATACCCATAAATAATATGACATACTTAAGACTTTTACAGAGTCGGTTCCTCTTCCAACCCTAAAGGCCCATGTATTGAATCTGGACGTATAGGTTTTATATTGGCAAAAGAGAAAATGACCATTTTTGTTTTGGTTTTTTACTATATCTCACTATTTTTCTCAAGTGTCTCATATCCATTGAGCCCGATATTGAGTTTGGCCTTTTTGAGCTGTTGTTGACTGAATGTGAGGGTGTTCAGGTGGAAGTTTCTAAAATTAGCCTAGGGCTCAAGGGGGTTGAGATCTGATCATTTCAGATACAGTATGAGCACAAGGAATACTTTACAAGGGATGGAAATAATAGGATTTCATAAAGCCACAAAACATATAAATGTCTAAATGACAGTCCAATGCTTAACTAACTGGTACACATACTTGTGAAACTAAAATGATCAATGATCTGTCAACACGTAGCCACAGTCAAAAGGCGCTCGATATAGCACACTTTTCCAAACCGTCCCCCAGTGATACAGCCAAGAAGTCCCGTACAGTCGATCAGTTAGCGAAACTCGGCAAGTTGCCTTGGTGACCATCCAGGCTGCACTGACTGGCACTATTTCTATTTTTCCCCCCTTCTCCCATCTACATCTATACACGTAAATAAAAAATCAAATCTATCTTTCAAATATTCAAGAGTCCCTTTTTCCCTGGGAGAGGTAAGGAGTATTGTTAAATAATGCAGCCAGACAGGGATCTCCCAGAGCAGGTCTCTACAGGCATCACTGAGTAGGTCTGATCCCACTTGAGTAGCATCTATCATAGTGACATCATCATTCACACAAGGAGATATGATATGACAGTAGTACACTACCCTACTACTTGAGCCAACTCTTAAAGTAGGCAGTGGTGTTACTCATTTAAACCAATCTACTGGCCATCTGTTGATGCTGAAATCACTGTCTGACTGCCATTTCTTAATCAAACACCATCAGTTTCCCTTTATTGCTTTCTACTGGATGCAAACATGTTTTGGAGGGAAAAAAAATTGGTAGCTTGTGAGACTCTCACATATTCTCTTTTACCTTGTGTGATTCGGGTGGGTGTGCTAATGTAAAAACCACAGGGACAAGCATCTACAAAAAAAGAAAAGCATCTACATGCTGCAGCAGCAGGTCTCTACCTTGCAGATTAGGGCACTGGGAGCACTTTGCAGGTTACTGTCACAGGTATGACAAGGGAGAATTGCGCTCACTATCCCCAAGATGAACAAGGTGTGAACAAAATATGAAGCCAATTTGTTTTGTGCAGAATTAGAATAGAAGAAAAACATTAAAAGAGTCAGCTTTGGTTGATCTATAGCTGCCTCTGATGTGCTTTGGGTGCCTCTTTGCTACATTCAGACATTTAATTCGCTTTCTGCCATGCTGCCAATTTCCATTTTATCGATAGCTTTGAGGTACAACTGAACATGTATGCTCTGGTTCAGAAAGGTTGTTTTAACTGGACTGTGAGTGCCATCAAATCAGCAACTAAATACAAGACACAGCATCAAAAAGAAGCCAATCCAACAAGCTCAATCAAATCACAAGGACAAAGAGAGAGTGCGAGCATTGGCACAGGATTTACCAATCTTGGGGGAATTGGCAAGACCAACAGCAAGCAAGTGTATTACATATGGCGTGCCATTTTCACAGCTTCCACAAAGAGAACACAAAAAGTGTTATATCTCACTACCTAGGACTAATAACAACCAGTTATGCTGAATCTATGCAGCAAAGAGTTGAGGTAACTAGAGCTTGCGGAAGACTATTCAGTTCATGTTTGATCTTATAGTGCAGCAAGATGATAAACTGTGTGGTCTGAGCTGAGCAAAGACGGTAAATTAAGCCATCCTCCCACTGATTCTATGAGGTGTCAGTCAGGAAACTGGCCTGCCAGGATGACTTTCAGCTCAGTTGAAGCCAGATGGTTTCTTAACACTGAATAAATGAATTCATTTGTATGTTGCATCCTTAATAAGGTTCATATTCTTCGACACAGTTTACAGTGGTCAGCATGGGTGGTCAGCATGAGAAAAAGTGCCACAAACTGCTAACCTCCCTGATGTACTTTGTGAATCTCCTCAGCTCTGCTGACATGAATATGACTAACATCTTCACAGTGTTTGTATCTGTTATGTTTGACAAAGTGTGAGGACAAGGCCTTTGTCATCACAAATGTACACAGCTCACACCTCAAGTGGTGTAATCTTCAAACCACTACACTATATTACTATCATTAGACGGATTGGTGCCCTTTCTCTACGGTGTGAACTGCTATCAATTATGCAGCCATCTTTCAATTATTGTACATTGTGAAAGTACCTGCTAATGAATCGCGAAGCTTCTGTGTTATGGTGTGATTGTGCCGGGCAATAACCAGCTACTGTACACTTAGGTTCCTTTTCATTAAGATGCGCATGGTGGTTTGTTTTTTTTCTTTTCAGTCATTAAGAGCATTTCGTGTAAGGAGGTCCACCTTACACTTAGCCAGAGGTGTTTCTGCAGTAACTGGTAGCTGGTAGCATCTTGGGCCCAATGCAAAGCCACTGCTGCATGTAAGAGGACTCACATGACAACATGAGAGTACCCACTGTGATTTTCACTGGGGATTTTGATATTCACACCTGTGCTAGGTGTTGTTTGGGAGTCTGATAAGCATGTGTGAAACCAGAGGGGTGGCTAGAATTGGGACCTCATTCGAAGGGAAAATTCTTTTCCTGATAAATCTATCAAGAACAGAGCTGTTGTCTTGTATTTTCATGTGCAACAATAAGAAAGGACAAAGCTAATAAAGCATGGTGTATCTTAGATACCAGCCATGTGTCTAATTGAAGCTGCACAGGGCCATATGGCTGTGTGCAAAAAATAGAATGCCCAATAACTACTTGAGGACTCCAGCAGCATGTGGAAAAATAAAATGTTTCCAACTTCATTGCCAGTCTGATTGTTTGTTACTACGCAGCTCATAAGCTAATGTTTAATAACTAAGCGATACAGAACTGTTAAATCTGTTCTTCAAAAGTCACTTGTTCTCTTTGCCTTTTTGAAATTTTATTTTATCTTATTTTATTGTGCTTTGATTTTATTCACTGTGCCTTTATTCCTCTGTACATCAATTTAGTCCACTGTGATTGTTTTAAAGTGATTTCTAAATAAAGTTGGATTAGATTGGAGAAGAAAGTCAATCCACAAAAATGTGTATAAAACACAAAATGTTCTGTATATGAAGAAATCACAAACCCCATCATTACAGGATCAGAGGCTGAAAAACAAAGCATGAGAGTTGCTCCTCCTCTCTCTGCACTGGTGATGTTCAGAGGCAGCTTGTTACTGGAGGTGTTAATTGGCAAATTCAGTACAAGTCAAGAGCATGTTCCCTGTCGTCCTCGCACAGCAAGGCTAGGTCATTAAACCGAGAATGGATTCTTTCATGCTGCCTTAACCCTTGAATTGCAAGTTGCAATTCCGCAAACATCTCCATGCTCAATCCCACCCCCATGTGTCAAAAAGAAAAACAACCTACACTGATTTAACACTGAAAAGAGAACAAGAGGAGAATGGCATCTTAGAGCTGGACTCAACCACCGGGAGCTAAATGTCCTCAAAATATTCAGAAGTTGACACATTTACAACAATCTTACATTCTCTCAGTAAGAAAATGAGAGAAGTTGAACATAATGTGATCTTTAGAACAATAGCATCATCAAAACCCCACTGATCAGTGCTTTTGTGTATTGAAAGGACCTCTCATCCGCCTGAAATGTGAGCCTCCTTTGGGGTTCTGGGTGCGATCTCACCACTGCCTCTGTCATCACTCGCTGTGACTGCCAAATCTCCGCTCCAGAAATCAGGGCTCTCAGACCAGCACTGAAACAAACACAATGGAGAGGGGGCCGTTCTGAGACTTTACACAGGCAGCGACGGCTTCAACACATTTAATCGAACACAAAGTCAGATATACGCCACTCCTGCACAGAGAGCACAAGGAGCCCAACGCATGGCAAGACAACTGTGAGGTGATACTCTGGGCTCCCAACGCCACGAGAGTTGGCATTCACTCATGCCAATGGTGACCAGTGCATAGACAGCTGAATATGCTTTTCTCCTGAGCTGCTAATTGTCTAAATGACATTGATGTGAGGAGGGCATTCTAGCCATATGACCTTCATCCACTTGCTAGCCCTATGTTTTGTTTCAGTTTGAGTAAACCTTATAACAGTCTCTGTTTCTCTCTCTCTCCCTCTCCTTCTCTCTCTCTCTCGCTCCCTCAGATTGTGTCATGTCTTTCTGGAGATGGCACAGTCTAATAAATATTTGTTAAACAATTTTTGAAACTAATTGTTGAAAATAATGATGCGGTGGAATGGTGTCTCTGTCTATTGTCTGTTGCAATTATAATCCAATTAGTGGCGACAAGAATGTATGTTTGTTTTATATGGCTGAGGTTTTTTAAAATTATTTTGTTGTTGAATTATTTTGAAAACACTAATTACTTGATATCATTTAATGTCAAAACCAAATATGCAGAAATGGGCTGTCAGAAGAAGGCGTGATAATGCTAATCTATTGGATTATATGCTCCCAAAAAAAGAAGAATAGAAAAAAATTATTTAGCTCCACAATTAACAAAAATGACTGAAGATTACAGTGAAAATGCATAATTTTGACTAACTTTAGAATTAAGTAAAGTCACACATGTAATAATAGGAGACTTGGAGTTATATAGTAGAGAAAGAAAATATGTATTTTTAATAAGTTGCATATGATTGGACTTATTAACATAATTGCGTAAAAAATATTTGAAAAATAGTAGCAGGACGTGCCCAGTGGGAGACTACTTGTGCTTAGGCACAAGTTATTTGTTAATTGTCAATACTATATTCTGATTACTACTCCCCCCCCCCCTTATTGATTTTGGTTTTGTTCTCTTCTGTTTTTTTTAAATGAGATTTTAAGTTGCACATTTATATAACATGAACCATTTGAATTAAATTATTGTTGCAGATTTTAAATAGCCCCAGTCAAACACAGAAACCATCTTTCAATATTATGTATCAGCCCCACATAATGGAGCTATAATCACTGTATGTACTTAACAAACCAAGTGGCAGCTTTTTTATATTTAGCATCTTTTTAGCATATTTTACAACTGAAGCTATGAAAATATATTAAGTAATATAATCTCTAACACTTTTTAAAAACTGCTTACATTGCGTAAATAAAATACAGTTTGATATGCAGTTGCAGACACATGTCGAAAATGTATTTAACCTTGAGTATATATTCAGGAACAAATCTTAGTTACACTGTTAAATTCTAAGACTTTATTTGTAAGTAAAAGTTGTAATTATATTTTACACAACACCTTTAGCAACCTGCTTTTTCAAGTGCACTTTAAAAACTATCAGCGCTACATTCATATTATAAGTAATAGCTGATATCAGTGGCTGCAGAACACAGTCTGCATAAGATAACCTCCAAGTTCAAATAAGCAGTGATATAGTGTAAACAGTGATGTTGCAAGTCAGTTTCCTTTCTACTTGGAAATGGTTAAAGTCCCCTGAAGCCGGTGACTTCCCTGTCTCTCCGAACTCTGCAACACGACTGGTGGTGCAGAAGCACTGCTGATTAGCATGCAGTAATGATGGTGAGCTGGGCTCCATTGTTCTAACACCTCCCCTCTCCTCCGCACCAATCTGTCACCATTCAGTGGGCTAGAGCTGCCTCAAATGCTTCCCTCCACAAATGAGATGGATAATTAGTTGCCCCTCACGAATGCTGCACTCTTCTCACCCCTGATTGCTTTCACCTTCTTGCTCCTGGCAATTTTGACACCTTGTAATCAGCCTGCTACTTCTCCATCTCAATCCATATCTCTTTTTTTTTTGTCCCCCCTTTTTTTTTATAGCTCTTAAAGATATTTCAAATCTACCAGTCCTTGGGTAGATGTCCCAAGGAGGAGGACAGATCTTATATTCTACTGAAAATGATGACAATAACAACACCCAAGTGCGGTTACAGTTCACATTTTTGTATACAGGAGTGAATGAATGTAGTGTTATAAAAAAAAAAAATTCTAGCTGTCAGTACGGGTTTCCTCTTCCAAATAACAACGAATGACAACATAATTATGAGCAAACAGCTGTTCATGATCCCAGAGAGAAAAGCATGCAGGCTGCACAATGTTCGACTGTTCACAGATTAAGCAGACAGGATCATTAGGGATATGTATTTGCCAAAGAATTCTGAATAAATTCTCCCCACCAGTGTTCATGATGTGATGCAAAATATAGAATTATGTGGTTTATGTCACTGCAAAATAAACATGCATTATGTTTGACACATCACATCACATCAATATGTAATGTTCACCTTTGTATATACACCAAATGGCAAGTATTTTCACTCTTCTGTTAAGTGGATGATGTGTGGTATTTAAATAGTGCTCCTCTATGTTAGTCTAATGACTCATTAGTTAGGAATAGATGATAGCATTATAACATAAATTTTTAACACCCTTTTGGGCTATTTATAGCACACAGGGAAGAGCTCAGTGGCAAAAAGTCATTTTAGGTTTAAATAACAAATCAGTCAGTCTTTGGGGAGTATTGATTATAGGACGTGAGTTATAATGCTCTGTACTTGTGAATACAAAAAATATAATATTTATTTTTCCTGCAGTCTTCACACCAGCTCATCTACCCAGCACAAGTGTTACCAGCCCAAAACTGAAGGTCAGCAAGGGCCTTGATGCACAACAAAGTGTTCCAACACATAGCATCCCAGTTTCCTCAAACATCATCATACTGAATGGTGAAAATCATTGCAATCTTTCTAGAAGTGCGAATAAACAATGATAAAGACAGAAGTTAGTTATGCTTTATTAATCCTTTAATGTTTGCGTTAAGAAAAAAAGCCACAGAAAAACGTGTTTGCATTTTTTTGGGACAAGAAGAGAAAGAATTGGTGGGTGTTTTTTTTGTTTTGTTTTTTACAAATGGTTGAGGCAATAGTAAATTATATAATAATAGTGATCAACATGATGACGATTAAAACTTGAAAACGTAATGGGATAACATATAGCTACTTACTTCTAGTATTATTTACCCAAATCATGTAGTAAAGATGGCTCAGGGAGGTTTATTTCCACAAATATTTTAATAAAATGTATTATAGTCACTGAAAAATTGCTCTACCAAACAGTAGAGCAAAACATTAAAGGGTTAAAAAAAATCAGGAATAATCAATTGGCAGATTCACATAGTGAAAAAGGCTTTTTTTACAATTTACTGTTAGCACTGTTTCGTGGTTTTGTCTCTTAAGGATTGAAAGAAATCTGCATTGTTGCCAACAATCTTTAGCAAAACCTAGTATGTAATTTAAAGCTGGCACACCTACATCCTATAACTGCCGTGAGATAATTATATCACGTTCATATCGGCATTTAAATAAACAAGCCTATTTAAACATATTTAAATATCGCAAATAACAAAGCCATAACTTTACAGACAACCGAGCAATCTGTCATTGAATTGAATAGTGAGTTTCAGTGCAAACAACCTCAATGAACACATGGTGAATTGCAACTGATTTCAGAGTTGAAAATATATCTGCACCTTGAATGATGTACAGCTGCTCACATGATTGTGTTGGACGGGTTCAATGTGGAGGATCGGTTAGGAATTCACCAGTGTGATTTGATGCATACTGTCATTTTACTTAGGACTGTTTTTTGAGCCAATATGAAAAAGAGCGAGAATTGTGAATCACTGTAAATGTGTCTTCATGAGGAAATTGTTTCATCTGTATTTTACTAGTTTTACAAGCATAGCAACCTATTACAGATTCTTGCGCCTGTATGTTGAAAACAATTCAAAATATAAAAATTAATGCAAGAGTAAATACTGGTTTATTTGCTCATATATACCATGCATCATAGTAAAATCTCTGAGATTTAAAAAAAAAAAAAATCACTATGGGCAACAAAGTGTACCATTTTTTTATATTAAATAAATGGATTCAAGTCTTATATCAGTATCATTTGAAATCCTGTACAGCGCTTATACTTCATGGCAGGCAGGAGTAGACCATGAAAACGGTAAAATATGAAGCAGCTGAGACTTTCGCCCATCTACTTCCACTGTCATTTGTCGGCTTCATTCTTAGGAGAAAAATGCGAATAGAGGTGACTGGTCATTCGGTCCTGAGGAACCACAGCGTGGCAGAAAGCACATTTATCCGGACTGCCACTCGGCGGCATCTCCAGTTCTGTCCCAGCATCGCCTGCATCACACAGCCCAGGGCTCCAGATAGACTGCAGAATGAGATACATCAGAAAAAATGGGATTATTTATGCTCTAAATAATCTTTACAATTATATTCTCAAAGTCTGCTCCATCACAAGGGTTTAAAGTTTGAGTATCTGTTGCTTTAAACATAAATACATGTCCTGTGTCAGCTATATTTAATTATCATACAATTCACGTGTTTATCCTAACTAACAAAATAGCTACTCCTATCTAAGTAATTCATTGAAAAGCTGAACCAACTTTTAAATCTTAATGTACATCATTGACCATTTTCTTTATTTGGAATTCACACATCAGCAATAAAATCCCACTAAACCATCAAACTTGTTACAGATCAGATTCAGACACTGCACTAAACTTCAATCTGGCTCACACCTTTAAGTAAAGTTGCCAAATATAACCAAAGCATCCATGCTAGAGAAAAAAGAAAAGAAAAAAAGAAGCAGAAATCAGCACACATTACACAGTAATATGTCTCTAGTTTAGCAATGGGGTATTTTTGGTCTTCACACTGTTTTATCCCTCCATTAGCAAAGACCAATCAGAAACTGATCATTTGTTACAATTTTTCTCAGACCTTGTCCTGAGTTTCTCACCTGCTGGGGTCCCCGCACACTCTCCTGGGAGGGTGAAGATGATGTTGAGTGGGAGGGTGATGTAGGGTAGACAAAAGGCATGGGCAGTTCCACAGACTCATCCTCTGTCAGCGTGGAAGAGACACTATTTAGAGGTTGCTTCATAGGCATGGCCAAACCAGTGTTTCTCTCTGGAGCACTGTTCAAGAAGTCATATTCACTGTCCGCAGGAGGTGGAAACTTGACGCTGAGTTTGGTGAGAGACTCTACCAAGTCTCTTTCCTCCTGCCTGGCACCACGGGGCGCCAGAGGTGCAGGCAAGTGAGGGATAGCCACTTCTGGCCTTAAAGGTAAGGGAAAGGGTCTTCCTTCCTCTGCATTTCGGTCTGTGCATTGGATGGGCATGGAAAACCGCTGATCTGTCAGGTGACAAAAAAATGTTATTGTTCCTTTATTCTCAGTCAGCATGCTTATATATTTCAAGGACATTTCCACCTCCTATGACTTGAAAAGTTACACACATTAAATGAATAAAGCTTCTAAGTATTTATATACATGCATATTTCAATATGTAGAGATACAGGCTTTTCCCCCAGACTGTTTGTTTTGCTTTTTACATCAAAAAACCCTAGAGACTTGTTATAATGAAGGTGACATACAGTAAGCAGTAAACTCAGTGGCTTCAAATCTCCATGTTTCACAATTATAAAGTTTTTGTTGATCATTATCTCTCTTACAAATAACGGTGATGAACAACTTTTCATTTTTAATACTACTGGCATCTTTGACTGCCGCCTTTGTTTGACAAATCCAACAAATCCTTTCCGCTCATCAGCTATCCTTAGTCATTTAGCTTAAAACTAAGATGTACCCCCCAAAAAGGCTGTAACACTTTTAAACTAAATCCATGTCAGTAATCTCAGAAGATTCTCATTGAACTGCAGTCAGTCGTACATTAGGAATAAAACACCTCAACTTAGATGGTTGGTTCCATTAAAGCATATCAGAAAAAGGGGGATATGGAAAACAATCTGGAAATAGTAATGAGCAAATAACCATCGGGCAGTGGTCCACGCTGGACACCTGCTCCACACCTTATCTTCTCATAGACAGGAAATGAAATAGTCGCAGTTTGCAAATTTTTAGGTTCATTTCTAATGTAAGCTGTTTAATTCACAAGATAAACATAAGAACAAGGTGCACAAAAACACGTTACAGATAAAAGACCAAGTGGATGCGTTTAGTGTGTAATTCTCTAGACTCCCCCAAATGTTTATTTTTTTTATTTTTTATTGTGGTACATTTGAGATGTTTCTAATTTGCAACACCCTCTGCGTTGGGAAGGTCACCATTTTGAACAGACCAGCCATTCGTTTAACCATTTCCAAGTTGATTTTATTGAGTTTTTAGTACAAATTTTAGTATGTCGTTTTTGTTTTTGTTTTTTTTTGTTTTGTTTTTGGGTTGTTTTTTTTAATTTACCAGTTATTGGTTGTTGTTTTTTTTAATGAACTTTATTACCATTTCATGCTTTATTCATTACATAAAGCTTACTAGTATTTCTTCATCATTGGTTACATTTGTTGCAAGTACTACTTCTATTAACCATACAGTAATTTTTCAGTGCACTGTGTGATCATTTATAAATAACAAATACACAGTAATGTTAGAAAGAAAGTAGACCCTCTTTCAGTTCTAAGGCTTTACATATAAAAAAAGAAAAAAAAGTCCAGTCTTTAACAGGTCTATAAAGTCAATTAAAAACAACATCAGATGAACAAGGAGGTATGTGCTTGATTAATTCATTAGCACATACGAGCACCTCTATATAGCACAATTTGCTGGTTTGGAGCATTCAGGTGTGCCCAGGAGGAAAGACATCAACAATTATTTCAAGATCAGATCATCAAATGAATTTCAAAAATCTAAGACCCACATCTCAGTCTCCACAGGCCTCAGCTACAATGTTAAGGGTTTAAGTTCACATTAGTATTTAAACAATGTTTTTTAAACAGTGCGGTTTAAAAAACATTTAATAGAAATTATCTTCTTTGGATGGGAGAAAATAAGTACTATAAAGGCCTGTTTTAGGATTTCTAAATGAGCCATTTTTGTTTGTATTTTAAAAAACAGAAACATTTTCATCACCACTATAGTATGAAAAGTATGTCATTATAAACTATAACCAAACAGCTGCTATGCAGCGCAAACCTTAGGCATTTCTCAGTGGTGTTAGTAAATGTGTTATTATATTTAGAGCTGGTCAGCTGTGGTTCACATGTGCAAGCTGCCCTTGTTGTCAAGTAGTTCTAATCTCATAAAATAAAAATAAATAGAAGAAATACTTGCAAGCTCATAATCTCTTATGACATACACAAACATTTTAATCCATCCTATTGTTACAGGAAATATATAAAATTAATTAATAAATTAATTTTGAATGGTTCCAGCTGTGCAAAACAAAGGTCAACATTACCATTTGCTGCATCGTGTCCTCCATGGAATCTTTTCAGGTGATCCTTTTGTCTTCTGGTTAGAGACCGGATCTGTCGGAATTTGCCTTGAATTGCTTCAAATGCCTCTAGCATGTCCTGACTGACAAATAAATGAGCAAATAAGCAAATGTGAAAAATATCAATTCTTAGACTGCATTGTCCATAATTGAAAAAAAAGGAGTCTTGCAAGGAGAGACACATACTAGTCAACGCTGCTGTTGACAGGCAAATTAGGAGCAACAGCAACAGTGCCCATATTCTCCTGAAAAAAGAAAAATTTATTTTGTTTTGATCATTAACAATAATTATCCAAGGGCAGGCTTATTGATAGTAGCGAACTTTTAATAAAACATCACAAGTCAAAAACGTTTCCTGGTTTGTTGAACAATAACAACAAAGCTGAAGCTGCTGAACTGCCCAGCGATATTATCCTCTAGCACCATCTGGTGAAGTAAAAGTGGACACAACATGTGTGATCTGTTACAGCAGCAATGCAGGCCACATCAAAACAGTCAATAACAAATGATCTAGGCATGCTGAAGTTTGATAAAAATGTTAGATATACCTTTCCTGGCAGTTTATTGGATGAAACGAGCCAGAGCAGAGTATCTTGAAACTATTCTCAAAGTGTCTTTTAACAAGGATCAGAAATACTGAACAGCCAGGGAGGTGCTCAAACGGAGGAAAAGTTACCAACAGTACATGTATAAATATAAATAAAACCTTGTATACGGAAAGACAATGCTTGAAAGTAACAGTAGAGATCACACATGGACTAACAGCGTTCTGGCCTTCAGTTACCACAAGCATGATGCATTCTTATAAAAACCTTTTAAACAGAAACAAAAGCTTTTAGCAGAAGTACAATCAACTTTTATGTAAGTGAGAGGAAGCACTTTTTTACTGGATCCACATCCTTAATCTAATGAATACATGAAAGAGCTATGACGGTTTATATAACTGTGAACATACCGGGTATTGTGTTTTCCTATGAGTGCTGCCCCCTTCCAGGAGATGGTTGCAAGGCTCACATTTCATCTCTTCTAAGAATCCAATAAAAAAAATTATTTATCAGTGTTATATAATGATGGATGAAACAGATTATAAATCATTGACAATGAGCGCATATTCCGATGTGTAAAATACAATGACTTAGTTGAGGTACAGTAGAGAGATCATGTTGCCCTTCTCACTAACCTGAAGACTGTCTTGTTGCTGACAACTTAGCTTCAAGTTCAGAAATCAACCGTTGCTGGTCTTCTATCTGCTTTTGAAGTTCTTGTGTGTATCGCTCATAATATTCAGTCTGTAAACAGATGGTTTCTGTTATTTTTCTGAGTCCAGCATACCCCCCCCCCAACACACACACACACATAACACAGCTTTAAGTGACGAAAATTTCTCTTGGCTTGTTTCACTCTCTAACTTTCCTTGCGTCATTACCATTTTTTGCAGCTCCTTTTTAGCATTGTCCTTTTCGATGGAGACCTGGCGATAAGCTTCAAAAGCTTTGTTGAGCTGGTCTCCAATGTTCCTCTCCATGCCTTGTGCTCCACGATCATCACTGACACAGCAGACATGAGCCCTATGAGTAAAATCATAAAATGTTTTACACCGTTGAGCACACTCAGCGAATAATATCTTCATCACTCTTTTTTCTTTTTTTCTTTTTTTTGCTTGTTTTATAACAATATTTTAATTTGCCTTTGTGTCATTTGAAAATACAACAAAAAAGGTAAATATATGAAGTGCTGCCAAATTGTTTGGCGAGATGAAATAAGCAACGGATGCAATGATCAAAACTGTGCCAAGCCTGATTACGCAATCTTCTTAATATCTGCTGGTAATCATTAATATTATCAGTTTTGTGAAGTAAGAAATTGTACTCAGATTTTCTAACACTAAGGCCTTGCTGTAGATCTATGAAAAAATATTGTGCTAAACTAAACACTAAACTACTGGAAGGTGATGACAAATAATTTATGACACTCATGTTGTATGTGTATAATGGGTAATGTACAATATAATGCAGTACAAGTGCACCAATATAGTCCTTACATTTGTTTAATCTATTCCTGTTAGGATAGATTTTTTTGTGTAAATGTGAAACATTCAGAGATAACTGCAGTTTAACTATTGCAGCAAACACCATTGTGATGAGAAGATGCATAACAAGGCTGTGGCAGTCTTAACCGAGAACTTTTCATTAAATATTGAGCAGTATCCATGGTGAATATCACAGCTACAGTTAGTACCTGTCAGTGATACCTACACACTAAGCATGAGTGCTACGATACAACCAGTTGAAGAAATGAACATTAGCACTTACGTTGAATCCTGTCGGGACACAATAGTGTCTCATTTTAAAGTGTCATTTTAAAAAGTAGTTCCCACAGTTCCGTATTCTTTAAAACTGTTACTGACTTGTTAGCTCTAGCTCATTCAGCCGGTGTTCAGTAAAGCAACCGAATAAGACCCATTTAGCTCGATGCCAGTAAGCGTCCTCTTACCTTCATCCGAGTTACTGTTAAAAGTCAAATTAGTTGTTTTGACACCACCGCAGCGTCGCCTAATCTTCAGATGCAAAGTTACGGAGCGGCGGAGAGGATATGGCAATGAATTTTTTCTTTCTTTTTTTTTTCTCTTTTTTTTTCATAGCTTAGTTGAGTTGGGAACTTCCCTCGGGGAATCCCCGCTCTGTAGACTTCCGCCTTTGCTGCAGCCGGACCAATCAGCGCCGAGCTCAGAGGAGCGCAGGGTGGTTAGCTGGGTTCTTCCATCCTACGCGTCTGCAAACCTATTGCTGCGCTATGAAAACTGTCCCCAAAATTCAGTTATGCTGTGCTCATTTTTACTTTGCATAACTTTCATATGTTGCTTACTTTTCTTCTTTTTTATTTTTTTTCTAAAGCAAATTCTCTCGAAGGAACTACAACTTATTTACCCAATTAAGCCCTTGCCATACTTTTATAACAAATCCCCCAAAAGAAATACTCAATAATAAGGTTTGAAATGTATGTTCCTGGTCTGGTACTAGCATGCTTGTAATGTATTTATTTCTCTACTTATTTACTTATGATTTAGAATCCTTTTATATAAACATACAGAGGTGTTATTATTGTTGATATAGTCTATGTCATTTGTACAACTACATATGTTTATGTTCGCTTCTACAATAAAGGATACTATTTACTACTCAACTCATAACAGTAGGCTATACTATGGTTAGTGAATATGCCCAAAGGGGGAAGGTGGGGGTCAAGATTTGTTTTGTTACTTTTTCTACTTTCATAACCACAGGTTTATTCTGTGCTTTCTGTCAAATGTCATAATTGTCTTTGATAAGAATTTCAATGAAAAAAAAGTTTTTTTTTTTAAAATCACCTCTAAACACTAAATATGACACTGTTTGCACTTAAATACACTTTAGGTCTTCTTTGCACAGTGTATAAAGTTTGGGCAAAAGTTAAAAAGAGATTCCACTGTCCTTTTTCATTATCATTACTATCATGTATACTAGGTGAATATGTCTGTAATTCTTTCAGCCCTTATAAGGGCCAATTAGTTGGCAAATACTTAGCTTCTGAGCCTATTCAACGTCACTTTATTTACGAAGCTTTATGTGCATGAAGTTCTTAAGCATGACACAATCATCTATCATGCAAATCCATTATCAAATGTGGAATTAATTAAATTTACAGTTGATAAAGGGTACAGCTAGTTCAGCTGAGGAACTGGTAATGCATGCATCTGTTTATCAACAACTAAAATCAGAGTGTGTTACATAACATACAAAAGGCCTCTATAAAATAAAATATTAATAAGGTGTAGAAAAATAAATGCATTTATGTTAGTCACTCACAGATGAGCTGGGAATATTTATATTGATGTAGTTTTTTATTTTAAAGCTACAATATCAAACATATTGGAACAGTTCTGATGTATCTTTTTTCTGACACATTTTGATGTTGTTCTGTCCAGATAAACCCTGCTCTTCAAGTCCATATAATATCAAAATTTGTCATGGCCGTGTATAAGTTTGGGTTTAAATGTGAATACACTTCGGTATGATGAAAATGATGGGAATTTCTGCAAAGTGCAAAGCTTACGATTATGATTAATATCCATCCTGTTTCTACACAACTGATGCCTCTTTAGGAATGGAATCTGCATTGTTTTATCCAGAGGTATGAGTGTGCATGACTCAAGGTTTATATTTTTCATCTGTATCACCTCTGGCTTTGTCTAAGTGTGTCCACAGCCAACCAACTAAATACTGGAGGCAGTACTTAGAATAGTAACCAGTAGATGGCAGCTAAGAGTAACTTTTTGAGAAGAAGCTGTCACAGATAGTTACTTGAGGAAGATTATGATCTACCTGCTGAAGGCAGAAACACTATTACTACATTTTTATACTTAACTAATAGGTGAGGTATTTTGCATGCTTCCTTATTATCAATTAAATATTTGACACAGTTATCTGTTATCACAAGTTGCTGGAATTTTAGATCAATGTTGTTGGGTTTTCTTTTCTTTTCTTTTTTTTACAGAGTGTGGCATATATGTGCTTGGAAGTTGTTTGTTTGTTTTTCACTTTTTTTGTAAATTTTCTATGCTATTGTACGAAGGAAGAGCATACGCTCTGCATGTACATTCGGAACCAACAAGTTTCCTCATCTGGCAAAAGTGTTCACAAATGACAAAGCACATGTGTGAATGGCCATTTTTTTTGCCCAGTAATGTGTCGGAATTAGTGCAGACCTTCATGTGACCTTTCTGTCGCAGTGGGACTTCAGTGAACAGGCCCCTCCAGGGGTCATTTCCTTGAGTCCTTTTTACAGAGATTGTCATCCTTGACCCAGGCTGACATTCCACCCTCAACCTCTGCTCCTACTGAGAATGACTTACAGACCCAGGCCCCCACAAACAACTCTAATTCATAACTTCCTCTAAGAGAACAGCAGGATAACTTAAGGGTTTCACATATTTTTTTTTCATGGTTGCTTTGAACTCTTGGCAATCTGACATAACCCTTGTCTTGTGGTTCTGGTAAAGAAAAATATCACTCAGACTGTGGTATACTGATAAGCAATGGTGCTATAACTGAGCACTGAGTTAAGCATATGAGTCATTTCAATGACCACACAATCATTCACCTCAATTACCATTTCTTTCTCTGTTTAGTTCACAATTCTCCCTCTGTTCACATTTCCTGAGGAGAAAATTCTATTACTCAGCTGGCTTCACAGCACATTATGTGTTTCAAAAAACATCAGAAAATAAGATTAAAGAAATGTTTTACAATACCATTTTTATAAACTCTATATGGCATATTTGGTGTGACCATGATCAAGACTGAAGACATGGTAAAATGGATTTATGAATACTGGTCTCTTTTATATGCCACTCTGATTCCTCTCTGTTTCCTCAAAAAAATGAACTCTATGTACTTTCCTCACTTTCCCCTGTGTGACCCATAAATCAAAATGCCCTTCACAAAGAACCGTCATGCAGGAAACTAAGGCTGAAAGATGTGTGAAATCAATTATCTTACATTTCCGTCAACAATGTGCATTTCCTGTATTGTGAAACCACAGTGTATCTGGATTTTTCCAGGCCATTCAAATTGGAGGAAGAGGATGACTGGTGTTTTTTGCCTTGTTATAGCTTGCTATTACCTTCAAACATGCAGTTGACCAGCCTTTTAACAGACATACATCTTAATCGAAGCAGATATCAAGCGAGAGGCAGAGTATACCCTGGATGGGTCACCAGTCTATCATGGGGCCAACACAAAGGCAATGATCACACTCACTCCTAGGTTTAATTCAGAATAACCAATGTAATGTGCTTGTTTTTGGACTGTGGGAACAAGCCACCTGTGCTGCACCATCACTTAATTATGGAGTGTTAAAAAAAAAGAAAAACAATCAGTAACTAAGAAAAACAATCAGTAAAAATAAAAAATGGGAAAGCGTGAAGAGAAACAGCAGTAAACTATATATCACTTATCGATAAGTCAAACAGTAGAAAAGTTAGGGCTGAAAAACGAGATAAACCACTGCTACTAGTACTATTAATACTAATTTATAATAATGCTATTTTAAACGGGTGATGTCAGCAGGTGATTGCAGTGATTATTTGGTGCATATGCAGGATCCACAAAAGGCTTTGAGTTTTTGAGCATGCATAAAATAATTGTTAATTTCATTTTCTAAAGGCATTAAGGGTTGTCCCCTTCTTCCTTCAAACATAAATTAAGGTGTTAACAGGGTCATCTAGGTCACATTTTTCCTGATAGAATTTTCCACATCTTCTCTGTCAGGTACAAGTCAGGACAGCTGGCAGGCTGTTCTTCTCTTTGTAATGTGAGCAGAATGGAGTTTTGCATTGTCTTGTTAAAATGGAAGTCCCTGCAAAGATGTGGACCTACAGGCAAATGTTATTCTCAGACGGTAATTTGCTGATCTCATTCACTTATCTTTACAGTTCCCATCATTTAGTCATAGATTATCCTTGTCAAGAAGTGCACTGATAGAAGCCCATACCATCACAGAGCCTGGCTGTTGGTCCGGTTGTTGATAACACTCTGTGTGGTTCTCTGTGTTTGATCCTGTGCACACGCTGTCCATTTCTGGTCCTTGGGGGGGGGGGACCTGGAATACTGATGGGGCTAACCACAATACACATTTCCATGTATTTTGAGAATGTAATCCTGTATTGTAGGGGTTGACAAAGGTTTTGGAAAGTGACCCCTTTGCCCATGGTTGTTTCAGCTAATGATAATACACTGCATGATGCAGTGCTGTCTGACAGATCAATGATCATGGGTTCTCCTGCTTAGGTTCGCACTGAAATTCTTTTGGATTCATCAAATTATTTAATGATACACACTGTAAAAAAGCAACAGATACATAGTTGTATATATTCACAACTTCCACAATTAGCAGGCTCAACAAATTAGTTACACCAACAAAACCATAACTGTGATCACCCTTAAAGGGGACATATTATGCAAAAATCACTTTTATAAGTCCTTGGAATAGTCTCTTACAATGTTCTAAGTCAC
>JAOXYM010000013.1:16595077-16609636 GCA_028567055.1 Leptatherina wallacei
GGTGCCAAGATTTAAATGATATATCAGAGAATTGTTTAAGATTGGGAATAAAGTGCATAATATGTCTCCTTTAAAAACTTTTAAATTAAACATTTAACATTATATTCCCCAAGCAGACAGTCCTATCGTCTTTGGCGCTGAAAAAGATACTAAGCTTGATGTTAAAGGGGGTCCTGTTGTAAACACAGATCACACCGGAGCTTGGCTCAGCAGTAAATCTTGAGCCTATGAAGGTCCATTCATGTTTCCTCCATGTCTAGCAAAATAAACAATTTGCTGTAGGTCTGCAGAAACTTGAGCTCTGACAGAGGGCAGAACTGAGGACTCTGGCATGCATGGAGGAGGAGGGGAGAGGAAGAATGTGCGGAGAAACACACAGATCAGATTACAGGAGCCCAGAGGGAGGTGAGGAAGAATGAAAAGAAAACTGGCTGCGACAGACACACAAACTCTACAGGAAAGGGAAATAATAGTGACAATAACTTCAAGAAGATTGTAGTGTCTTCCAAACAAAACAAAAGCATTATGTATTGTTTCATACAGCTAAATTATATTCCCATTGAAATTCAAATTTCCACTTTCCATAAGAAGCTAAAGCTGCAGTTCTGAAGTCCTTTTGATAATGGATGGAGGCAAGAAGGCAAGAAGATGGATATGCTGAAAAATCTGAGAGTTGTTCGATTCAGTAATCCAAACATTTATGATTGTCCACTGCATCAGGCTTTTAAAGACCTGTTGTGGAATAGCTTTTTTTTGTATATATAAACCTAATCCAGGGGAGAAGCAAAAAAAAAAAAAAAAAATACAACAGACCTGCAAGCATTAGCATGGGTTAAATCATATTTGTATTTGTGTTATCTGCATGATTTTGTTCCTGTTAAAAGTTTTTATCTGAGCAGAAATACTGCTAGGCTGTTTTCCTGCATGCTTATAGAATTTCCTGATTGATAACAAGAGGAAGTTCTCTCCCTGCTCCTTTAAACATAAGGGCCAAACCTCAAAGCTCTTCTCGAAAACAAATATTGTGCTTTAAATGCCAGAGAAAAACTTGAAAAAAAATACCTTCCCTGAATATGAGAGGGTTGATCAACCATGCATCCTATTTTTCCATGTATCACTAAATCTATTCAGTGCTAAATTATATGTTTTGATGATGTTTTTTATACTAAATGTTTATTTTTAGTAAATTTTTAATGACACATTTGACTCCATGCCCTATGCTCCATATTCATTTTAAACAATTTGGAGGGCCCAGGTAGGCCAACAACTTATTGCTGTGCTCAAAACCTTTGCAATAATTTCTGATTTGGAACAGACAGAGCTGACAGATACATTGGTGTCTATGTTCCACAGAGTAACATTTGACTGATAATCATTTGATGCAAATATTCAGTATATTCATGGAATTCATTGGAATGGAAACAACTTCTGCAAATCAAGGTATGCTGTGTTGCATATTCTTTGTTTTAAGGCATTGATTAGATCTGACAGAGAATATTTTCTATACTTTACTCCATTAACAGATATAGATAACAGAATAGCATCCAGTGATATGACTGGTTCTAATATTTGCTGATATTATTTTCAGAACTGAGTCTAAAAAAGCAGCCAACTAGAAGTTGAGTTAAGGCATTAGCAGCACCATGTGCACTAATGAATCCATGACTCGGTTTTGTAGTGACCAGAAATCTTATGTTGCACTTATGTTGGACGTTGCTGGTCCTGAGTACTATTTTTTATTCACGTGTTACATATGAATGACAAAAAAATAAATGAAATGAAGTTTTTGAAACCAATTTTTCCCCAGATTCTGTACCATAGTAGTATTCTTTAATTTTCATTATTTGTATGTAATCTGAATCCCTCCCCATCTTTACTTCTGAGAGAAGCTGGGGAGCTCAGCCCCTCTGGGTCTTTCCTTTTATGTTACTGACCTTTTGCCAATTAACCTGATCAGCACCTGATTAGCTGTGAGCTTTCCACAACCTTTCCAAACAATTGTTGTTCATGGGCCAGTTTTTGTTTTTGTTTTTTTACACGCTTTATTAAGAGAAATAAAGGTTTTACTTTCTGATATTATGTTCCTGGTGATTTTCATGGGACCACTGATTTAATTATATTCTGCATTTCATTTACATTTTTAAATGTGTTTCATCTGTTTTTGGAGACAAGACTGTAAAATGGTAACAAGAATCTGTGTAAATGGAGCCAAACTAAAAGGGGTGAAAGGCTTCATGAGGTTAAAGAGGATTTGGAAAGTCCTTTGGCCATGAGGAGCACTCTAGTTCTGTTATCCTAAAATGAAAGCTGCATACATCTTCCCTTTTGGTGCATTCTTCAACAAATTTTTTGGAACAGACGTTATAGAATGGGTTTAGTCAGTTTGTTTTGGGTTGTGGTGAGGTGCTTCTAAATATATAACCCAAAAAGTAACCTCAAAGCTACCGGCACATTTAAACTGATGGGTAAAATGGTCTATTATTGAGATCCTAAAAATGTGATCTTATCGTTGTGCAAATGACACCTTAGAATTGTCTTTTTCCATTTACTGGGGGAAATACAAAAAGTATATCATCAGAATGGCCCGTGCCTGCCCTTGTGCTCTTTTTCAAGACTCTTTTGGAAATCAATGATTAAGGTTGTCTCTACCAATGCTAACTTTAATGATCATACTTCATTGTCAGTAGAAAACATTTACTGCTATGGTGACAGTGTAGACAATGGCATTATGCTGAGGCCGAACAGCACCATACAATGTTTACAATAAAGTTTCGAGAGTTGCTCAGCCGCAACATGTACACAATGAAAAAGCCCAGCGGCACTGCTCTTTATGTCTGTGTCAAGCCTGAAAGAACCGGCTTTGTACTAGTATTACTCCTGTGGGACATTTACAAAATGAAGGCCATGCTCCACAGTTAAACCTTTTCTATACTGCAATTTCCTCTAAAAGATCATTACGTTTTCAGACAAGTGTCAGATATGGACAAATGTAAATTAAAGAAAAAAAGAAAATCTGTAGAAAATTTTAGACACTAACATTTAAGATCATTTATTTGGGAGATATGTCATTTTATAGTCATCAATGTCCTTCTAACAGGAAAGAATGCACAATGTTACATTCCGGCTGTAATAAATGGAGCATGCATATGTGCTTAAGACGTCTTTTTTATACATGAATGGATGGATGCCAAGATTTCAGATGTGTGAACCTCTGACTCATTGCTGCAAACAGCAATTATGGTTTTCAAGTGTTCTGCTGCTGAAAATCCAATCCAGGTTGATGAGGGCTTCTAAAGAATCCTGTAATAAAGACTATAAAAAAACATATAGTCACTTTAGACATTTAAGTGAATAATAAATTCAACCATGAACTATTTCATACTTACCAACACAAACAGTTTGCAGTAAAGTGACTCATTTGTATTTGGATAACTGAGAAAAATAGTCATTCACCACCACCAATACCACAAACCCAATTAAAGACCACAGTGAGGCTCATTTAAAGCCCCCCCTCCCAATTTTTTTTTCTTTCTCTTACTCAAGTTGTGAAATGCAGCTTATTTACAGAGCATGTTAACTTGGCAAGAAGTGGTCCTAAAGATCAAAGCTGTATATTATAACCATAAATAATGAATACGTAAATAAAGTATAAAGTGTATTTAAACCTCTTGAAGTTTTCCACATTTTGTCATGTTACAACCTCAAACTTCAATTAATTTTACCGGGATTTTCCACGACAGGTTAAGACAAAATAGCGCATGATTGTGAAGTAGAAAGAAAATGACACATACTTTCCAACTTTTTCTTAACAAATAAAAATCTCACAAGTCTCATTTGCATTCAGCCCTCCTGAGTCAATACAGATGCATGTATTTTGGGGTATTACTCTACTGACTTTGCACATCTCGACACTGAATTATTTATCTAGTCTTAATTGAAAACGAGCTCACACTCAGTCATATTGGATGTGTAGATTTCTGAGACGCATAGAGTTTTGCATTCAGGCCAAAAAGATCAACTTTGGTATCATCTAACCAGAACCACATTGGTATCTGTTTAGTGCTCTCCTTCCGTGGCCTGTCTGTTTCAGCGGATAGCCATGTCTTGGTAGGTTTGCACTGGTACCATACTCTTTCTATTTTCAGAAGATGGATTGAACAGTGCTCTGTGGGATGTTCAATGCTTGGGATATACAATTTTTTTTCTTCTTACAACCAAACCTTGCTTTAAACTTCTCCATAACTTTATCCCTGACCTGTCAGGCATGTTCTTGTGTCTTCATGATGCTTTTTGTTCACTGGTGTTCTCTAACAAACCTCTGAAGCCTTTGCAAATACCTGTATTTTTACTGAAAATAGATTTACTGATTTATGTCTGAAGGCAATTGGTTGTACTGGATTTCATTTAGAGGTGTCACGGGGGGAATAAATGAAAATTCCTGCCAAAGTTTTTTTCAATTTGTAAAACATTTTTGAAAACCATGAATGATTTTCTTTCCATTTTTCAATTATGTACTACTTTGTGTTGGTCTGACACATAAAATCCCAATAAAATACATTGAACTTATTGGTTGCTCTTTATTTCCCATGTATTCATTTATTACATTATTGGTATAATTAACTTGTGTTTCTCTTTTTTCTTTCGGTAAGCTTCCACGGCGAAACTGCGGTGGTTGTTGATCCCTCTTTCCTGTCCTCTCCAGCCCCAACCAGTCGAGGGAGATGACTGTCATCCCTGAGCTGGGTTCTGCCGGAGTTTTTTCCTCTTTCCACTGTCAACCGCCACCCCGATGGGAGACCGAATCAAAGTCAAGAGTCAATGCAATCCATTGGTTTCCTTTGTATTATAAGTAGGAGTAGTAGTAGTCGCAGTATTCTCTTTTATTTGGCTTGTATGAATGTCGATTGGATCACAATGACTTGACTTGAATTGATTTTGTCTGTCAAGTGCCCTGAGATGACTATGTTGTGAATTGGTACTATACAGACTTTGAAACATCTTCCAAAGCCCTTCCTCTCTCAGTACTCATTCTGCCATGAATCTGTCCATAAAAGGTATGGATTGTAAAATCCCGGGTCCAAACCACAGGATTGCCAAGTGCAGAACAGAGAATTTCCTTGTGAATTTAATAAGGAAAGTAATCAAATAACATTAAAGGATTTCATGTTTCTTGAAGGTCTCAAATTATCTTGTGATGGTGGCACTCAAGCACCAACAACATTTACACAACAGTCATTGTACTTGATCTAAAACAAACTCAACGACTAACGGACCAGCTAGGCTAGTGGTGTGTAAGAGGGAATCAAGTGGACAAACAATGATAATGACTTATATGCAGAGTAGCACACTGAAGATGGCACTCACATCTTCTTCTGTTTGCCTGTTTGTGTTATCATGGTTCATTTACAGCCCATCTAAACTCTTCCATTCATGCAGAAATATATACAAAACGGTTACTTACAGCTTTCCCAGAGCTGCTCAAGCAGTGCAATGCTGTTGTGTTTTCATGACTTCAGGGAAGAGTGAGAACAACTAGCAAAATAGCACAATGTCTTAAAATAACCTAACTCTATTATATACTCTGGAAATACCCAAGGTGTGCATGTGAGCATTAAGCTTGTGTGTCTATATGTGTGTGTGGGTTTTTTGTTTTGGTGATCTTGTAATCTTTGCAGCTATGCATGTTTGTGCTTGTTGAAGCAATGATAAAAGTGCAATCTGAACCTGCACTAACAATGTATGAAGATCTCCTTCAGGGGAATTACATGCCCCCTGCCAAACTGTTCTTCCGCTGCCATTTCATATCTAAAGAACCCTTTTTTGTGATTTCATTGTTTGTTTTTTAACTGAAATGGCTTTTTTGTGAATAAGTCTATTTTGGTGCAACAAATGCAGGTAAAAGAGATAACCTTTTCTTTCAGAGTTTCATAAAAGCTGGTTTAATTGCCTCTCTGTGTACGCTGACCCACCCAGCCCCCAGCATCCTGAGCAGAGTGCTGAATCAGACCTCACTCCCTTTCCTCTAATGCCTGACCCATTGACTTCAGCTGGCCTTGTGAACTTCTCTACAAGAGTGCTGACCTTTTGTTTCATTTAAGTTGACTTATCACATTGATCCAAACCTTTCGCTACATGGACTCTGTTAAAATTGACGGGATTGTTTCATTGATTCGAAAGTAACACATTATCATTTTACATCCGGAGCATAACATATATCAGCTCACATTCTCTCTAGCGATTGCACATTTGTAGTTTGATGAGTCAGTGAAAGAGGATACCATTCCCAGCTCATACAAAACAGCTGCTATCCAAACTAAAATCAGAAATATAAAAGAAAATGTTTAGGGGCAATATAAAGTTAGAACAAGGATGGTTTTCTAATCAGAAGGTGTCACTGGTTGGTAAATTGCTTTTGGTTTATAGCCCACCTTGCCTGTCTCAGTAAAAACACAAACTCATTTTAACCCCACAACCAACCATCACTCACATTCTGAAGGTCATAGGCTACAGAATCTATAACAGAAACCACCTCTTCCAGAAAGGTTTCATTCTGTTGCAAAACCTTCTCATAAAAAGGTTGTTTCACAAACAAGCAGGACAATATACTTTCCCAATTTTCTCTATGGTTTCAAGCTAGATGAAATAGTTATTTCCAGACATTTTGCAATATACAACATTATTCTGTCCTCGCCCAACACTAAGAAAGGAGAATTTTGTTTGGAATGATAATGCAATTTAAATTAATCATATCTTTTTCCTTCTGCACACAATGTCCCAGTCAGTCTGGACTGTCTATCTGTTGAAATAATTGGAACATGTTTCTTTCAATTTTCTTTAAAAACATCATTTTCATTATAATTTTATAAGGTCATACTGTGTGGCCTGATTTTGCTGACCTATAACTCAAGATAAACACAATATTCTGCTTACACATTGTTCATTGAAATTCTACTCAACTCCTTTGTGTTAGGAAAGGTGTTACAACAGAATATGTTTGATAAAAGTGAGGAATGTAATGAAAACCAAGCAAATATACAATTATGGGAAATGTGTCTCAGTTTTACTTATTACATTCCATAAATTTCTATTCAGGCTTTCCCATTCATAAAGTTGACAAAGAAGCTGTATGAGTTATTTTTATTTCCTATCAATAAATATTTACAGATGCAGTCTTGCAAATACAGATTTTGGAGGTGGTTAGGATTAAGCAAATAAGGACTCTTGCTGTCAATCAAAATAATGTTTCAGGGGGAAAAAAGGGAAAAAAAGGCTTTTGTTCGTTTTAGAGGAGTAATCATAGGGAATAATGCAATGCTACTAAGCAGCATTATCCAGACACGTCTGAAGTTCTGATGGTGCTTAAAAATGAGAGAAAAAGAACAGTCAGTCATCCCACATATTATTTTTTTCTGGGTTCTTCAAGCCACAACAGATGCATGTTTGGATATGATATTGATAAAAGATCCGTATTATATTCAGTTACTTGCCCCCTTTTCACTTGTACCTACTCCATTTAGGTTCCCTGTTTTTAAAGACCACCGGTAACAGTGGCTGTGTGATTTGCTGACTTCACCATTGAAAAAAAGATTACAGTGTTATTATTATATTATTTTATTATTATAGCTGGCTAATCACCGGGTAGAGTAGAGCCGGACCGATAGAGTAGAATAGAATAAGTACAAGTAGAAATAGGGGCTTAACAATCCTAAACGCCTAACTTGATTTTACTTGCCCTTCTTCTCACAAAAATATACAAACTATCACGTTCAGGACCACCTTTGGCACGGTGGAACGTTTGGTATGCGCCCTTTAATAAACAAACAACAGTAGAGGTAGAGGCAACGTTAAGGTGTTGTGTTTAGATTACAATGACAGCGGGATTAGTTTCTTATTAAAATACATTATTTCTTTTACAGCAGAAATACATTTATTTAGCACGAATTGCATGGAACATATAGGAATAGTTATGCATTTTGGTTACATTTCTTGACAGTTCCCCCCCTACACCAAATATCATATGGTATCTCCCATGGTAGCAGCGTCAGTCCTGCGCAGCGGCGACTGCAAGTCAATGAAGCCGCCAGTGAAAGAAACGGGGCTGGGCTGCCGAAGTTGGGACAATGTGTGGAGGTTTGTTACCGGATAGTCGATAACACGGACATGTATACAGCAAGTATGACCAGAAATCTTTTTTCTTGCCCTGTAGCGGATTAAACAGGATATCGTTGTCACTCAATTTTGAACCCATACGTGGAGTTGGCTGTAGCTTGTGATTTTTCTTTTTTAACTTAACATAAAAGTTACAGCTGAGGATGATTTTTGCTAATACTGGAAACCCAGTAAGGACTCCGTATCGCAAACAGGTAAATACACAAATATTTAGTAAAGACCAGACTGAAGACGTCCACTAAGCTAAACTTGCAAAATAGGTCTGCTTGGCAGCAGCGTGATGTATTAATAAACTAAATATATGTGTTATTTGAAACGAACGAGGTGTCTTTTTTTATTTTTTATAATGCAGTATCCATTATGTATAATGGGAAGCCCTGCTGCCTGGGCTGTGGTCCAAGTCCAGTTGTAGGCTACCAAAAACAGACCGATGACATGATAACATGGCTGTTGAGCAACTGCATCCCATCACATTTGATACTTTGGATTTGAAATTGTAAACACGTGAACTCGCTATTAAAATCATGTAAAAAAAAAAAAAAATCTAAAGGCTATTTGTATTTTAAAATGACTCAGTGTCATTGAATATGTTTGGTATACATACCATAAATTAATCTCCTGTGTTTTCTTGCTGTATTATTCTCTCTGTTGCTCACCATTTCACTGTATAAATGACTGTCCTTTCATGAATTCACTGTGTATCAATTACACGTAGATCTTGAAAATTCCCTTAATCCAAAAGATTAGTAAAAGAGCATTTTCTCTTCACTCCTCCGGGTGTTATCCTGTGGCTAGAGCTTCATGGGCGAGGCCTGTTACTGGAAACCCTGTATATTTCCGGCCAGGGTATGACGGGCTCTACTTGTCTGGAGCCGGCTGATAAGATGCCATCCTCTCCCCATCTCAGTCTCTTACAGACTTGCATCTGAGTAGTCAAACAGTTATATGAAAAGAAAATTATTTTACAGTCTGCTAAAAATGTTCTAATTCCAGACTTGGAAAAATGGTTTCTGTGTGTGTTTGTACATATGTAGTAACTTAGATCTATCACTGAGCATGTTTCAGTCCTTTACTACAAGTTATTTTGGCATGTTATCTGATAGGTGTTGTTATAATTACAGCTTGTGACAGCTTTTGTCCCTTTGATGACTGCTACTATGGAAAGACCACAAATTCAATTTCTGTCTTCTCTCTCCAATTTAGTTTAAACTAGTCTGCCTTAACTTGTAACATTTATATGTTTTATCTTTGATCAACTCTGGAGGCATCACAAATTCAAACCAAAAACCTTTTATACCGCAGCTTACGCTATTTGTTTTTACATGATATGAATTACTATTCAATGACAGTCCTAGTCATTCAAAAATCCATCTTTTGAAAAGCTGAAATATAAGATGTAATTTCAAACTTATCTTCAGGATTTTTTTGGTCTATATCAGTCTTTAATATAACATGAAAATTTAGAAATGCAGTTTGCGATCGATGGTCTTACAGGTGGGCAAGATGGAGCAAATGAGTGCTGTTTCTACCAATCAATTGTGAAGAAAAAGCCCCTTGGTCAGGCTTGTTTCAAGCCTAAAGGCATGTGAGGCAGTCGACCAGTTGGTCACAAGAGAAGATCCCTTTGGCTGAAGTCCCGACTTGGGTTTCTTAATCCTGTCACCACTTCATGCTTGGGATTCCATGAGCTTCCTCTCAGCTTGTGATTCCTCACAGGGGGGGATAATCACTGTCAGATAGTAAAGAGGAGGTCAACTCCCTGAAGGGAAAAGTCCTGTCGGACCAGGACATCAGGGTTTTATAAACATAAGTTGCTCAAACTTTGCCCCTTGCTCTGGGATGGAGGGACTGTATAATATGTAATTGCAAGTAGGGGTGTGTGATATTGCCAAAAAATGTTATCACAATATTTTATGCAGCCCTGCTAAATAGTGCATTTCTCGGCAAGGGGTACTTATTCCAACAATACACCACGCCTCCTGTGTGTACTTCGGGACGTGACACGGCTTCTATCTGAGAAGAATAAAAACGATACATGCTTTCAATTCAATTTCAGTTCAATTCAATTCAATTCAGTTTAATTTGTATAGCGCCAATTCAAGACAATATCATCTCAGGGCGCTTCACAGACAATCAGTTTGAGCCAATATGATTGTCATTCATTAATTCATACAAGCCAATTCATAACAAATAACCTAGCTAAGGGAACCAACAGACTGGATGAATCTAGTTTTCGATCCAATCCCCATCCTGAGCAGTTAGAGGCGACGGTGGAAAGGAAAACCTCCCTTTTAACAGGAAGGAAAAACCTCCAGCAGAACCCGGCTCAGGGAGGGCGGCCATCTGCCTTGGCCGGTTGGGTTGGAGAGGATAGAAAGAGAATATATGTTAATGATGGCAGTACTGTCATACGTTTATACATGGGAGATAAGGAGCAGAGCGATGAGGATGAACAGCCCAGTGCATCATGGGATGTCCCTCAGCAGTCTAAGCCTATGGCAGTATAACTAAGGGATGGCTAACCACCCCTGACTATAGGATTTATCAAAAAGGAAGGTTTCACGTCAGTCTCTGTTAAGTCCCTAAAAAGTCGCACTATTTTTTTTTAAAGAGTCGCTAGAAGGCTTGAAATACTCGTTAAATATAGCAAAGTCGCTAAGCACCAGTGTAGCAATGGCAGCCGGCCTAGCTCCAGTATTTGCCTCAATTCAACTTCGGAAGTGGCATAAGTTGGTGTCGTAGGAACATTTGACAAATAGTAGAGCGTATTACGGAATACTTATTTTTTAAAAGATACGTTTTTTGTCGATTACTGTTTGTTTTGCCCTGCCATGTTTCCTTGTTTACTCGCTCAGCTGAGTGGACGGAGGCGCAGTGGAAACGCAGCTAAAATTATGTCTTTGCCCCAGAAATGTATGATCATGTGATATCTGTATTACATTTTCTACCGGTGTTAAAAAAAAAAACACCGGTATAATTGCGAACGATATGATATTGCCCACCCCTAACTCCAAGTCTTGACATATAAGAAATACTTAAACAAGATCAAACTGTTCTTAAATAAATTAACTAAAAACACTAAGTAAAGAAGTATAGCACTACTCAAAAGAAGACTGAATCTTTTATTTGACTTTTTGAGGCATTGTGATATAAATGTAGCACTTATCTCAGCCGTACAGGTCCTTGTGGACAATTGTGCTGCCTGTGGAGGTGTGATTGGGATTGCTCTGCAAATGTAAATCACTGCCCATTTCTATGATTTCATTGATAGTGCTGTAATGATGTGTAGTAACATTTTGGCTTTATGCAATGTTTTTTTTTTTCTTTAGCCACCTGTTGCCCCATTGTCACACCCCATGGCTCCACCCAGCCCGAGCATCAACAGCAGCACCAACAACAGCAGCAGCAGTAGCACTGGAGGCTGGGACCAACTCAGCAAAACAAACCTCTACATCCGAGGCTTGTCCCCTTCAACCACAGACCATGACCTGGTCAAGCTCTGTCAGCCGTGAGTGCCACACTTCCTCCCATTGTTATCTGCTATTAATTGCCCATTGACTTTTTCTGCCCATTCAGTCTCATTTCAATTTGCAAGTCTCTTATTGACATTCACAGGTGACAATAAAGGGGAGCAAAGAAGTTAAAAAGATGTGAATCTGACAATTTATAAACACTGTTCTGCATTTACTGTCATAGTATATCCAGAAGTTTATTTAACATTGTAACAAATACAGATTGAGTATTGGATTTTATATGAGTTGACAAGAATAGAAAATATGATAATAGGTAGGACATGGAAGAAGAGATTTCATATGTAATGTGTGGGTAAAGGAGAGTTGCCCTTGGCTACACTTTGTGACTCTAATTGTAGGTTGTTTCCTCAATACATTTACATATAACAAGCAGGGAAACCAGAGACTTCAGAAGTTTCATTTCCTTTATTTCTGGGGTTTGTCTGTGTCCAAAAAAGAACATTTTCCCTTTTGTTGTTTAAGTTGTCACAATTACATTGATTATTTCAACTGTTCTGATCAGCAACTTCTGCAATTATGATTAAAATGCATGTTCAAAAGAAGAAAAGAAAATAATAAAAGAAAAAAGAAATCTTGACTTTAAGGATGTCTTTCTTTATGCGCAGATCAAACTTTCCTGGATGCAGTCGAGGTTATTTGCAAGTTTTTTGATGCATACTCCTATTACATCAAAGGCTTTTTTTTTTACCACTTCCTATGTGGCTCAGGGGGCAAACATGAGTTTTTCTTTTCAAATGCATTCAGTATTAGAAAAAGATAATATTGTATTTAACCTACATTGGTGTTAATTAACTATGTGTTTGTGCACAGTGCAGGTAAATTTTGATGGCACTGCAAGAGCAAACATACCGTCCTCGCGCAATTTGAGATTAGATGTTCAGAAGACAACAAGGTCACAAGTTCATGCTCTTTCACCCGGTTTAGCATCAACTATAATCCTTAGCTAAAATACCTTCTCGGGTGACTGCAGGGTACATTGTGGCCTTTGTGTATTGCCACTGCAGATGATATTGGTCAAAAGACAGCCACTGTCTTTACATTATTTTAGCAATTTTAAGATTTTAGTTCATGCATCATTAAGTCAATAAAACCTGTACTGCTTCTGCACGTGGATGTCTCTTTTCTTAACAAGTGTATTTTTTCTTGTTATACCAGTTTTGCTCATACATTATAAATCCAAAACTTCTCTAGTTTGATAAAGCCAGGAAACCAAGCCTCTAACCACATCCAGCACAAAGCATATCATGTTTGATACTTTTATAATCACAGAAGCTCTTTTTGAGAGAATGCTAACTAGGAAGTTTTTTGTTTTTTTTTATGTGTGTGTCCATTGAAAAATAACACTGTACTTTTAGATATCATGAGCAGTTTCCTGTGGTCTAAATGTAATCTGGAACAGTTCTGCTGAAACTATGGCAACAGCCTAAATAAGACTAAAGTCTTGAACTCATGTTTTGGTGAGGCCCAAATTTAAAAAACGTTGCTAGAATAAAAATAAAATGAAAGCAATAATTATGTGCAAATTTTAGATTTGTATGTTAAGATGCTTTTCCATATTAAAAGAATGTAGTGTTTTATTATTCTAGCAATGCAGGGGCTTTACCAAGATGGTACCAAAGTGATCCAGATTCTTTTAAGAAGGACTTTGTTTGATAAAGTTTGTTTGATTCAGTGGTTTAGTTTGACTTGAGAAAAAGGGGACTGTTTGAGATTAGTGTTTTGCACACATGGGGTTTTCAGTACCACACAGAAACCACTTCCTGTTTCTCATATTTTTGCAGTGATGTCATGAATTGTTGCTCAATCCTCCCTCTGTGCGTGTTTTATAACTGGCTGTGTCTAGTGCAGAGTCCTGCTAACTATGCTTCTCCTTTCTCTCCCTCCATTAGGTATGGCAAAATAGTGTCAACAAAGGCAATCCTGGACAAGACTACAAATAAGTGTAAAGGTGTGTGAAGTTTTTCTGTTTTGTTTTGTTTTTTTCCATCCATGTAAGAAAGAAATCTCATTCAGAAAATTTAGCACATCGCAGTGAGAAAGAATACGATTGCACATTCCCCAAATTTCCCTAAAATTGCTAGATTTCCAGTGTGGCAAGTCCAACGAGCCACTCAGCGGCTCTGTGGTTTCAGATGATCTGGGCAGTTCAGGAAACAGACAACCAGTCTGCAGAAAGCTGCATCCCAGCTCATGTTATTTTTAGCCACACCCCTCGTCTGTTGGTGCGTCACTGTTTTGCATGCTTCCTGGGAAGAAGTGGTCAGCGCTACGTCTTCCTGCTGAGTGACATGGTTGGCGTTGGTCCAGTTCTACTAGATTGGCCACCTCATGAGAGAGGGACTTTTTTTAGAAGTGATGGGATCAAGAGATTGCTTTGTCACACTCTGGATTTCACAGATGCCAGTTAATCAAAGGCTCTTAGTAACAAGATGCTTCGTAAGGCTCTCATTGAACAAACCTGAGAAATTGCTTTAGCAATAAATTTGTGTACTTTCGAATTTAAGAAAATTAACTATTTTTACTAAAGTCATTCTCTTCTAGGTTATGTTTGTTATCGCCAAAACAAGGATTTAACTAAAAACTAAAGCAACAATGTGATTAAACTTCTCCTGTGAGAGAGCTCTGACACACTCAACCAAATTGATTTTGAAGAGGTTAAATATGGCAAGTGCCATAGAGCCCAAAGGCTATAGGTGTACCCTGTTTGTACCCCACAGGACAAAGAGCTGACCTGAGCCAATGGTATCTGCACCCTCAGCTCTTTTTTTTTAACTATACTTACACACACACACACACACACACACACACACACACACACACACACACACACACACACACACACACTCACACACACACA
>JAOXYM010000013.1:16609736-16620962 GCA_028567055.1 Leptatherina wallacei
CACACACACACACACACACACACACACACACACACACACACACACACACACACACACACACACACACATACAAACAAAGCCACACTCATTTACAAGCAGTTAGCTAAGCCTACATTATTTGATAAAGAGGTATATACATACTTTAAAATTAAATTCTAACACACTTTATGCACAGCTTTATTACATTAAGCCCTTTACCATCAGTCACAGAGAGGCAACACACCATTGTCTGTGCTAGATATGGAACATTGTCCTAACTGTGCTGTTTGTCTCCTCAGGTTATGGCTTTGTGGACTTTGACAGCCCTGTTGCGGCTCAGAAGGCTGTTGCTGCCCTAAAGACCACTGGTGTCCAAGCTCAGATGGCAAAGGTAAGGATTCATTACAAACTAATCCCAATATCAAATGCATACGAGTCACCCAGTAACACCGGTGTCCTCTATGTGTCTGGGCAGGCAACTTAAACCTAATCCATGTAGTATTGAATCGCAGGACAGGAGTGCATGACTGCAGGGTGTATGCTCCATGACTATTGGTTTGTAGACTGATCAGTGACTCTGAATCATGATGGAAGCATGCTGTGTAACTTGTACGTTTATCACATGTCTAAGGAGCTCTATTTGATTTCCTGGATTTACTGAAACATTTGCACGCATCTAGTATTTTCTAAAATAATTTATTGCTGCTGACGTGTCACTGTTTGCTTGTCAATTATGCAAGTGTTTACAAGGTGCAGCTTATTGATTTGAGTTTTCTCCAATGAACAGGATGGCTTATACGAGGAATCCTGCCATGCTCACTCATGTGTTCAGTTTAAAAACATTAACACAAACAGCCGGGTGCTGTTGTTTATACACATTAAACTAGATTTAGGCTCTGATGATCAGTGAACTGTGTGTGTGGTCACAGTCACTTCTTTCTTTTGGCAAAACCATAGCAGTGAGCAATGCCTCAACAACACCTCCGCCCTCCTTGTGCAGCACTGTGAGCTGATGCTGATGTTTTTTCTATCTAGTATTTATCTCATTCTCTCACTTTTTCTCACCCCATTTTTTTTCATTGTTCTCAAAGTCTCAAATTTGATTCCTGCTATGTTTAATTGTGATGATTCAGTGTAAAGTTGGGCAGCATTTAGTAAATCTGCCCCTTCGGTTTATAGTGTATACAGTGGAAAGAGTATCAGCAATGAATAATTTATTAATGTAAGACTAGAAAATAGAAAATATTTAAGAATTATAAAGTTCCTATAAAGTCATGGCATGTAAAATAAATAAAAACAATTCATGTGCTTTTTTCAGGTTTATAATTTCTTTCACTGATATTACTGAACTGTCATGTGTTAGATAATGTTTGTACATTTTCAAACAAATACAAAGTAGTTATTTTACTAGCAGTGTCTGGCTTCTCTGCTCCTATGTGTGTGTTTCCCTTCTGGTATTGCTAGCATGCACATACTGTACTCGGGTCCCTTGATGATTCCTGAAGACACTGCTCACAGCCAGGTTTCAGCAGGGCTTCGGACATGAATGGCATCTTTAATCGACTATAAGGGTGTACACTACAGTCTGGTGGTATTGACAGCCAGATGATGTACCAAATTATCCAACAAGGGAATGTAGTTTTATAGCATGTCTGATAAGACTAAGAGGTTTCTATCAGTCCCCTTCAAAATAAACCTGAACCTGTTTCTCTCTCAAACCTCTGAATCTGGTTCTATCTATATTTCTTATTAAAAACAACAATGAACAACTTTTTCTTTAAGTTTCCAAGTGGTATGAATTTGCTGAACATTTGTTGTGCTTTATTTAATTTGCAACAAATCAATAGATCTACAGATGAGAATTTTTGTAGTACGGTGTTGTACCCTCTGATATATTCTGCAGTTTGAAGTATTTCGTTAGACAGAAGTATTGTCAGCTTTGTTGCAGATTTTCTAATCTTTCTAATCAGTTTTTTCTTTATTGCGTGGCCAGAGTCTGAGGTTGTTCAGTTTAACAGAACAGTTGTGAAGCTGGTACTGACTTGAACCGAGGATGCTTTGAGGAGCTTTAAAGAAAAGCTATAAGATGGTGTTTGATGTTACACTTGTTTCTTGAAAGCAGAAGCAAAAGTAAATAATTGGGAGTTGCTATGGTCACCGAAACTAGTCGGGGGAAATGAATTCCCACATGGCATTTTGTAGGGAGTGACAGTCCCTTACCCTGTTTCCCTGTCTGGGGTTCTGTGGGGCTTCATATGATGCTCTCCTGCAGCTATTTTGTGTTTTTTAATCAAAAACTATAAGTTCATTTTAAATCTTTATATTTGTAAAAAGTTAAACACCATTATAAAATATGAGCTGAGTTCTTACTGTTACTGAATCTTGTTTGGAATTAAGTGACTCTTTGACAAAAGCCCCCTTTCCTGTTTTTATCACCCAAGGGACCCTTCATTGTTCCTTCTACCATTATTATTTCAGAGGCAGATGGCTGCAAATGTCCACATAACAAGTTCCCCCTCCCCTTTCCTCGTGTTGCCTCAGTGATGTCTTAAGTCAGCGTTCAAAAAGATGAGCTGTTGTGTTTGAAAAATATAACTTTGAATTGCTGCTTGACAAAAGTTTGATCTGTCTGAAGCAAAGTTATGATCAGGCAGCATAAAAGAACAAAGAAGTTGGCTCCCTTTCTTCTAACAATTCACCAGTTTCCTCTGTGGAGGCGCAAAAGATGCAGAACAGCATCCTTTTATGTAAAGAGTTTGAGCGTTTGTATCTGTAACATGACTCCACCTGTCATTTAATATTGCAAACTCTTTTGTGACCCTCTAATTGTAAAATGTTGACTTTTCTTGCTGTGTCTGAATAAAAAATCGCTGAAGAATATCATAGCTGTATTTTTAAAACACAGCAAGATGTCAGCTGAAGAGAGCGTCAAGCCACTGTTGGCTGTATGTAAATCTCTTCTTATCATATTGACTCTGAATTACCTGAAACCCTATTAAATGAGGACCCGTTAAGATAAATGGGACACAATAACCTCATATGACAAGTATGCTAAATGCATAGCCGTTTCCAGGGATAGATCAGGTGGAATCTGTCTTCTGTCCTCCATCTGTTTTTCATACTACTACTTTTTTCTTCTGTCTACTTCTTCATACAGCAACAAGAACAAGACCCCACAAACTTGTACATCTCCAACTTACCTTTGTCCATGGATGAGCAGGAACTGGAGAACATGTTGAAGCATTTTGGCCAGGTTATATCCACACGGATCCTGAGGGATTCCAGTGGAGTCAGCAGGGGAGTGGGCTTTGCAAGGTTGGATTTCTACGTTTTGTTTTGTTTTTTCTAATTTTACATGCCAAGTTTCAACATTTAAAATATATTTTATCAAAGTATTTCAAATATGACACAGGTATTACCAGTAATACCTAGGTAATTGATCCCAGTAGAATGAAATGATTAGCTGCTTCCTCCATCCTTTGGCAAGCATTTGATATTATTTGCAGCAAGATTCTTTTTCTGGATTTCCTCAGTGCTGGAAGTGGCATTTTACAACAGTAAAGAGGAAGAGACCAGTGCAACAGAAGTGACGTCAGGACCAGGAATAGAAACAAGTGGCAGTCTCCCTAGCATAACCATAGAGAGGAAAATGTGATGTTAATTTAAACACAATACTTGTGTAAAATACCACTACCACACAATTTCAAATGACATTTTTTACATGTTGCATACAACTCCTTCAACATTGTTCAAAGCTTAGTAAAGGACTTGTTTTCCTTGAGCTGTTGTGATCTGACTGTAAACATCTTCATACCATTATCAGCATAATTTGTTTAATTTCTAAAAGTAACATGGCTTTATTGTGAGTAATAAGGCAGGAGGAGCTTTACTTGGAGAACTGGAAACTTGTTAGATAAACTGTTTTGAGATGCCCGACTGATTCAATTAAAGTAGTAATGCTGGTTTCCGCCAGTTGTACCAGTATAACCTGATATTTTACTGAAATACCTGACAGGCAAAGGCATGATTATGACAAAACAAAACAACAAAAAAAAAGATGTCACTGTGCATCACTGGTATGTATGTGGGTGTGCTCAAGTAGGTGTGTTGAGCCAAATGGCAAAGATTACGTAAGTGCACTCTGCTAAATATGCACAAGCTATGGACCGGCTGATAACAATCATTTTTTAATATATCAAAAGTTCCATCAAGCTGCAGAGGAAAGAGATTAAGGAAAGCACCCTTTTGCTCTGCTTACTGTAGTCACTGATGTAGTTATGCAGTGGGTTTTTTTTTGTCTTCTGTAACTACAGGATGGAGTCAACAGAAAAATGTGATGCAGTTATTTCTCACTTCAATGGAAAGTTTATAAAAACCCCTGCAGGTGTTCCAGGTAAGACTATAATAACACAGCAAAAAGCTGCTGTAAAATGTTATAGTTTAACTGCATTGTCATTAAAAATGTGTGTGAAAGGAAACAGGTTCTGTCTATGATGACTATTATCTATGCTCTGTTAATGGGTGGAGTCGTATCAATGGGATGAAGTGGTTGGTCAGATGATTTATGCTGCCAATTGGAGTCAGTGAGTCTGCTGTTTAAGAGCTCACATACACTCAGTCTAAAGTGGCTGAGCACAGACAAAGAAAACTAAGAGAAAGCAGCTCTGTGTGGCCTCCCTTCCCTACTAAGCTTTTTAATTGGATTATTAGACTGAAATAGTCTATGCTGGCCATGCCTCCTTTAGGAAGGGGAGGGGATTACAGCTCCACAGCTGCCAAATAATGTCTCTGTTCCCAGAGTGCTTCATAAATGTATCGTCACAGACTTCATGGGTTAAATGACTGCACAGAAAAGAATGGCAGACGCCAATGTGTGTGTGTTCAATGGTATGCTGTACATTAATGCCAACTCCTTTACTTTATATTCTTTCCACTTTTTTTATTCCCCTTAGCTCCATCAGAACCGCTGCTGTGCAAGTTTGCTGACGGGGGCCAGAAAAAGAGACAAAGTCAGAGTAAATTTAACCAGAATGGTCGCACCTGGGTGAGGGACGGTGACTCCAGACTGGTAAGTTGTGCTCAGGATGGAGTGAGAGAGTCTCAGCCACAAACTGAATCCACTCTTTGGCCAAACCTCAAGTCTTCAAGATACCCATTGCAAATGATAATATTTTGCAAATCCCTTGAGATCTACAGAATTTAGGAGTGTGTAAAGCCTTCTAGAAAAGTTTTTTTAACTGGTTCCTCAATGTTTCAACAGATCATGTTTTCACTTTTGCATATCTGCCAATGATTTCTGAATCTTTTGCAACATAGACTGCACAGACATCAGCTCCTAGGACCAAAATTGTATCCCTTGCATACAGATTCTGGATATCCATATGCACATTTTCTGAGATTAACCACAAACATTCAGTCAAAAAGGTCAAATTTCAGTCAGTGTTTAGCTTTTTCAACAGATGTTTGAGAAATTGCTTCCACCTTTGCCTCTGCTGGCAGATTTGACCACATTTAGTTGCATTAAGTCTTTCATCCAGCCGTGCCACTCTATGAGCTCAGTTTCACTCTTCATGTATTCACACACATTAAAAAAATTCCTTTCGCCATGATTGTCAGCAGTCAGCATCACCAGTAGTTATGTTTTAGAGCTGTTCCCAATATAAATGAAAAATTTTGGTTGTTTGAAACTAAAGGCTTCAGCTAAGAGGCTGAACTTGGGACTTCTTTTCCCCAGGCTGGAATGACACTGACATATGACCCCAGTACAGCTGCTATGCAAAATGGGTAAACTACATTAACACATACCATTTCCACTGTTGTGCTCATTGTTCTCGATGTACAACACACTTTTCCTTTTATGAACCCAAGGTTAATTGTGTCCACAGATTTTTTCCACCACCATACAGTATTTCAAGCAGGATGATGGCTCAAACATCCATATCCCCTTACATCTCTCCACTTTCTACATATCAGGTTTGGATCTTTTTCCGTAATGAAGAATATTCCGTTTTGATCACATAAAAAACAATACCGATTTTTATTATTGCGGCTTTTTGTGCTTTAGTATTGTGCACAGTCACATGTGATGACTAGAAAAAGCATCTGCACAGTGCCGGTGTGTTTACAGTGTGAGTTTGTTGATGTTTCAGATGCAGAACCCTTCATGGGTGCCTCATCAGCCTTACATCATGCAGCACCCAGTAAGAGTAACATCTCTGCACATACTCATCAACACTGTCTTCATCCCAACTCCCTCTTCCCTTTCTGTCTCGTTTCCCTTGAAAACATATCCCTCTGTGGCTGTAACAGAACTGAAAAAAAATTTCTGTAAACTGATTGGCACATATAAGATGATACTAAAGCAGTGCATGTAGTAATGGCAGATACTAACCATTTTATAATAGACGGCTCGAAATTAAGAGAACATGAACATAGCATTACTTGAATTCTTGTTTTTGATATAAATCTAAAATAAAACACACTGTTGTGGTTTTCTTGTTATTAAGTATTTCAGCCACACAGAAAAAAATCCTTTGTGACATTATCAGACTGTTTTTGCCTCTTCTTCATACCTGCTCTCTCTGTTGTTTAGGGTGCAGTGATATCGCCCACTATGGACCCATCTGTGTCCTTGCAACCTACTTCCATGATAGCCCCTCTCACTCAGCAGATGGGTCACCTCTCGTTAGGCGGTGCAGGAACGGTATGAAAACCCTGCTTTGGATTAGAAGTTAGCTCACATGTTATCTTGCTGTATTTGGTAATAGCATGTTAAAGAGTGCTTTATTAAACCTAAAACTCCAAGAGCATAAATATGTTGTGCATGTGTTGCTTTTGCAGTTTGTGGCCACAAGCACAGCTATGCAAGGAGCCTATATCCCACAGTATGCACACATGCAGACAACAGCTGTTCAAGTGGAGGTATGTGCAGTCACAACATTGTAGCGTCATTAGTGAAAACTTTGGCTCTATTCAAATCAAAAACTTGCTTTTAGGAAATGGCAGAGGCAAAGAATTATGCTTTTCTAACTTTTATCTTCCAGGAAAATGGTCCACAGTCACAAGTTGACTCATCCGGCAATCATTCCCCCTATTCCTACCAACAAACCAAGTAGTGCTGAGGTAACATTTGAACAACTGCTAAAACTGTCTACAAACCCAGTGGACCTTTTGGGCAGATTTTGCAAATGTTTAAATGAGACTATTTTGGTGTCATTTTCAGAGGATTTATCTGAGTCCATCAAATGATTCATATTCTATTTTAAAAAAATTATTTTCATACTAGAAAACGTTTATTTTTTACAAGGTTTCGCCACAGGATACAAGAACGAATCATGTGACTAGTGCAAAGTGCATAGTAATAAATGTTATTTGTTGCGTTTTTAAAAACATTTTTCCTTTTCCTTTCTTTTTTTTTCCAGACCTTTTGAAAATGTTTTGTGCTTGCCGTGTGAAGTGTTGTTTTTGCTGTAAAGTGATTTCTCTTAGGACTTCAGATTGACCTTGCGATCTGAGTAAAATTTGCCTTAATAGTTTTGATACAGTTGTGCAGACCACCACTGAGCGACAACAAATATAAAATGTTGAGACTGGTGAGATCAACAACAGGATTTTAGAAAAATAACATGAAACTTTTTTTTTTACTAAACGTGCCGTTCCCCACCAAAACTATTCTAGATGAAACATCTTGACATCTGTTATTTTATTGAATTAAATATGTATTATTCAAGAGGCCCTACATCTCTATTGACGTTGGAATGTGTTTGAATTTTATTCTTTATTTTGCCCTTTTTAAAACTTAAGTCTGCTAGGTTCACTTAAATTAAATGGGGAAGGGGAATGAGACGGGGGGCTTGTGTATTTTGTTTGTTGGTCTCTCTTTTGCATTTTGGATTATATTAATTGTTATTTTGATGGGATACATATTCAGTTTTACCTGGAAGAACAAACAGGAAAACACGGACAAATGATTGTGAAAGAAAAATGAGCGTCGGATCATAGAATACAGGCAAAACATCAACCATTTGGGGGGTAAAATTAGATGAATGTGTTTATTGTGTTGCGCCTCACTCTTTGTTAGGAAGCAAACAAACTTAGGGTTTTTTAGGCTGCAGTGATATCCACTCAGTGGTAGATTTCTTCACCGAAGACTGAGATGATACACAGAACAAATTGCATCAATTTTCTCTTTAACCAGGATCTTTGTGTCTCAGTAAATTACATTACAGTTTGGACACTGTGCCTTTTTTTTTTGTACATTTACATTTTTTATCAATATTAGTATAGTGTGGACACACAAGCATTAAGGAAGTGCCCCACATGACTTTTATAACAGCAAAAAAAGAAAATGCAACATTAAAGTTAAGATTACAACAGCAGTCAGAGAAAAGAGCCTAAAAATGAGTAATTCAGTTTTAAAAATAGTAGTTCTGAGCAAGGATTTTAATTAGGATGTCCTCTTGTGAGCTTGTAATTCGACCTGGTCATAAGTCAAACCACTTATCTACCTCAGAGTTTTCTTTCACCTCTGTATTTGGTCGGGTTAGCAGGTCCAGACCGCCCTTCCAGACCTAATACCACACTCAGGAGCTGGTCACTAACAGCCGTTTCCTTTCAGGTTGTTTTGAATACTGTTTACTTTTACTCAGACTTATTTTTGTATGATGTGTAGTTGTAAACATAAGGGGAGGCAGCAAAATGTATCTACTCTTGACTTGTAACCCCCTTCTTTTATGGCAGTAGATTCCAGAGGCTGATCCAAAGCCTTTAAGATCAACAAAAACAAGAAATCGTTGTGGCGTTAAAACATGTTCGTTGCTCTCATCTTGGGTCATGGAAAAGCAGCGTCTCCTCTTTCGTATTCTGGGATGTCCAACAGATATAAAAGGCCACTGTGACTTTACTTGAGACTTGTGTGTAATGCCTGAGACTGATGAGTCCTACAGTCATTGTGAGGTGTGTGCTGCTAGTGGTGTCTGAACCAAGTGCCATAGTATCTGGGTCAAGAGTCGAAGAGGTGCATAATAGAAAAACTGCTCATATAGGCAAGCACCATATTGAACAGTCATTAAGTTATATGAAAAAAGTTCTAACTTATGAAGAGTTATGTACAGACAACTTGAGGAAATTTTCTTAGAGCTGTATGAAAGTTGCTTTTTCTTTTTTTGTGCCTCAATTACCAAAGGTAACTTTGTATGTACAGTTCAACGGATTTCTCCTCTGTATTTTTGTTTTGTAATTACTGTTAAAGCCAAAAACTTTTTTTCTTTAGTAGACTGTTGCTCGAGGTTTATTATGTTATTGTCTTGGATTTTTTTTTTTTTTTTTTTAAAGTAAAAGCAAAAAAAGTTCTTGACACTTGTGTGTTTAGTGGTTATTTCATAGAGAAGAATTTTGAGTGAATTTTGAGCACACCAGATTGAACAGGTTGCACCCATTTGGAAACTTCTTGCATGGCTTTATTACAACACTCATGCAAAGGTGAAGCTCTCCTGATTTTAAATGTACAATGTGCAATTTTTCCTACGTAGAATTTACATAAAATATCTGTCAAAAAAGTTGCAAGTCTTCTAAGTCTTCCAAAAGCTGAACCTAAGCAAACGCTGCAAGCATATTCCTTTCAGCAAGATGTTAAACGGCTTGTAATGTTCAAATGGATTACAATATTTATGAATTGCTTTGCATTCAACCCAGAAGGTGAGGACCTTGTAAGTACTACATCAACTCTGTCACATGGTTATTGACCACATGCATGGCCTGGAAAGGGTGGGTTTGGATATCAAAGGGTTCAGTGAAGGGCGGGTGCAAGGGGGCACACTTGTAGCCGTCTGTGAGTCGGCCTCTCCGTGGCAGATGGGTCCCCCGCAGTATCCTGCAGAGTGTTGTGCCACCCTACGGGAAGCCACAAGCTCCAGACGAGGAGCAAAACTCACGCTCCAGCTGTCTGTTTTTGTGCCACATGCGCCTACAAGCAGTGGAGTTAAAACCTCCTTTCCCCCCCTGAATAACAACACCCCCCTTGTACTCCCCACATCCATACTCTTTCATTTCTGCTTGCTTATGTAGAGGAAACAGCTTTTTCCTACTCTCTGATGTCCTCTATTCAGGAAGCACTGTTACAGGACCATTTTATTAAAGCAGCTACATATGTGAATATAAATGTTAGTGACAACAGTGCAATATAAAGCAATTAACTGCATGATCCAAACAATAAATGCAGCTTTTTGCTAATCTTACTATGATTGGATACTGGTCCCCTTTCTTCTTTTTTGGTGTAAAATCTTTTTTTTAAAAGGAATAAAAATTTATAAATTTTCCAGTGAACAAGACTTTAAAATTGTTAAATAGTAACAAATTCCAATGAATCACAAATAGTTTAAACCCTATATATTATTGAAAACAGAACAAACACAACATATCTATTGTTAAGACTGTAAAAAATATATCCGGTATATGCTAGCTTTGAGTTTGACTCTCCATAAAAGCTTGTGAAAGGGGACAGCGATGGAAAAGAACTGCATTTAAAACATGGATGTTGGTCTCTGGGAAAACAAGAAGAGGAACCATCCAGCTCACTGACAGCCACAGTTCATATGCCAACATCATGATGGTATTGAGGTGCCTGAAATCAGCAACTTGGACATCTGTGTAGACACCATTAATACCGAATGACATATAGAGTCTAATGTCTGCAAGACTAAATCAAACCACATTCTGTTACAACTGCACATCTCCTTGGTAAAGAGTATGCTGAATTAACACATGCAGTCCAGGCCTGTGTAATGAGAATATATGATTTTTCTGTTTCTATTCTCAATCCTGTACTGTGACAAAGCTGTGGAAGATATAATCACTTTGTCAGACTTGTTTTTACATTCTTTTGGATTGGCTCAAATGACATGATGTCCCCCATCTGTGTGTATAAATGATGCTCTCCAGATGAACACTTTTCCCCTACATAGACCGCTGAGAACCTCCAGATAAAGTGACATTTTCTTGAAAGGAGTGAAACTTAAAAAAAAATCCAACTATAATTTGAGCTTCAGGTCTCAATGAAACCTTTCAGTTTCAACGTTTAATGTGATGTTGAATCATTATAATTCCTTTAAAATAACTATAACTTGAGTAAATGCTGCAAATGGCTGCAAAAACACGTTTGGCATAATTAAAGTATTTAAAGGTCCCATATTATGCACTTTATTCCCAATCTTAAACAATTCTCTGATATATCATTTAAATCTTGGCGCC
>JAOXYM010000013.1:16622532-16635052 GCA_028567055.1 Leptatherina wallacei
TCTGTAATGTAAAGCACCTTGAATTGTCCTGTACATGAAATGTGCTCTATAAATAAATTTGCCTTGCCTTGCCTAAAACAAACAACAACAACAAAAACAAGCAAATAGCCTAATGTTTCAGTTTTTTCTTTATCAGGCCATGATTGTGAAAATCAAGGCTGCGCAGTGAGTGCGAGTGAGTGCGAGTGAGTGCGAGCGAGTGGGTGGGTGGGATTTCGCCCATGTTGTCGGTGACACTTGAGTCGAGCAACAGTCAGAAGACAAAACTAGTCCTGTGATTAATCCCGACATGGAGCAACGGGGGGAAAGTCACCGTTCCTGGACACTGTTAAGCTGTGTTTTCTTCCTGTATGCTCATCTGCATTTCGGCTATGGAGGAGGTAAGTTAAATCGATGCTGTAAGCTAAACGACTGCGATATTTTCTGAAGACAGACGCGTTGTATTAACATAGAGTAGGCCTGTTGTTTGGTGTTATGAACTTTGTGCTGTCAGCATTCGTCCGGAGCAGGTTTTCCTCGTTAATACGTATCAGCAGATAACATGTAAATGCACAATGTTGCTTCCTCACTAACTTTGGCGAACGTCGACGCTGTTGTTGTGCAGATTTGGAGCGTGCGCAGTGTGTTCGTGCACGTTTTTAAGATAAAGTGTCTTGTGTGTTGCGAAACACCTTTATAAAAAAAAAAAAAAAAAAAAAGTTTAGGCTAATAATTCATAAAACCCGTGTCCTCCTTTAATTTTCAACAAAAACAATAAAATTCCTTCAGTGGAGTTATGTCAAGTTCATGTGTACAAAAGAGTTGATTTATTAAGCCACTTGAACGCAACGCCAAGTGGGTTAAACGACGGGGTTTCAAATCATATTAACGCTTAAATGAGAAGAGGAACTATCTAGAACATTCAGAAAAGTACACTGCAAAGGGAAACTGGTCACAAGTTGAAACTAAACAGCAAGTTGTTGAAGGTTCAGCTGTCAAGAAGTTGACTTCAATTTTTTTCCTGAAGCTTCTGAAACAAGTTATTTCAAACGACGTTGTGCCAGACCTCAGGACTCAGAATGTTAGGACTTTTTTCAATGCATGGACGGGGCCAGAGGAGTGACTTGGGGGTCGTGGGCCGTACCCTTCATTTTACAGTCATTGGCCGTACCCCTAAAATCTGACTGGTCCCCCAAGAGTAGACAATAAAGACCTAACAAATATTTAGTGAAAACTGACCTTTACCTGGGTAAACCACAGGCGCCCAAGTGCAAGTGAATGAAGCAGGTAATATACTTCTATTATGATGTTCTGGGAATGAGGAAATGCTTGTACTGTCAATCAAAAGGTTGGGAGCATGCACTCATTTAAAATGAATGGGTATGTGTTCAGATTTTCCATTTTGACTGTATATAGGAGAATTGTGTGCACTCTGGTTGAGGCAAGTGCATCAAATCTCTATGGCCGACAACTATTCTTTTATCAAAGTAGATTAATTGGTATACCTTCATCTGGCCCAAATACAGATTCGCCTGATCTCAGACAAATTACGACACAAATAGAGAAGTAGACGGATCACACAGCAAGCAGGAGCTGAAGATGGCTGCATTGAGGGCCTGGGAGAACATCTACATTAGAGTTAGAACATCTAGTGCTTTTGAGGTTTCTATTGAAGTCACTGTTCGTGCAACAGCTGTATTTTTCCACACAGTTCTGTACTAATATTAGTCTACATATTAAATGAAAACTCAGACTTCTTAATTTAATAAAGAAACTTTTTCTGCTAGAATCAACTAAAGGGTAGGGCTTGAATAACAAAAAGAAGTGTCAAAATACTTATGTATTCTATTGTTGATAAGGTGCCAGCTCTTTGTTTCTTTCTCTCAGATTGTCCCGCAGATGGACGGACCTGGGTGCCCTATGGAGACAGTTGTTACCACTTTGTCCATGGAAAAGAAGACGAAATCAAAAGCTACACGTTTGAGAGAGCAAAATCACTTTGCCAAAGTTTTGGTAAATGAGAAATAATTCTTTTGACTTTTGACTTTTTTTGACGTATTCTCAACCTGTGTGTGACTACGTTGTCATAATTATTGTGCTTTTTATAGAGCTTTTGACCATCCAGAGTGCTGAAGAGAATGACTTTGTCATTAAATATAGCCCAGAAGTGTGGAAGGGAAACGTGAACGTGTGGCTTGGAATGTATTATGACATGAACAGTAAGTATCATGTGATCAGAGGACTGGGGAAACATGCTGGCTATTTTCATTGCCAATAAGTGGCCAACTAGAGTTGTTTAGAAGTAACTAGTAGGGAAAAATGACACTGAATCTGTATAATTTGTTTTAAGTAATACAAAAAAACTAGTATCAGGCACAATTAAAGGCATTTAGATTTATTTAAATCAGGAGGAAGAGATGCACATCACTTTTTTCCACTATTATTTTATACGATAGAACATTCCTATACAGACTGAATGTTGGATGAAGACTATTGAATAGATCAAAATAGATCATGTCCTAACTATTCATTGTTGTATCTCTTGAGGTGAAGGCATGAGATGGTTGGGTGAGAAGCCTGTAACATTTGCAAACTGGGAATACAGCCCTTATCCATCAAACCTCCTGCCTGTGGATACATGTGTGGCTCTGCACAGCAACTCAGGAAAGTGGGAAAATGTCAGCTGTTCTAATGAAGTGGAGAATGGAGTGGTCTGTGAAATGGCTCAGGGTAAGATTTAAGTGATTTATATGCAACATATTTAGTTGTTTTCTTTTTCTAAATTTGTCCCAAAGATTTAATTTGAAAGATTAATGTCTTGAATTTGTGTGAGGGTTTTTAAAGATTTGGTTTATATTTTGGTTTCATCATGCGTCCTGTGTGATTTCTGCTTTTCAGAAGCAGAACAAGCCCAGCGGAGTAAGTCCACCTTTGAGCTTTGTGTTGTTGTTTCTATGCATAAATCCCCTGTGAGTTTGTATTAATAGTTTGAGACCTTCCTTGCATTGTTACTTGTCCCCCCTCAGAACCTAGTGCACTGCTCTCCGCCCTGGTCATTCTCAGCGTCGTGGCTATCGTGGGAATATCGGCAGTTATTTGGTTTTTGCACCAGAAGCACAATGTTGGCTCCACTATCATCACAGCATTCGAGTACCACCCTCCATTCCGAGTGTTGGACACAGACCAGTCCTGCCTGGTGGAGGCTGAGGAGACTGACAGCGTGCCATAGAAAAACTTTCTCTCTCTTCCACAATACCAAACACCAGACCCTCCGCACCGGGTGGGTGTTTTGTACAAAGACAAAGTCCACACTCATATCAGTTGCCTGAACAGTTTGGATTTAGCGCATGCTTTGACTCATTGAAAAGTGATCAGGAGAAAACTGACTCGCACTAACTTCTTCACTAAAGCACAAAAACATCTCACTACCGCTTTTTTAATCATCCGAGCTAATGAATCAGCTGTAAATTTCTCAGATTAGTGCATTTTAATGACAGGTAATGCTGTACACAATTCTCAAATAACTGTTTGGATTGCGGTTTCTCTTTGGAATATTAAAGTTTATCTTTAGTTTTTTCAAAGAGTGGAAGATTATATAAAGAGCAATGTTTTCACGCTTTAAGTCAGCAAGTAGAAAGTTTCCGTTTCAGGTTGTTTTTTCTGGTTTAGTATTGTAACCGTGCAAATTTGGGAGACTAAACGATAGCAGTTTTTAAGACATCTTGATGTTTAGTTCTTTTTATGTATAAATTCAAAGCAGTATGCAGCCATCAAGGCTGAGATAAACTGACGTGGAAAGACTTTCTTAACCCTAGAACACTAACGTTGTGTACTCTACCCATTGAAAACCAATGTAGCATGGGTGAAATATACCCACCTTTAGTGTTCTAGGATTAAAGCAATTCGCTGCATTAACATGTGCATCGGTATCCCGGTTATGACTGGACTTGTTTTGTTGTGGGTTCCTAGGTAATGTGTGGCACAAACAAAAAACCGAAAAACCTGCATAAGCTAGCTGGAATACTCTGATAGAAACCAGGATACTGTGGTGTGTAAACCCTTTATCCAAGTTTCTGAACATCATTTGCTGATAAATTTAAGTAAAATCAGTGGAATCTTCAAGATTAGCTGAGTAGCTAATGGAAGTGGCTTAATCCAAACAAGAAACCACTACTGTAAAGGTTTATGCCTGGTTATTTCATGCATGTAGATTATATGCAATTGCATTGTCCATAAAATGGGTAATAATTTGTAACAGAGCCAACCAGTTTCCCCCTCTTTTGAGTTAAGACTTATGAAATCAAATGCTTCTGTCTGATCTTTATAGCACTATATGTCACCTTTACACCAGTATCTTTTTCACGGAGTCTGGCAACCATTACTAACTTCTAATTTGACAGGAAGTGTGTGAGCATGCAGAGGACAATAGCGCTACGTGAGCCATTATACTGTATGAGCACTATGGGTGGTTTGGAATGGATTTTTTCTCTCTTTCTTTATTCCAAATGCTTTGTTGGTACATTGACTTCTTTTTACTGTGACAAATATCCCCAGTAAACCTCTCCCAATCTCAAAATCTTTAGTGGCTACCAAGAGGACTCTCTGCATTCACATGTCATGTAAAATTTTGGTGTTTACTGTTTAAAAGATGCATCCCCCCCCCCCCTTTTAATGTAAAATGTCTATTTACTGCCCTGCGAAATATGAGTTTCTATCATTTTTAAGGATGTTGTACATGAATGAATGAATGAATGAATGAAGACAATCAGGATTTGGCCATATGATGGCTATATTTCGGAAGGATGGCAGGAATTTTCAGGAGATCGCCCTACAGTATTTCTGATTTCTAATAAATTTGCACATGATTCTGAAAATGTTTGACCTTTATGAATAAATTATTAATAAAAAAAACAAAAAAATCTTTAATCCAATATACTTTTAAAATCAATAACTGAGTGAATGTAGAAATTATGTTGTACAATATGAGCTTTTTGTGTCCTTTAAAAAAAAACAAAAAAACGCCTCCAGTCAGTACTCTGAAACTATTTTTAAAAATATTCCACTAATAACTTTACAGCCAAAGTTCTAATAGTTAAGAAAAGGGCTGACGGCTCAGTTCTGTATAGAACATTCTTACTAAATATATACATGTCGATGCATAATTAAGGAGAAAAAGATGAATTGGGACATAGAACCAGGGATGGAGTCTAATTAGATCTGAAAGGGTATCTAAATCACTGTCATTTGAAAAGTGTCACTCTCTCTGGAAGTCCAGTGGCTCTTTAGACATCTCAGTGTGAGCTGAGATGAAACAGAACTGACAGAAGTCAGCAGGATATCTTTTTTTTTTTCTTTTTTTTTTGTCTTTCTTTCAAGCGCATGCAATTTTAGACTTCCAAGAGCTCTGTCATCTGACAAATTCGCTTCAAATCTAGGCTGCACATTTCTCTTTGAGTATACATTCTTTTGATGTTCTCAACATCTTGTGATGAATTCTTAAAGGCAACTGTGGACCAACGTTTAGGCATGTAGCACATCAATAGAGATCTAACAATAACCTCATTTCCCTCTAAAGCATTCAAGGTAATTTCTATGTTCGGCCACCAGATGGGACACTGAAACACATTTCCATGGAGTCTGTTTTTGCCCTCTCACTAGGACTCATTTCCTTCCACAATTTAATGTGATACATGAAAACGTGTTGTTGGACAATAATCCACAAACATTCCCAATCAAGTGAAAGGATTTATCTTATTCAAACACTGGAGAAATCAGAAAGTAGCCACAAAGGAAAACACACTTTCTAGAGGAAACCCTGGGGGTTAATTTCCTGTCTTGTATATGATAGAAAAAACCAATCGCATAACAAAACACAACCTGCTGTGAGTCTTGCAGTGATGGACAGGTATTTATATAGCCAGAATGATTCACCTAACCATTCAGCTGGGGAAATGGGTGATATATCCTTACACTTGGACCTTTTATAAAACAGGAGAGATGTTTTATACTATCAAAGTTATTTATCAGCAGTACAAAGTCATATATTGCACTCATTGAATAGACCACAAGACTGTGCTCTCATTTTGGATTTGTTTATCAGTTCAAATAGGATTATTTAAGTTGGAAACAAGAAACTGATTTAGAGTAAGTGAATGAATTTATACAGCCTGGTGTTCATGCTGCTGAGAAGCATTCAAGTACTTTGTGACAAAATACTGCAGAGAAAAGGGTGTGCTTCACAGGCAACCTTATTTTATGTGTGTATATATGTAATATTTATTTATGGGAATAACATATGTTTGAAAGTTTTTCATGCCTAACTCTTTGAATCCAAATTACCTACTTTTTAAATTTCATACTGTTCATTTTGTCACTTTCCTGCAACCTCTTTTCAGTGTAACTGGGACACGTGTATTTTATTGTCACAGAGGGACTGTTGTCTCATTACAAAAGCTGTAATGGTCTATTTTCACCTCAATAACAGCAAATGAATTCCATTCACACATCTGCTACACCACTGCTTGGAGCAGGAAGAGGTCGACGCTGACCCAGAATAACTAATTAAAATGGACATTGGTATGCATGATATAACCGAATTAAACCGAGTCACACGGGCTCAATAGGTAATCAGATGCGCATTAACAAATTATCTGCAAATAAATCTTTATCTTGAAGCAAAAAAGAGTGCTGATCCTGGTCTTTAAGTAGAAGGTATTTTATATAAAGAACGATCAGAGTTGTTTCTTGTACTTCAGGTTTTACCTTAAGCTCTGTGTCTCCTTTTCTCAGGATTTTGCTTAATATCAGTTGTTTCTGTTTGAGCTCATTACCTATTCATGTTCCTGTCACTCTTGGAAAAAGAAGCAGCTTACCTATGCACAGAAATATAGAACAACCGTCTCTCATATGCAGGTTCATGAAATCTTATGTTTCGTCCCTGTTTAGTATCCTGGAGCACGCTCTCATTAACAACAGGAAAACAAAGGCTACGAGGCATACAGATGATCAGTGACAGGCCATTATAGATATACATCAGCCTGCAAAACGTTCTCACCTTATAGTGCTAATGTCATTTATATCAGATTTTATGTTTAACATTTTAAGCTTAAACTAGTCACAACATGTAATATTCACTGAATGTATACATTTTTTTCATTTGTGTTGTTTCATCCAAACTTGTTGCTGAAGAAGTTCATCTCATTATGTTAAAGATACAGTGCAGTTCTGAGCACAGGCTTGTGTTCTTGCATCTAAGGACGAACACGGTGAGGGAGTTATTTGTGATCGCTTCCAGTAAATCATATGTGCACACATGCTGTAGCTGCAAACTTAAGAGATGAAACTGTGCCATTTTCTAAATCAAAATACCTTGTCAGAGCTGGAAAGCTTTTGTTTTTGGGATCAGAGCAAAGTGCGCTGACATGATTAAAATCTGTATTTAAATGTGTCAGGCAGAAAAAAAATAAGCAGTGGGTCCAATTCCTGGGCCTCAAGAGGCATCCTGAGCGGCCTGATAAAACAAATGAACACATATTTTAATTTGTTTATTATCACTCTCTTTTGAGACAATCTGTCTAGAGTCTCTGGTATCTCATTATAGTTCGTGATGCTTTTAAAAACCTCTTTAAAGGGGGCAGGCCATTTGCCCTTCCCCCAGCATGCTGCTCGCATTGCGGCAACAGACAAATGACCAAAGGGGGGGATGATGTTTTGATTTTACATGACACTGCTCTGATCTCTTCCTTAATTTAATCTCAGCAATTAAAATCCCAGGTATGTTGCAGCTTCGGTGACAAATTCATCAAATCATTGAACTTCCCTCACTATATGTGATATACACGTCTACCTCAGTCCACTTAGTGGCTCCTTTGTGTGCAGTGACTGCAGCAACATAATTAAAAGGGAGGAAAATCAATGAGCACAAGAGATTAACATTTTTTTCCACTCATACATTTTAATTTAGATATGCTTTAATTCTTGTATCCATTTAGCTAAAAGTCATATAAAGTATGCTTCGGTGAAAAAGGTGCAGCATCCAGAAATGGAACAGTGACGAACACTAATACCAAAGAAAAAGCTAATGCTTCATTTTCAGTCAAGTTACTTAGTATATTTCTTAATTAACAGGACAAAACAGCAAAACCTTCTCATACTCTAACATTGTTTCAGTGACACATATTTGTTGTTGGCATACATATTGATTTATTTGCAATCCTTAAGGCAGTGCATACATGTAAACCTTTTTTTCCTCTCTCTCTCTTAGTTTTGAGTAAAATAACTGATACCATCACTGTCAGTGATTGATAGTATCTGGATATAAAAAAGGAAAGATTAACTTGATAAAGTTATCATCAGAGTCAAACGTGTTGTAACATTTTGAGAAGATGTGCAGCGTCCCAAAAGTGGGGGAATTGCTTGCCTGGTATTATTTTACCACTGGTGGCTGCTCTACATCATCCGGTTCTCCAGTGTTACACGTTTGATGAGAGACAGTTGATGTTGACAGATGGTTACTGATCTGAGATCAGAAGTTTGCACCGTAGAAGCTCCGAGCTGACGTCACTTAACTCCAGTTGCTCGGGTGTCACGGAGGAGAGTCTCTTCAATCTGCGATGAGAGACCAACACGCACGGTCACACTCTCAGTCGGAGTCAATTACTGACCATTCATCTCTTCTTTAATCGTCCCTAAAACAGCGGAAAAAACTGGGAAGTAAAGTCAACGCCTCCGTCTTTTCGCTTTTCTAAAGGAATACAAAGATTTTCTGCAAAAAGGTGAGTTTGCGACCTGAGCTCTCGTGGCACTCATTGACGTTTAAAGTAATGTGGTGGTTGAAAAATGCATTTCGCCAGGGCTAATAGCTAATGCTAACGTTTTTGGCTAACCAAACAAGTAACATCCTTTTATGCTCTACACCTGATACATTGTGCGCGGAGTGAGTTTAACACTGCGTTCAAAAAGTAACAAAACAACAAAAAAATTACATGTCAGAAAAGTTAATGTGAAAATAGTGTTGCTATTTTAAAGTAGGTTAATAATAATGTTCAAATAATTCCTGGCATACAAAAAGAGTGCTGTTACTGATTTCGACAGTTATCAAACAACACCTGTGTAAAACTAAAATCTGTGACCTATCAATGTTTTGTGGACCCATTCGCAATTTAATTTGTATGACTATTGCTTATATTATATATCAGTGGGTACTTTTTTCTAATGATCTCTAATGGCAAGTGTTAAAAAATGCTCGTAGTGATGAATTGATGTGGTTTCAAAAACGTATTTAAAAAGAAGCTACTTTAAAAATAAATAATTTAGATGGCATAGGATTTAGTTTCAGTTGTTTTGATAGTATCAACATTTAACCATACAATGTGGTTAACAGTTTTTAGATTATTTTTTTATTATTATTAATAATAATGTTAATATTATTGTTAATAATATTATTGATATGCCTATTATTAATAATAATATTGATATACTGAATATGTACAGCCACAGCCTCCAGATATCCCATTTATTTCACACAATATTAAAATAGAATATACTAACATGTTTGAAACGTCTTTTTAAATGAATTTAAAAGATAAAGCACAAAACAAAATTATTATTTGCTATAGTGTCTGGGTCTTAGAATCTGATTGGTTACACAATTCAATGTTTAGTCCTGTCATTATCTTGCAGACTGGATCTTGTCTTTGTTGCCAGCTGGTTCATTTTGCAGGTTCATGTTAGAGAGATGACATCATTTGTTAGACCATGCGATTTTTAGCTCTCAGCAGGCTTCTTCTAGTACAGTATCATATTGCTTGAGGTGACTTTAAGCTTAGTGTGGCAACATTGAATTACCTACCAACTGTTTACCTTATTCGTGAGCTTGTTTTTTGATAAATAATTTGTCATCAGCATTGAAGCTAGGCTGTGAGCCGGTTTCTGCCTTCTTTTTGAAGAAAATTCCCACTAATGCTTCAGATGCAGTTTGAGTCCATGATACTAACTTCAGGGCTTTGTGCTGTCAAATGCACAAAAAAGTTTCAATCACTTTGGACTTCCTGAAATTGGGCTATTTATTGAAATTGTGTGTATATTCTTCAATCATGAAACTTTGGAGGAGAAGAGATCTGACAAATACAACATAGATTTCTGTTGAGTGTAGATTGAGACAAGCTGTATTATAATAGTGGGTTTTGAAGTTGTGTAAACTTTAGAACTTTGCGATTGAGATTTCAAGACAAATTGTGTTTATAAAAGTGCAATCCGGTAGTTTTCATTCCTCTGTGTTACACACATGAGTTTTGTAAAATTTCTGTCTGTATTTGTGGAACCTTGAAGGTAGAAGTCAAGCATTTTAACTTTTGTCCTGAATTTTTCTCTCTGCATATTTTATGCAGGGTTACTCATTTTCTTTTCAAATCTTAAGGAACATTTCCCTCTTCACCTACAAACTTATATACAAATGCATCAGTTCAGCTCAGGCTGATGTTGACTCTTGTCTTATTTCTTGTTCTGTCCTTTTCTCTCTTTCATTTCCTCTCTTCCTCTGATATTCTCTTGCATTTCTTTGAATCAGCCAGGGTGGACGTTCAAAATGGCCAGTGTGTTGATATCCAGATGCAAACCTGTGTACATAAAGTGAAACTGAAATGTAAAGTGACTCAGCGTCCTTGAAGCTAAAGTTGTGAAGTGCGCTTTCTCAACCTTGCGACACTGTTTGGTTATGACAGCTTGAGGAATGTACATAATACTACTGTCACTTTGGCTTCAAAATGAGTCAGAAATGCATTTTTTTAAGATCAGAAAGTTAGTGATACTTTAAAAACGCATCAATGAAAATGTCCATTTCTGTCTGGTTAACATGTCCATGTGGGATGTTTCATAATGCTGAGAGATATATCATACATGAAACAAGCAGTCACAAAGCAGTTATCTATCCCAAAATCAGCCAGCCACTATAACACTAGGGCGATTTCACTTTGGAAAAATCTGAACCAAGCTTTGCTTTTTTTTATATCTCACAGTATAAACTGATCTGATTAGGTTTGTTTTCGATCTGTCTGCATGTTGCGTATGCGTAGACAAAATTTACTAACCAGACGTTAATTTAGTTGAGTCTTTAATGACTTTTGATAGTGACATTACCACCAGCAGCACATACTTCCTTACTCTTCCTTACCAGTAACAGGATGACAGTATTTTTTTTGTTTGTTTTTTTCCTCAGTTGACATTTTGCAAGGTTTTTGGATGGGGGCTGCATTAAAAACGTGATCTTCTGATCTTCCCGTCCACTATAGCGGCTTTTTTCCTTTTTAGCTCAGACTTTTCTTCCCGTAATTGTTTTGTTAGTCTGAACCAACTGAAAAATGTTGTCATATTAGAAACAAACAAAATAGTCCTGTGGGATCTAGAGTAAAGAAACATTCACATGTTTGTTCCATGATGCAGAGTTGCTGTCAGACTTGTCTTTTGATTTGGATCAAATTGAAAACTTTAAAAGAGAAAGCACCTGTATAAACCCATTTTAAATGTGGCTTGTGTGGCGCTTGATGGAGCAGAGAATCAGGAATGAGTTGTATCTAATGTATGTTATAAGCTAGCTTTTAATGTAGTCAACCTCGAGCAAAAAGGGTTTGAGCTGAATCTAGGGTGAGCAGTGGCAGCCATGACAGCAGTTCTGTTACCTACACACAATGCTCAACCTACACAAATGATCTGCCCTCTTGTTGGTGGTGTACAATCACCATAAGACGTGTTTTTAAGTTTGTGAAGAATCTGTGGAAGATGTTATTAAGATACACATACCTGTACTTCCGCAGGCACTGCCCTTAGCCTCACCATTCAGAGTTGGCATGGAATCAAACCTACAGTACTGGAGGTGTTGAATCCGTTCCAAAGTCATACAAAATAAACCATCACTTATCAATAACTGATATTAGGTGGTTAGAACATGTCATGATTGTGATTCTGATCTAAACGTCACATATTTTATGGCTCTTCATCAATCCTCTTGTTCTCAAAGCTGGGATGTACTGATTGCCTTGTAGGTATTATACTGTATTATGGAGAAGATGAAGTATCCCCTAAGCCTGTACCGTCTTTGGTTACAAAGTGCTTTTATAAATAGCTGCCCATTGAAGAGAGCATACTAAACAAATTATAACCTAGTGTTGGCATAAGCTGAAACTTTGTGTATGTTCTCATATTTAAACCACCTACAGTCCCTTCATTCAGCTCCACTACAAAGAAGTTGAACTGATATGATGTTCGGTGACTCCTGCAGGTAACTAAACTGAACCAATTCACCAATTCAGCCTGCTATATTGACACGAATAGGTTCTTTGATTGCACCTCCAACAGAGTGGGCGACTTGTAGCTGACCCGAATGTTCATGCCTTTGTGTGAAAAAAAAAACAAAACAGAAATGGGGCTGATTTGCATTTTCACATATTCACTTACAGTGAGTGGATTATTATCCATCCATCCATCCATTTTCTGTACCGCTTAATCCATGCAGGGTCGCGGGTGGGCTGGAGCCTATCCCAGCAAG
>JAOXYM010000013.1:16668454-16683889 GCA_028567055.1 Leptatherina wallacei
AATTATATTTAGTAATCTATATTTTCATTTCACAATAAATTAATCATCATGAAAACGCTGTATTGCTTTTTCGATGACTCTTCTGGTCCTTCATACTAAATCCAAATGCGAGAGAGTGAATGACTGCATTTACCACAACAACCTTGTATTCAATTAGAATTATGTTATCATTTGGATCTAATTCCATTTTTAATCTGATTAAGATTATAAATTCTCTGGTTTCTATGTTTTCACTTTCGGTTGATGTCACACAAAGAAGAGGATAAAGTGGGATAGGAGGAGAGTGAGAAGGAAGATGGAGAGAGCGAAGCCCCCGTGGAGCCCTATGTCTAGCAACCCTCCTGGAAGCATCTTTCCCTCTGTCTTGAAATAAATTAGAATAACAGTGTCTCTTAACAACAGAAAATGAATGCTCACACACTTATCTATCTGGGCTCTATTATTCTTCATAAGCACCTGACCACTACATGACTAGGAGTCACAATGTGTTTAGCTCTACTGGGAACACTTCACAAAACTGACAGGCAATTAGCTCTGTTGTGCTTTGGGATGTTTGTTATCAAGAGAAAAGAAATTGGCCTCTTTTACAGGACTCAGTTATTGTCACCACTCTGAGAAGGAGGGAAAATGGAGCAATCTGTAACAAGAGGGTTTTAATTCATATGATGGTACATTGAATGCCGGCTTTTTGATTTGCCAGAGTTTGACAAGAGCAACAAATACGAAATGACAGCTAACGTCTCACAGTGGCACTAAGCCAAACAATTTGAAAATATTTTTCCATAGCTGCCTCTTCTCCTTTATGTTTGCTGACAGGCTGGAGGTTGGCTCTTCATTGTCCCTGTCACTTATTACACCTTAAACTCCTTCATTTACAGCCCACAGTAATGTAATGTGAGTGACAGTTTGTGTAATTACTTCTTCTTCTTTTTTTTTCATTATTATTTCTTATTCATAAAGCCCATCCATTTGAAGGATTCTGTGAAGCAGGCTTCCTCTGTGCGACCTAAGAACCAAATCTGGTATAAAAAAAAAAAAATTACATTTCATCTTCTTTTCATTGCTGATACTACCTAATTATTTGTCAGATACAATAATCAGTCATTTTTTTGTCTTTCTCAATCAGCAGTGACGCAAATTTGCTCACAAACGTCCACCCAAACGGAGAGATCTGTAGTGCAGTTCAAGATGCCCCTCTGGCCCTCATCACTAAACCCCGCATCCAGAGCAGCACTCCCAACACCAGGCCACTCTTGGCAGCTACCAGGCCGTCCTACCTCATGCCAATAAACTTGAGCACTGGCACCAAGGAGATGTCTCACAGCTCTGCTTCATCCTTTGCATCTTTTGCCTTGTCAGGACTTCCCTTCAGATCAAAGAAGGCCGCCGGAAACTGCAAGTCTGATTTCCACAGCAGCAAAGACTCTGATGACTCTTTTGGAGACAATTATGATGATGACGATGATGAAAATGACATTGAGGATGAAGATTCTGGCAGTAGCCTTTCAGGTTAGATCAACCAAAGTCCTTTTTTTTTTTTTTTTTCTAAAGATGCCATTGATAAAACCTAGCTGATAGAAGCTGTGAGAAGTTAGTGGTGCTCACCTTGTTTGGTTGTAACTGAGCTTTCTGAAATCTCCTGCAGACTCTGAGAGCAATCTTGAGAGCAACTCCGATGGTTCTGAGGCTGATATCAAGGAATGCTTTGAGACGGAAGCAGATAGTGATGCAGACAGGATTCCACCTAAACCAGCTGAAGCATCGTCTTCTCACAAATCCTCCTTTAACTGCTCAACCAACTGCTCAGCTCTTAACCTGCAGATTCCCAGGCCTCCAGGTCTACTGAGAGGTGGTTTATCTAACCCTATCACCAACACCGGGGCTTTGAATTACCATGGCAACCCGTCCCCATCCTTCACATTTGGAACAATAGCAGGCAAGTTTTCTGAAAGACTAAATAAATCCTTCACCCAGTTGCACGACCAGGTTGATGTGATACTTTGATCCAGGCAGGAAGGTATTTTTACTCTATTTATTTTTCCAGCATTTTCTGGGATGTGCAGTACATTTCACAGGACCACTTGATAAAGATAAGTTCTCCCTCTGAAGTTGCTTTTATTATTGTTTTAATGGGACACAGCAGGTTTTGGTTCATTGGGCCAGACATATGCTTCATATATCTGATAGTGGATGATTCGGAGTAACTTGCCATTACAGTGAAATATTTATTGATTCTTTTTACTCCTCCTGTGAATAATGAATTACCTTACCATGTCTGTGTGTTGTGAATACTTTGGATGATCCTTTAAGAATTAGAACTGCATCATCAACCATTTCTATCAGGTCTTGATTGGTTAAAGAATAATTCTGAACTTCTTTTTTTCTTTGTTGTTGTAGAGGAATTTAACATTCATTATTGTATAGAATTATGGCCATATCATATTAGAGTATTTTGTTTGTCATAGTAAAGAGTCTTTCAGATGCCTTTTAACAAACTTCCAGCGGGCTGTCATGTGTGTTTCAGTGAGGAATGGTGTTTTTTGACAGCTTTACCTTAAAGTTCTGATTGGTGGAGCGTTGCATTGACAGAATTTCACTGTAAAGTTCTCCCATCTATACAAAGGAGCTCTTAAAGGCGAGAAGCGCTAATTCATTTTCCATCCTGTTTACTCAGTTTGATCTGCTACTCTGTTAATGGCTACAAGACTGAGAACTCATGTTATGTCACTTGGGTTCAGTTTAGACACAGGTGGACTTCAGTCAAGCTGCCGGAGCATCTCAGTGCAGGCAACAACTGTAACTTTCTGCGAGAGGTTTCTGGGACTCTCAACTTTTTTCGTGGTGTATAATCCTGTAAACACGGCAGTTTGTGGATTTGCTCCGGTTCTACTGAAACTGAGAAAAGCCCTGAGTTATTTCTCCTGTTTTGTAGGGTCAGGGAAGAGGAGAAGGGTCACAGATGAGAGAGTTCTGCAATTGCCTCTTGAGTTCGGGTGAGATATTGCACCTACACTTGAGTTCATGTCCCATTTGTTTTCACCATCATATCTGCTATATTGTTGGCGTGGAAGCAGTCACTGTTAAGTTAAATGTCAGCTCACTGAAGGCTGAAAAGTGAACTTTCATAAAACATTATCTACAGCCAAAGTTTCTTAGTGGAGCAGCATAAGACAGTTAACCTATTGCAAACAGGATCACGTCTGCTGTTTTACCATATATAACAATTTTTTTAAGCTTTTGTTTTAATCAAGCACTTTAGAGTGTTAAACATTGATATTATGTAAAGTAAATAAATATTTGATTTAAATATCCAGCTTCCAGTGACACTTTGGTAACTGTTGGGACATCTTTTTCCAGGATAAAAAAAAAAAAGCTTAGAAATTCAGTTTTGAACGTGAGGAGTAGACCACAAAAAAATCCTTGCCTTCTTTTACAGGCCTCTTTAAATTGTGTGTCATTCTGTAGTGGGCAAGAAATGAAATGAGGCCCAGCAGTTACACATAAGGGGTCCAGGCTCGACACAGACGTACATTAGTAGCTCCCTGCCCACAAATTCCACTGCCTTGAACAAGCCCAGCCTTTTATCTTTCAGGGATGTTTTTCATCTAAAGTTTCAAGCAGAAGCCACAGGGCTATGTTTCATTTGCTGCTCTGTCTGGGATAACAGCCTACAAGTCTTTTATGTAAGGTATAGCTGCTCCTCAGAGGAGTTCGTGGGAACTGAGAGATTGCCCCACTTGGCCAAAACTATTTAGGATTATCATCACAGCAGCCAATGAAGCTACAGAATACACAGTGACAGTAAACAGACGTTGTGTATTAAACATGTTGTTCAGGTGGAGGAGAGAGACCCAGGTCAGGACCGTGGCAGGACGTCTACAAGGGGAGGTGGCTTACTTCGCTCCATGTGGGAAGAAGCTGCGTCAGTATCCTGATGTAATGAAGGTAAATCAAAACTTTGTAGCTTTATAATCTAAGGATTCATTTAAAGCCTTAAATTATTGTACTTACTAATTGTTCTAGTAAAATGTTATCTAAACTTCTGTGTGGTGATTAATTTAAAATGGGTTAATTGGTATGTGTTTTATTTTTTTCCCCACAGTACCTGGTCAGGAATGGGATAACTGAAATCTCTCGGGAAAACTTCAGCTTTAGCACAAAAATTAAAGTTGGTGACTTCTATGAGGCCAGAGAAGGGCAAGAGGTAAATGCTTCTGCTTTGTTGTGTTTCAGTAGACAGCAACTTCAAAACTTGGTTGTTGTCTTATGAACTGTCAGCATGATGTAGTAGTTATCCAGAAGAGTGGCTGTGATTACATGGACCATTTTTAATCAGATAAATAACCCAGTAACCCATAAGCAATGTATCCTATAAATATCTTAGTCAGATTAGAGTTTGTTCTTTTTGAAGCTGAAATCGCAGGTGATCCAATGAGTTTCCAAAGGGTAGAAAGATTGTTTTCAGTGAAAATGACTAAGTCTGGAATAGACAGTTTTGTTGCAGATCTGGTGCTTCATTGTTGATCAGTATACTCCGTAAGGACAGTTGTCTATTTTGAGCTATGGTCACACTGCTAGCAAAAGTGGCCCAAACCTAACTTTTTTTCGTCCACATGTGACCCATATCAGATTTTTTTATGACAATCTGAACAACACAAGTCAGTTTTTTTCAAATCCGATTCAAGACCCTTTCATATGTGATACTAAATTGGATAGAGTCTGGATGGTCATGTTGCATTTCATCCTCTAAAATGCACTCTATGGTCTCATCTGATTTTATGTCACTGAAGGAGGTGGGACACGACAAGAGCAAATTTAAACGGTGGACAAAATAGCTTTGTCGTCTTCAATTGCACAACAATATCTAAACTGATACACAAATGCCAACAAGTGTAGCATCCAGCTTTCCCCCTGTAAACACAGCTTGCTGTGTGTGAAGTTGTGTCTTCTTCTGTGCATGCGGTGTCATGCACGCCCACAGACTGTTCATACTGGAGTCTGATGGTGGTCACATTGTTATAATGTGAACAGCCAAACAAAAAAAAAAATCAGAGAAAAAAATCGGAATTGAATTGACCTGCAGTGTGAACGTAGCCTCAGTTTCATCATCTATCTCCAGGTCTGTCCTTGGACAGGGCACCAAGTGAACCAAATTATAAAGATTCACTCTCACTCACTTCTTGTTTCGTAGCTGATAAGTAGAAGATTTCTTCTTCTTTAGATTCAGTAGATTAGCAGGAAGCCTCCCTTTTCACATGTCAAAAAGTTGCATTCTGATTAAATGCTTTGCAGCAAGTAAACAGGCAACTTATTGGATCCCTTCATTTAGAGTCCATGTAAGATGTCAGTCGAGAGAAATTAAGCTGTTTAATCAACTCTGTAATCGAGAGAAAAAGTAAATCAGGTCATATTACTCTCTGTTTTTTTTTTTGATCGCTTTTCAATCTACTTTTAATTGCTCAGGGTTTACAGTGGTGTTTGTTGGCTGAGGATGAGATTGCTACCTGCATCATCGCAATGGATGGGAGACGCAGCCGACGCCCAAAATCTGAGCACCAGCTGGCAGGTGATGGCTTTGGGGCCAGACATCCTCATCCTGTAAATCTTGGTGAAAATGATTTCCAAGATGTCAGCGATTCCAAGCTGTTGCGTAAACTGGAAGCTCAAGGTCAGTTTGCACCATAAAAATGTTCAGAATAAAACACCAGGAGCTACTGGCACTATGTAGTACCTTTTTATCGACACATTTCTTACAGTAGGTTAGATAGCTGGCCACCTGCAGTATGAGAGAACTGGATGTGGTTTGGGGAATATCTTGAGTTATTATAAATACAAAACATGTTATATTCCAACAGGTCTTACATAATTGAATCTCTTTTCGGGTCTTATATTATATATCATCATGTTGCAGAAATAGCTCGACAGGCAGCTCAGATCAAAATGATGAGAAAACTAGAGAAGCAGGCCATGGCTCAAGCAGTCAAGGAGGCAAAGAAGCAACAAGGTAAACAGTTGCTGTCTAATCAAACTCTTCTCTAAACTAAGTCAGATGCTACATGCCAACTTAATTTGTTTGTGCTTACTAGCAATAATGGCTGCTGAGGAGAGGCGGAAAAAGCGAGAAGAGATGAAGATCCTTAAACAGCAAGTAAGTGTTTTTATTTCTTCTACAGATTCATAACTGTGCATCTGCACTGTTCATGTTCAGACTTCATTCTCTCTGAGGTGAAAAAGTTCTCAGCACAAGTAGATTCACTTTGAAACTGTGAGAAAGTTGCTGCTCTTCAAAATGCTGCACCTTTTACCATCTGCATAGACTAACTGTACTTCCTTCACCCCCACATCCTGCTCCCCTGCATCACTCCATAACATGCATGACTTAACAGTTCATTCATTTGATCTTGCCCTCATCCTTTTACCAGGAGAAGATCAAGCGTATTCAGCAAATTCGTATGGAGAAAGAACTCCGTGCACAGCAAATTCTTGAGGTTTGTGCTGAAAGTTATTGCAGAAACGTTTTAAAACACTTCCTTTCTGCTGTTGATAGGATTTAGGGGGAAGGGGGGGGGAGAGACAACCAAAGGCTATTCCTAAATTATGTGGCCCCACTTTTAGCCTGTACATGTGACTAATGCTTAATTGGTTTCTTGCAAAATTGCTTTTGAATATGAAAATCTCTTCAGACCGTGCTGGAGCTTAATACAAAGTACAGTATTTCATTAAGTAAGAGGTGGCTCAGAGTTTACCATGGCTAGGTGAAACACCTATTTTGCATTCCTTTCCTAATGCAAGCTGGGGAGTATTTCAGCCTTTATAAATCAAATTTCAGTTGACACGCTTGGCAAGTGGCTCTTAACAGGATTTCATTGGGGTTATAATTACTGATAGAAATTTTGCTTAATTTATTCTCACTGCCTGCTGGTGTTTCATTATAACTGCAGTCATTTTGTCTCTCGGTGTTAATGAGGGGGAAATGATTATTTCATTGCTCAAGATTTCAGTATGTTAGATGTGATGTTATCTGTGAACTACGGTGTACAATCAAGCAGAATTCATACTGTGATCTCGCTGTATCATGCACTTCAGTGATTATCCAGCTCATTCTGCTGTATTTTCACCTTATGCTGTTAAGAGAAAGATATGTTACAGTGAATTATGGGAAAACATATATATTGTTTAAAAAGATGCTGATTTCGATCAGTTTTGCTGTGGTTTTCTTGTAGCTTTTGGCTAGGATAAGTGTATTGTTTGCACAGACTGAAGACTTTTTTTGTGCACATAGGCAAAAAGAAAGAGAAAAGAAGCAGCCGCCAGTGCAAAAATGCTGGAAGCTGAAAAACGAAACAAGGTGAGATGTGGTTTTAATTAGCAATGTTTGAATTGTTTTATCACTGTTGATACCAGTCAGTCCATTAAATCACTCAGGGTACCTACTTACATACCTCTGAACCTCGGTCTCTACATTCTAGCGGTGCAACGTTCTGCCTTTATTGTACTGCTTGTCAGCACAAAATAAGATGTTGATTGCCATTTTTCAGTCACTGTAATTAGAAAGAGGTTTAATCATTTTCCTCTATTCATTAAGATTGAGGATGTCTTTATTTGTATATCACATTAGCCAGTAATGTTTAGATGGATGGAAGTTTGGCAGTTTTCTTGTTGAGTAAGATGAGAGCGTTGTATTTCTGTGTGCTTTAAATTATGTTTGTTTGTGTTTTTATTGGGTTTTTTTTTGGTTTCTCATTTAATTACTCCTGTTTGAAGGAGAAAGAGATGCGTAGACTTCAAGCTATCATCCTGAAGCATCAAGTATGTAAAACCATTCTTACTCTGTTTAATTTAAAAGTTTTTAAGATGGTCTACTACGGTCATTTGCACAATTGATGCTTTCATTTTACAAACTTCAAGTTTTATGTGTCCTCTTCTATTTCTTAATATTTGCCAACTCTTTCTGCCAGGAGTTGGAGAGGCATAGGCTAGATATGGTATGATGATGTTTGTTTCTGTGCATTTAACAACTTATTGTGCATGTGCCGTGATAAATGGTTGGCGTCAGTGCTGTGAATAAAATGTAGCATTTTGCTGCGGCCATTTAACATCCCTCTGCATGGCTTTTCCTGATGACTGCATTGCATATGTTTGTGTGATTGTTTTTCTCAGAGGAAATGCATCCATTGCCCACCCAGCATGATCAAAAATACCCCAGCTTCTTCAAATGATAACGCACAGATATCTAATTAACTGAAATAACATTTAGAACATTGTCTCTTGGATGTCTTGATAGCTGCGTGTTATCTTCAGCGATGCATTTCACACTGTTAGATGTGTCTAAAACATTTTTTTGTTTAATATAAAGAATAATAGTAGGGTTGGTGAGTTAAAATTAAAACTCTGTGCTGTGGCAGGAGAGGGAAAGACGCAGACAGCACATGACATTAATGAAAGCTGTGGAGGCTCGTAAGAAGGCAGAGGTGAGTAACTGCTGGTTGTTATCTCAACTCATCTTTTCCCTTCTTACTGTTCATGTCTTTGGAAACTTTGTGTAAATGTGCAGGAGTCCCCGCTGACAAGAGGTGGTAATGTATGTATAAATAACAAAGTACAGAACTTGTTTTTCAACTAAGAAGGAATACAAATGTGAAAAATGTGTTAGGAATTAGAAACCTTTGGTGCACAGACATGACGCTGCGTATAAACTAAAAAAAGTGGAATATAGCAAATGTAGCCGGCGATGGGAGAGTTTGTCAATATTGTGAGCCAAATGCGGTGAATGATGATTTTTTTTTCTTTTTTAAAAGTCATTTTCTCCAGAAAATGTAAATGTTAATGTCATTTAGTATTTTTTTTTTTCCAAATTGTGGGAAATATCCTGAAGGATCAATGGAGGATGAAGGTTTTGAAATACTTTCATATCCATCCACAATAGAAAATTATTCATTCATTCATTATTACATGTATTTGTGCAGTATTGATAACAGTTCATTAAGTTTTGTAATAACATTTGTATATCGATGTATCTGTTTTAGATGATGCAACATGTTTGTAGTCATATTTTGTGTTTTTTTTTTTTTTTTAATTGTTTCTGGTCTATAAGTAGAAGAAACTTATAGTAGCACACAAATCTGTGTGCACAGATTTGTTCTGATCCTACTCTGAAACAGTGTTTATAATGCTCACGGAACTTTTGCTGCAGGAGAAAGAACGTCTGAGAAAAGAAAAGAAAGATGAGAAAAGATTGAACAAGGAGAGGAAGCTGGAACTGAGAAGGCTGGAGCTGGAAAAAGCAAAGGAGATGAAGAAGCCAAATGAAGACATGTTTTTAGCAGATCATAAGGTATTCACACATTGTGAAGCTGAAAACAGATTGAAATGATTCATGAGTGTCTGTTTAAAGAATCAGTCTGTGGAGTAAATGTTTGGAAGCATACACAGTAGCGGGGATTATCTTTGACAGAAAAATGAATCGGTATGATAATATAACTGTACACATGAAGATTAGAAGTGATTTTGATGGATTTCATTGAATTGTCTTGCAGTCACCACTAAAATGGATGCTTAATATCACTGAAAGCATCTGGAATTGATTAAAATGGAAACGGGTGTAGATCACAACACTGCCACCAAGTGGCTGATGTAGTCTTAATGTTAACCAAGTATTTAACAGATGGTTGAGTTCAGGGTATATATTAGACAGACTAATCTGAAACAGTTAATCCTTTAACTGCAATGCATTAATTGTTATAATGTTGTAATAAGAGTTTTCATATGACTTTTATAATATCTGTTTCTTGAAAGGTTCGTTTTATTTAGTTATTTATTTTTTTAACTCTCTCCAGCCACTTCCAGATCTGTCTCGTATCCCCGGTCTGGTCTTACCAGGAAGCACCTTCTCTGACTGCCTGATGGTGTTGCAGTTTCTACGCAGCTTTGGAAAGGTCCTGAGACTGGACTTGCATGCAGAAACACTCAGCATAATTAACCTCCAGGAGGGGCTGCTCAACATTGGAGACAGTATGCACAAAGTGCAAGACCTACTGGTGAGCATGCTGTCTGCAGCCGTGTGTGACCCTGGTATACCTGCAGGGCACAAGGTGAGTCTGTCAGTAGTTTTTGTTTGTTTTTGTTTTTTTACAGTTGTTAGATTATAAAACCTGCTGTGCTGTGAACTACACACAGATACAACTCTACAGCCACATTTAAGCTACCTTAATTTTCACAGTTCTTATGTATCTTAATAAAAAAGTGATTTTTGTTTTAGAATGTATGACAGAACAGACACAAGTAACAATATGTTGGCAGAGACCTCCTTCGTCACAACGTGATCCAGCTAACCACTTGAAATCCACATGGTGGTTTTAATTAATGCTCTGGCTCTTCGGATTTAAACAAAGCCTCTTTAAGGGGTTATCAGGGTTTAGAGATGTTAAACGTTTTGGTTAAAGCCATAGATTGTAAGGAAATTAACAAAGCCTCTGTAACATCCTGTATTTGTTTGTAAACTGCCGTTCTGAAGCCTCAATTTCAGCCATTGTGTTTTGATATATTTAAAGCCAAAATGTTTGTTTAAAGATGTGACGCTGGAGACGATACTTGCTGTAACTTTAAAACCTAGTATATATTTTTATCATGAATGATAGAAGTATCTTCAAGACAACTCTCAGCACAGTAATCAGAGGAAGAGGATCACGAATCACGAGTCTTTTGGAGCCAGAGATACTCTGAAGATCATTTCTGTGACTGTTACTGTCATTACACTAAAAGAGAATTTCTCAGTTCTTGGAAACATACCTTAGAGAGATATTGTATCATTTTTTGCTAAGATCTTTTCACAATCTCTTGATTTCACATGAAAAACGGTTGTACATTTAAGCACATAAAATAGTCTGACTTTTACTGTGGGCTCCTCAAGCATCAGGAAGAGATGATTGCTTAAAAACACACTTTTCAAACAGGCATTTATTGCAGCTACTTACTTAGCCTGACACCACATAAATAGTCGTTCTTGTTTACACTTTGTAGTCATGAAACCATGTTTTTAAACTACATTCTTAAAAGTTTTTTTTTTTTTTCCAAGACCAAAACTATCTTGGGGGACCACCTGACAAATGTGGAGATCAACCGAGACAACGTGTCAGAGATCCTGCAGATGTACATGGAGGGGCTCTCTGACCAGACAGAGGTGGCAGCTCTGGCCATCAGCCTTAAAACAAAGGCTTTTCAGGCCCACAGCCCATCACAGAAAGCATCCATGCTAGCATTCTTGGTTAATGAGCTCTGCTGTAGTAAGGCTGTGATCAGGTGAGGACCCCGTTTTCCTCTAAAACTCATGTTTTCCCTTCAACTCTCCTCTTTTCATTTTAAAGCTTTGATACGTTTATTTCCAAGATTGTAGTTGTTTTTTTGTGGGCTGTAGAGTTAAGTATTTTTTAAACATCACCTTCCATGTTGGTGTCTTCAGTGACTTAAAGAGGACTTGGCACGATCATTTCCTGTCATTTAATTCTCATTCTTGGGTACTTCTAGATTAGCTCTACACCCATCAAAACTTCAAATAGTTTGTAAATATTTTAGAGCAAGGGAGAACTTTCCCTTGAGGGGGGAGTCTTCCTGAAAGTGAGAGATTTAGGGGAAATGTCATCTGATTGGTCAAATTCCTGGAGGCTTGCTGATGGGGGCGAGAAGGGGAAAATGGTGACTTGTGAAGAAATACTAATCCACACACACGACAGACTTCATGCTTTTCATTATGAGCCTAATAGGCAAAAATACAACAGGGAAGGGCAAGGATTAGGAGAAATATAAGGCCAACTGCAACTCCATCAAATGTCCATGAACATTGTGTTCTTTGTTTTTCTTTCTTTGTTTTTTTTTTGTTACAGATACAGTGAAGTTTTCTCTCTCTTACAAAATGCTCCCAATAGGACAGCTAGCTCCATTAGGATCAGGAAGACTGCAGACAGACAATATTTATATGATGAAAACTTAAAAAAAGACCAACTAGTTTTATCACCTAAACAGCATAGAGTGCTTTAGCAGAAACTCTTCCCTATTTGATGTAATATGATGTGTTGCTGGGGAATTAGAAAGGGGGAAAGGTTTGTTTTTTTCTTTTATGAGTGCTGCTCATAATGTTCTCTTTCTTCTTGATTAATTTCCTTTTTTTTCCCCATGAATATGTTAAATTCTTCAGTCAATTTTTAACATTACCACAAAATATATTTAAGCAAAATATCAGTGATAAAACTTCCAATCTTAATCTGTGTGCCTGAAAGCAGAATATACTGGTTTGTTTTATTCATGGAGGCTTCAGTTGTAATGGGATAACACATATGAAAAGGAATAAAACACATCATGACTTGATAGACTGTTTCACAAGGTTGCATCAAACTTTATGTCTTCAATTTTTTATTGCTACTACACTTTGAAACACATCTGCTGCATAATGCATCGGAAATACTTCAAGGCCTGCTATATTTTTTTGTGGCATTTTGATCTTTAATGATGGTTACAGTGAAGAGACAGAGGAAAAGAGCAGGTGCATAACATGCAGTAGAGGTCCAGACTGAAGGGGAATCGAACATGTGCAACAAACCGCTGAGCTATCAATTTGTCTTAATCATTTGATTATTGGGCACCTTCAAGCTTCTTTTAGCATTCATGACAGAAATGTAACTTTTTTAATATCTTAATGTTTTTCAGTGAGATCGACAAAAACATTGATTGCATGACCAACCTGCGGAAGGATAAGTGGGCTGTTGAGGGAACGCTTCGCAAGTGAGTATATGAGCCATCTTAAATGTTATTGGGAAGATTGTGTGCTTATTTTAATGGAGTCGTCGTTCTGGTCCTCTCAGACTGAGGAGCATCCACGCCAAGACAACCGGAAAGAGGGACAGCTGTGTAGGAGGAGAGGACAACCATAACTTTGGCCCCCCAACTGTCAGAAACAAATGCAAGAGGAAAGAAGGGGACAGCGAGGAAGAAGAGGATGAGGATGATGACAGTGAAGAGCAAGTAGATGAGGAGGAGGAGGAAGAGGAAGAATCGGGGGGAAAGAAAGCGAAGAAAGGAGAGATGTGTGAAGAAGAGGTCAGAAGCATCATGATGCTCTAATTGGAGTCAGTGTGATTATGGTAAATGTCAGCCGGTCCACTGGCTTCACAGTAATGAGATCTTCTGTTACAGGACGACGGTGCAAACTCAGCCAGCATAGAGGAACTGGAGAAACAGATTGAGAAAACATGCAAGGTAAATTAAAGCCTGTGAGATCTGTCATGTCTCCATTACGTACAGATTCATGGTTCATTTTCATATTCTTCCTTTTTCTTCAGCTACAAAGTCAAATTAGACAGAAGCTGTTTGACTCATCTCACTCACTGCGCTCAATGATGATCGGTGAGGACCGATATAAGAGGCGTTACTGGGTCCTTCCACAGTGTGGTGGCATCTTTGTTGAAGGCAGGGAGAGTGGTGAAGGTGCAAACCAAAACTCATGTAGAGGTTTGAAATTTTAAAGTTGTTTTTTTTTTTTTAATCCACTGTGCCAGAGCTGACATTACTTCCATTATTTTTCTCAGGCTATGAAGAGGTGGCGGAGGGGGAAGGACAGGAAGCTGTCCAGGTGATCAGAGTAAAAGAAGAGCAGCAGGAAGAGGAAGGGAAGCCAGTGGTTTCCATCCCAGCCCAAAGCACAGACATTGATAAAACAACACCAGTATGCCAGCAAGACAATCTCTTCCTCCAAAAACCCAGCTCCTTATCTAAGCTCAGCAAGCTGCTGGAAGTAGCCAAAATGGCTCAAGATTCGGACATCAGTGCTCAGAAAATTCATACTGCTGAAGTTCCTGCCACAGCATTTTATCCCTCTTATCCTACCTCACAGACAGATAAAACAGATGCTTCAATATCATCTCTGCTCAGCGTGGCCCAGCTCAAACACGGTCTCTGGATGACCCACAACCCTAAATCCATCCTTCAATATGACCAGCTGTCCAAGATATTGACTGAAAACAGCAGCGAGTGGTTTAGCCTCCTGCCCCGCTCTTCTTGCGACGGGTCCTCTGTGACCTCTGGCTCCAGTCCTCCAGCTTCCTCCTCCTCTCCACAACCCATCAGTACCAAACCCTCCTTCTTCCTCTTCCCTAATCCCTCAGCAACAGAAAGTTGCAACGCCACAGCTGGGATCAATAGCAGCCAATCTCACATCCCTAAGGTTGGTGGATAACTATAGTTTTGTCTGTTTCAGCTACAAAGATTGAGTTATGTGTTTTTTAAAGCCTGACATGTCTATCAAGAATAATTCCATCTGACATGGCCATATTTCCTTTGTTGCAATTGCGTGTGAAGCTTGCTCCAGAAAGTTTCTTGAAGCTATACAAGTAGAAGTTGGGTAGATTTGTCTTCTGATCACATTCAAAGTGTGCACATTTTTCCTCTCAGCAAGTAAAGTCTGGCATTCATCAGAGCAGACTGACACTGTCTGACATGTTCAGCTTGGGAACAAGTCCCAGCCTGCCCATCTCTGGCACTTCTCTACCCTCCCAGCATGCAGAGGGTAATGGAAACAAGGTCCTCTGTCTGGCAGATACTGACTCTGTCAACAAGAGTGAGACTCCAGAGCCCCAGAGTGACAAGCTCTCTTGTGCCTCATTCCCTGCGGCAGAGTCAGCCAAGACCCAGGACTATCCCTGTCTTCAACCTATTCCTGAGGGTAAGCCAGTAAGCACATGTCAAATATGCTGGACAAGAGATATTCATTCCCCAAGAGAGCACTGGAATACATGCTGTGATGATTGTCTGTCATACAACCTCTCTACTTTGCTAAAACAAAAAAAATGAGGGGGAAAAAAGTGACAGCAGCTGTTAAATCTGTGCCATGCTTGTGTTGGCAGAGATGCTGCATGGCTGGTGGAGAGTATCAGACATGGAGAACCTGCAATGTCTGGTTAAGACCCTCCATAGTCGGGGCATCAGAGAGAAGGCCTTGCAGAAACAGATTCAGAAACATTTGGAGCATGCAACTCAACTCTGTGCCAACATTAATGATGGTTTGTTCACATTTCTTCTCTCTCTTCAAGCCAAAGTTAAACATTCAGGCAGCGATAAAGGAACAAACACTATAATTTTAGCTTTGGATGAAAAAAGAATTGCTTGCAGTTGTCCGAAATATTTTGATATATCTGTGGTGGCAGAATTTGATGTGACAGGTTCGGAAAAGGAGGAGATTAGCAGGGAGACATTGGAGACCTGGTGTGTTGAGCAACAAGCCATGGAGGTGGACATTAGTCTCCTGCGACAGGTCGAAGCTCTGGAGAGAAAAGTTGTTTCTGCCAGCCTGCAGGTCAAGGTACAGGGAATTCATTTCTCTCCCTTTTTATCTGTTCAAAGCACATACAGATGAGAAACCACCAACTTGAGATGTAACATAAAACTTGT
>JAOXYM010000013.1:16696128-16724777 GCA_028567055.1 Leptatherina wallacei
CAAAGTGACCCCCTCGCTTTAAGTGTGTGATAGAGAAATATACAAATGAATACCATTATAGGTGTGTGTGTTTGTGTGTGTTTTGTTCTGAGCCTGCATCATGAAGCTGCTTCACACCCTCACCGGCCAGTCTGCACCAGTTCTGTCCTGTGCTTTCTCTTCTGATGGAGAGTTGGTCATTTCTGGGTAAGAAGTTTGTCATATCAACACTAATCACACGATCTACAGCACAAACAAATACCTCCTGCTTTGGCAACTGAATATTGAATAATGATATTTTCATGTCTATTTACTTTTTGTTTTTTCATTCTCTCTGTTTTTAAAGCTATTGTTTTTTTACACCTGTAAACAGCAGATGCCACTGCTGAGCACTGATCCTGCTGTTCTGACAGCCACAGGAGGACCCCACTTTGTTATCATATAGCTCCTGTGGGGTCCTTCTGTTGATCCTGGCTGGAAATCAAACATACTGAAGAATAATTAGTTTTGGTTGATTATTTTCTTTTAGCAGAAGAAGTCATCTTCCTTTATTCCAAACAAATACCTTTTATAATGTAAATCCATGCGCATGACTCTGCAAATGAATTTGACTTTATTTATTCAAATTATTCAACAGATCAGTGGATAAAAGTGTAACAATATATGATGCGGTAAGTAAGGGGCAAACAACAATATTCAACATTTCTTAGAAATAATTCACATCCTCGCAGATGTCATATATTTCTGTTTTGCCATTGTTTGTTTTTACTTTGTTTACAGAACCTGGGAACCCTGCTCCACGCTTTGAAACAACATGACAGGTAAATTACCAAACCTCCTGCTGCGATGCTATCTCTGCAGATATCAGACAAACAGCGAATAGAAGCCCCAGTGTTTCAGATCAAAACGTGTGATTTTTGCTTGATTAGTTTTTCCCAGAAGCGTTGGGTGCAGTGATGCAACAATATATTCTGCTTTCTGTTCAGTCATTGATGTGGCACCACAGGTAAAAAACAGCAGAGTGCTTTGAAGTGCATTAAAGGATTCAAGATGATCTAAGACCCTTTTTTTTCTTTTTTAACAGGGTTGAGGGAAGCTGACTTTTAAGGCTGATCTTTTCCTGTGCCAGTTTCAGAATGCCATGCACACCTTTTACAGTCCTGCTCCTTTTCCTCCTCCCTGCAGATATGTGACTGCCGTTGCTGTGTCTCCCACTTTTGGCCTGATTGCAACTGGCTCCATGGACCGATCAGTAAACGTGTGGAGAGTGGGAGATGAGGATGGCCAAACTGGTAAATACAGAGCAGAGAACTGCTTAAATTGGACCCTTCAAAAGTACAATCATACCACTTTTTATGAAAGAAATGTTGATTTAAAAACCTAGAAGCCATTTGCAGATCCAAACCCTCCCAAAAGAGTGTTTTGTGAGATGTGTAGCCAGAAAAGTTCATATTACACTTGTGTTACTGCCTGCGTTTAAGGTCTATAGAAAGAATTATGATTGATGTTTACTGGTGCAGCTGGGATGACTACCATGAAGTCTCAGAGAGCTGCTATGGAAGGGAATGACACTAAAAACAAGAGTTTTCAAGCCAACATGAAAGAGATACATTTTAATGGAAAGGTGCATTTGATAAGCATCTGGAGGCGTGAAACCTCATCAGTGCAGCCCTGCATCTGCTATTAGTCAGGTTGATGTTTGCAAAGCCAATTCCTATTTATTAACATCTTTTTTCTTTCATCCTTTAACAGTCTCTCATGTCTACCCTTTAATCTTGTTTCTTTCAGTTTTTTCACACATTAAACTTTATTCCCTTTTATGTTTTTTGCAGCCGCTGAATCGCAGCAGACAACATGTCAAGGTAAATAACACTCTGTTGTGCTGTTAGAAAACCTCAGTTAGATCTGGGCTTTAACCTGTGATGTTTCTTTTTTATACCTTGTAATTAGAAAATTTCATGTCTGGACATAAAAGTTTCTCATTGTCGTAATACACTGCGTCTTCTTGCCTATGATGGGAGGCTATTTTGTGATTATCCTTTGATATTGTGTTGTGACCCAAATAAGCCGTCATGAATGGGAATGAAAAACGGTGAATAAGATGAAACGATGACTAACTGGCTTTAAAGAATAGGTCTTTATCCATGTTTTTCTCTTAATGTCAGCAAAGACTGAAACCAAAATTGTGTTCTACATTAAATCTTACCTCAATCCATGTGTACATACTGGATAACTTAGAAAAAAAAAGATACTTTGTCATCATGTTTGCTGTACTCATAATTTAAACACTGTCTGAGATGCTGAAGTGGATATACAACAGGGCCACTTTGCAGTGATTAGATCTGTGGAAATTTGAATGCATTCACATCCAAAGGTCGACTTGATTTAAGATGCATGGAAACATTTATTCAATAGCAAATACCTTTTAAAATGATTTACAAAAAGGATTAACATGGTAAACAATATAGTCAAACGATGAAGATATTCTCTGTTTATGTTGCCTAATGTCAGATCAAACTGTTGCTTTGTCCCAAATCTATGTAACTCAACACAGTATGAAATATATGCTGTTCACAACAGTAATGACAATACAATGCACAGTAGCAGACTTTTATCCATGCCCAACATTGTAGATATACAATTATTCAGCTTCAGATATTTGCTAGAGAATATCAGTGAATAAACAACATCATGGAGGCCAATAAACACACCAGACAGGTCAAGGATAAAATTATGGAGAAACAAGGTTAGGTAGAAAAAAAATCCTTAGCTCGAACATCTACCAAGACATGGCCTTCCACCTAAACTGTCAGGCCAGGTAAGGATAGCTCTACCCAGAGAAGCAGCCACGAGGCTCATGCTAACTCTGGAGAAGCTTCAGAGATCCACAGGTCTAGTGAGAGAATCGGTTCACAGGACAACTATTTGTTGTATACTCCACATATCAGTCTTTATAGAAGATTGGCAGAAAGAAAGCTGTTAGAGGTCTCATTTGCAGTTGAGGAGACGCAGCAAACATGTAGAATAAGCTGCTTTGGTCAGATGAGACCAAACCTGATCTTATTGGCCTGAATGCAAAATGCTACATATGTGTGGCAGAAAACTTAACACTGCACAACATTCCTACTGTGAAATAGGATGGTGGCAACATCATCCTGTGGGGATGCCTTTCATCAGCAGGGACATGGACGCTGGTTAGAATTGATGGGAAGATGGATGGAACTAAATGCAGGGCAATCTAAAAAAAAACATGAACCATTTTCTTTCCACTTCTGGATGATGCAGCACTTTGTGTCGGTCTGTCACATAAAATCCCAGTAAAATATAAAGTTTGTGGCCATAATGTGACAAAATGTGGAAAAGTTCAAGGGGTATGAATACTTTATCAGGGCTTTGCATTGCACCTGTTAAGAGCAGAGAAACTTATCAGAGGACAGATTTAGTCATTTCAAGCATTGCACTAATCAGTTTCAACTTTACTAGAAGTCAGATCAGCAGGACTGACTAACATCTGCATTTGTAGGCAGGACTTCTCCAGTTTTCTAGTTTGTCCCAGATCCAGTATGTGGTGCATGGAAACTGAAGACATCTACTCCAGCTCCTAGTTTTCACTGTGATAACAGAAACAAACCTGATCCATTCGACTTGTGTGATAGAAGTATTTTAGCATCAACATCTGGTAACGGCTTCAGATGTATTGAAACAAGACTAATTGGTGGAATGTTTCACATCCAACTATTTTCAACAACAGATTGAAGTATTTTGCATGCTTGTCAGATTTTACAGCATCAGGGTGATGGAGTATGTGTTGCTGACTGAAAATAAACTATTTGTGGAAATAAATAAAAAACAGGTCATGTAGTCCAAAACGTGACCTGTTTTTACAGTTTTTGGGCATCATTGAGGTTTAGAGCAACATATGCCATCAGGATTTAGCGTTGCAGGCAAATTTAGTAGCAGGATCTATTCATTGTTGTTTTTTTTTTGTTTTTTTTTATGTAAGAAAAATAGACTGTTACCATCCTCATCTTTGTAGCTTAAAAGAATGCAGATGATGAAAAAGAATTTATCTCTTCACTTAATTCAACACAGTAATCTGAGTGGACCCAGACTGCAGTGAAGCACCGAGGCTTTCATGCTTTTGGCTCAGTGTTTCCATGACTCAGCCTCCTAGACTGGGAGACTCCAGATGCTCTGCTGTATCAGCCAGAGCTGCAGAGGGGAGGCGGTGTTACTCTGCTCACTGCTGTGTGCCTTTTAATATGTTTCCACTGAGTGTAGCTGTGGTTTGTACATTTAATCTATTTTTTACAAGAGTAAAACTGCAAAAAGAATTTGTGTTTTAATCTAAAACTGGAAAAAGAGACATTTAGATCCTCTTTGGAGCAAGACATGCTGTATTCCAGCTATTATGTGAGGGGCTGTTATTGCACACCCTGGTCTACTGTCATGGCTTTTTTTTTCTAACATTAATGAACTGAGCTATCATTAATTTCACCTGCTCATTATCCCTACTGTGACCTTTCAGGATGGCTGCTTTGAAAAAGGCCTGTCAGTCAGTTGGTTGTGGCATCCCAAAATCTCACACAAAACAAAACGAATCCATAATCAGAGATGTCTGTTTTTCTCTAAACAGCAGGATCAATATGCACATTAACCACAGGCATGTTTTATGGGATTAAATGTAATGTGGTTACAAATTATTTTAGGCTTAGCAGAGAAAGAAAGCAACAAGTAGGAAACCTAACGCCTTGCAGTGTTCAAGGTTATCCTTCACAAGGATGATGGTCGGTGATGGGAACTATGAGGCAGCTGTGAGGTATCATTAACAAGGCCGACACACACAGCAGCCCAATTTTGTCCAGCGTGTATGATAAATGATGGCCGCTCGCTCAGATGGTGTCGTGAAGGTTGATGAGCTTCACGCTGGCACAGTCTGAAATAACACAACCCTGGGGTTTCTTTTCTTTGGATCACATGCCTACATGTGAGGTCAGCGGTGTGTGTGTGTGTTTGCGTGTGTGCGCATATTTTTGTGTCTCATTCTTCATGCTCAGAGATCAAGCCTCTACTCCGTGGACGAAAAGCCCAAGCTCACAACCTAAATCATTAATTTATAGCATGAAGACTTGGTTTAATGTCACGTCCTTTGAAGTGATGGAAATACAGCTGTGTGTGTATATGTGGGGGTGTGTATATGTTTGTGGGTGGGTGCACATGAAAGTAATTATCACTCCCATATCACCTCAGAGGGAATGTTTCCTTTTCTGCAGAGTGTGAGAGGAAACTGTTTGTTTGCAGAAGATTGGGGCGTAATAGCCGAGCACTTCCTCCCATCCTGTTGTGTGTTTTTGCAGGAAGGAAGTTGCCGGGTCACTTCAGGCTGCTGCTTGCTGATTGGACAGAGCAGGATGTGCAAACTTGGCTGTGCACGGAGAAACTGGAGGAGCTCATCAATGTCTTTAAATCCAACAACATCGACGGAGCAGAGCTTAACCAGCTGAGCAAGGAAACGCTGGCTGAGTTGGGAATTGGTGAGGAAGGAATATGAAACGTACAGTAGTGTATGATTGTGTACACACACACTTGCAGGCACTTTGGGATTCAGTGTTTTTGTGGGGATTTACTCTCTGATCCGAAAACATGAGTAAATTGGAAAGCATAATATAAGCTGCTTTTCATAGAGATCTGATTTGGGGATGAGAAGCTGCAGCATGTCTCTCTGCTTTTACAATCCTACATCCTGTGGTGAGAAGAGCACCCTGTAGAATGACCTTTCACTCACAAACACTGATCATCCCTTTGACAATAAGATTAGCACTTTCTGTACCATCCAAGGGCACAAGGTGGACAGTCACTTCTCCAACTGTTACCAAAAATCACCCCAGTGTGTAAGCCACAACAATGCAGCAACAAATAATGTAGAAGTATTGCTGCCTCCACAAAAGCAGTTCAGGTGGTTTTAAAACTAACATCCACATGAATGTCTGGACCAGGTTTTTATCAGAGGATGTTATTCAGAGTATCACACTGTCTCCACCAGTTGGTCTTCTTGTCATCTCCAGGCTGATCCATTCAGTTGATCCAATGTCTTGAAGCAGATCAACATGTAAACACACAGAACAGCACAGAGGAAGCTGTGTTGTCATCCAGTCATCATGGGAATTTAAAGTAAAGATTTTAAATGTTGCTAATCTGCATTAGACTTGTTTCCATGCAAAGACGTGAATGAAACCAACAGTTTTTAAACAGCTTGATATTTCTTGCAGGCAAGTGGACACTGTGTTCCAAATCCTGCTGATATTACATGCTTAAAATAACATTGACTGCTAATTTCATAACCTTATGACTAGCCTAAATTACTCCTGTCCCAACTTTTTTTTTAATGTGTCATAGGCCTGAAATAAGTTTGCAAGACAAAATATGAAATATGTTGGGCTCATATCGCAGCATTTAAATAAAAGTAAAAGTGCAGGACTCATTGCTTTGTTTTTGTAAAGCATTATTATCAGTGCCATTTGTAGCCTTTTATTATTTGAGTTGTATGATGGTTTTAACATAATACAAGAACAGCTATCTTAAGACCTATAATGATTACAAACTCTAATAATATAACTCGCTGCATCACAATCCCATCCTTAATCTTAGTAAAAACACCCTTTTGGCTGTAGTTGTTTTGCATACTACTTTGCATACTACTCAGTGATGCAAACTGTGTCTTGTCCCGTTATTTAGTACTGAGGACAGCTGTCATTATCCTAGACTGAGGACAGAGGAAATGGACAAATTGTGACATTTTGTGTCCTAGAGTTATGATTTTCTATACATGCAGTTTTTGCAAGTGCCTGCATGTGTATAAGCATAAACTCACTCACACATTCAGGAAACATACACACAGAGCAAATAAGATTTCAGCATACACGATGAAATATTCATGAATGTTTGAGTAAAGGAGGAAAAAAAAGGTTCCCTGACGTTATTCAGGGTGTCTCAGAGGAGACAGCCCTCATTGTAGCACTGCTTCAAATAATCAATCTACCGGTAAATGTAAAGTGGACAGTTTAGTACTCCAGATGAAAGCTGCAGGAATGTATGGAATTCATAAATGAGACATTACGCTGTTTAAAGTGCTGCTGTTTATTAGCTGAATCCGAGAGCTTGATGGGTTCAATGAGTTTCATCAAGACAGAACATCATGATGGAGTGCTGTCATGTTTGTCCAATAGGATCTGGTGTACTTGCTGTTCAGACAGCAGGTCTTTCCTATTGCCTTCTGCACTTGCTCTTATGTTACAACAGCTCTTCAAGGGTTAAGGGATAAACAGCAACAGTCTGTGATGTGCACTCGATTGAAGATGAACAATAAGTAACTGATTGTGAAGATCTCTTCAGTTTGCTGGAGGCTGATTTTGTCTTATTAAATGATCAAATATCCTCAGATCGCAGAACCAATACATCATAACATTTAGAAAGAATTGTTTGAGAAAAAATACTATACGCAGCATGTAAAGGCTCAGTCTATATTTCTGTTACTTGGAATAAAACAAATCCAAAAAAGTCAGAAGTTAATCTTTAGGACATGTTTTATTTTTGTTTTGTACTTGTTAAAGTTCAGACACCCAACAACTTCTCCACAAGCCCCAAACCCTAAAAAAGGTAGGCAGACCTGGGCTTGGTCAGTCGTTGTAGGGAAAGGCCAGACAGTGGAATATTAAAAGCTTTCTGAATACTCTCCGTCTTTAAATGTTACTCCAACAATCTGCAGCCGCAGCTCCTTATCAATGAAAATTAACATGATTGGTACCAATAAAGTAGAAGAAAGGCTTTAGGAAGGTAACAAAGTGTTCAGATTGCTTTTTTCCCCTTCAATTTGGAATTTGATTAAGAAATGGAAGTTAATAAGAACAGTGCTAATCAAATAGTCTGGAGGACCAGTTGAACTTTCTACAAGAAGTGTCTGAGTAACCCAAAAGGATTTTCTAAATAAGTTAGAGTACATTATAATAAACACTGAATAGTAAAACTGTAATTTCTTGTTCCTGTAGCCCAGAATATCTGCCTACTTTCCAGAATCAAATATGGACCAAAGAAAAGTTGAACAGGGTTATATGATGTATATAGGATAAAGGTTTATATTGCTTATAGTTTCTATGTTGTAACAAATTCCTCCGGACTTCAGAACATGGCAAGGAAAATATCTCTGCAGCTGTTCTGTCTAAATGAGACCTGCTGTAATGTGGCACTGCCGTTACACACAGACACACAACTAATCATGTACAGTCATAAAGGTCGCCCCTCCCTCTTAGCTGGTGGGGAAATTTGCAGCTGATGACAATTTCAAAGGGTGCTGTCAGCATACGGAGCCATGCAGCTGTGTGCAGCGATTTTCCTCCTTCTAACCTGTTGGAGTTTGAGTCTCCAGCAGAACAAAAAAAAGACATGAATGTACCTGAACTAAGAAGCCATTGCACAACAGAGCTGTCTGGCTCTTTGTGGCTTACAGCGGACAGATGGAAGGCAGATCTAGATTTATTCCTGCTTTTAGTTTAATCAGAGAAACCAGAATGGATAGGTCTGTACAATGCTTGGCCTCAAACTGAGCTGATCTTAAATAATTAAAACAAGAACACTAACAATTATGATGATTGAAACATCCATGCTTGCTAAACACTGAACTGTATTTTTATTAATCTGTTTTTTTTTTTTCTTCTTCAATTTAAGAGTCAGTGGGCCTCCGTGGTCGTCTCCTGAGGAAAATCGAGGCCTTGAAGGCACAGCAAAGTGGTTCTGAAGTCCCAGATGAGTTTCTGTGTCCAATCACACGGGAGCTGATGAAGGATCCAGTCATAGCTGCAGGTTGGTTAATAGGTGATTTGGATTCTCTGTCACAGCTCCACAGCTTAATCTCAGCAGATACAGGTGTCAGTGTGTGTCTGCTCCACAGATGGATATTCCTATGAGCGAGAATCTATAGACTGCTGGATCCGAGGCAAGAACAAAACCAGCCCCATGACAAACCTGCCACTACGGACAACACTTCTCACCCCCAACAGATCCCTGAAGATGGCAATAACACGGTGGAAGTCAAGCCAGTAGGCAAGCAGCTCATTTTAGACTGTCAGAAGCCAATACAGGTACTTAATTACTCAGAGAATAAGTGTGCTCATCATTGAAGTAATTACTGTGTTGTAATTATTCACTCTGAGTCGCATCAGAAAAGACAAAATCTGGGATAAATCAACTGATTACAAGTGAAATATTAGTTTTATGCAGCAACATGTTTACAAATGACAGACTGATCCATGTTCATGGCACAGTGACAAAATGCTTATTTTAGATCCATGATTCATTTGGTATGATTTGGTACTCCTGCTTTGATTTCCAATTATATTTCAATAGTTTCATACTGAATAAGGAGTACGACCCTGTCCAGTGTGCACTCATCCTGCAGTTACCATGTGTGGCCACAGAGGCCGGTGTTCATCTAAACTTGGTGTAACTTCACTGATCTGCTGAATTACTTTGGACAGTAATTTAACAACTGTGCGCTTACATTCCTGTTCAGCTCCGGTTATATAAATTAAATATATTTTTTGAATAAATGCAGACAGGCAAGTTTGTTGTTTTCTTCAGTGGGTCTTTATTTCACTCTCCCATGGTGGCTATGGCAGTAATGTTCTATTACAGTATGTGATCACAGCTAATAAAGCCCACAATACTGAAAACATGGCAACAATTGCATTTAACGTACATCATAAAATTGAGCTGATGGCACTGTGCCCCAAAACAATTTTTTTTTAATAGATATTTTTCTTACTCTGTAATATAAACTGCAATTGTAGCATGCACTGGAATCTCAACATTGAGAATATTAAAATGCCTTAGTAGCTGTGCAAAAATAACTATATAAAATATATTGCTTTTACAATTAACCAAGCCATTGGCGCTGTAAATAAATTAAACTAGACAGCAACAACAAGCAGATACAGAAAGGAATTCAGTGTTAATGCTGATTTATATCATGTACAAACATATTTAACAAATGTTTAACACTATTTAAACAACATTGTGCCTAAAACTCAAAATACACAAGTCTGAACTTGTCAATACACTTAACATAGACCTTCACTGAAAAGAAGGAACTGTATATATTTATATAATATACACATGAGGATCTATAACATCTTTCGTAGAACACAGGAATGCCCATCTCTGACTCTTCCTTAGTCACTTCATAAGGTACTCAGACCCCTTCACTTTCAGTATATTATGTAGTGCTGTAAATTCAATTTAGTCTGATAACAGTGCCTTTTTTTCTTCTGAACTATACTCAATTAAAAAAACAAAAAAAGTTTTCAGACTCTTTGGCAGCAATTTTAACCTAAAGTCTCTAGTTTCGACATAATCTGCGCAGCTGGATTTGTTTTATTTTGTTTTTCCTGACAGGTCCTGTCAAGCATCATCGGTGAGGTTTAGGCCGTTTTCTTCACTTGCCCACTCTTGGGGTCCTAAAGTCAGTCTCAAGGTTTCTCAATACAGATGCAAACTGACGTAAAACACACTAAAAGAAACAGTAGTTTTTAAAGATAACGTAGTGGGATATCTCGTCATTCAGTCAAGAAAGATCTCAGCAGAAAGACCCACAAACAAACACAGGCTGGCAAACATGTATTTATGGTTACATTTATGTTTATAGCTGTATCTGAACCCTGAATACAAGTACTGTACATAAAATAGTTCCTTTTGTTCATAACCTTGAATTGAGACTCAATTGTTACCTGCAATCCTATAACTACTTCCAATCTCTTCTGGTGGCATAGCAACTCAAAATTATGAAAACTCAGTCCAAATATTTCCATAAGTTTTAGTTAAAGAATGACAGATGTATTCAGAAAAAATGAACTTAACAACACAAAAAGTGAAGGGGTTATAAAATAACTATTTCTCTGCTCTGAGCACCGTAGACGTGATGAACACATTTCTAACCTCATTTCCACTCAGAACTTTTTTCTAATAACATTAACCGTTTATGTTTAAGCACTTTCATGACCTAACGACGTGTAAAGTGCCCGCTGTCACTGTTGTTTGATCAGGATTGTACAGCAAAAGTCCAAATACTTCCTTCAGTGCAATGTCTCCAGCTTGGCTGAATGACGGCGGACATGTTGTCATGTAACAGAAGCTGACAGCCGTAAGCGGCAGATTGTGAGGAATAAAGTGTGGAACTTTTGGCAAATTGCCTGCTTGGTGTCTGTGTTCGCAAACAGCTCCCAAACTGTACCTCTTAGAAGGCTTGAAAGTAAGACTGGACTCTAGAGCTGATTTGAAAAAAAGTCCCCCTCAGGTTAGACCTTCTGCCAGAGTGTGCGTGTGTGTTGTGGACTGAAAGAGAGATAAAACAAATATCTCTAAACATTCGACTCTATAAATGATCGCTTTGGTTTCATTGAAGCTACGTGAATGGCAGGATTATCTCGGACAAGGCCAGACTGCTTGGGCTTACTGTCCACATAAGCATGAGGCATAACCAGTGCTGGCTTGGACTCTTTGTAACAGTTTGCCGCTTGGCAGAACTTCTCTGCAAACTCCTTGGCATGCATGCCGTTTTGTAAGCTACTCATTGCCATACCACCCTGAGGTGGAGGCGGTTTGTGCTGCTCCTGGTACATGCTCATTGTTTTGCTGTAGGACAGCTCGCAGTCGACAGGCTGGAGGCCCATCGATGAGATGTTGTGGCACACCAAGCCGTCAGAGGAATGGTTGAGCCAGCTGCGACTGGCAGACTGCAGGCTTGGATGACTCTGTAAACCGTGATGCTGCTGCTGCTGCTGCTGCTGAAAGCGTGCCTTCTTGTCGGTTATGCCCATGAAAGGTCTGGGTTTGTACTCTGCTGCAGAGCCGGCCTGCTGGCTGTGCTTAGTTTTGTCAGAGATCTTGGAGCGGACATCAGGACCAAGCTTTCCGCTGTCCGACAGGCTGCTGCTGGAAGCCAGGCTACTGGTGGAACTGGACACACGCATGCTGCTGACGCTTCCTCCCTGAGATCCTGCTGCACCACATGTTCCCTCCTTTCCTGGGTCAGCATGGTTCCCCTGATGTCCAGGACCCGAGCACAACAATCCATCCAGAGAGGAAGCGGAGTGGGCGGACAGCCGGTCCTGCCCCAGACTTTTGGAGGTGCTGCTGGAAGAGTACGAAGCATGGGAGGAAACGAGGATCTCACTTTCACAACTCTGACCTACGGATGTGGATGCAGAAGCCAGCAACATGCGGTTCCCATACACAGGCTCAGCTGGGGGAGGCAGGGGGCTGATGTCGATACCTGGGCCTGGCTTCAGCATGCTGGACATGTGCCGACTCGGTAAAGGGCTGGAGGGTGCGTATTGAGATTTGGCCCCTGCAGAGCGGCCCCCGACAGCACCTCCTGCAGCCTGCATGGAACTCATGTGTTGATTGGTCTTAACAATCTGAGCCTGCTTGGTGGGCTGCAGGATCAGGGCCTGTTGGGCAAGTGCCTCCCGATGTTCTCGAGGGTACCTGTGGGGAGGAAGCCTGCTGGGGCCTGGAGGTGAGCTGGGCCTCAGATTCTGATGTCCCAGGCAGTTGCTGGCAGCTGCAGAGTCAGCAGGTAAGACCCGATTGGAGGGGTAACTGTTCTGGGACCAGCAGGCTTCCCCTGTCCTGTCATGCCTCAAGCTCATTGCCTCTTCATCTTCTTCTTCTTCCTCAAGAATGTCTCTTTGGCCTTCCATACTCCTTGCCAGGCTGTGCTCTGAGGGGCCATCCTGGCCTTCATCTTGCTCCTGGTCAGACTCATGGCCCCCTGACGCCTGGATGGAAGCGGCTGCAACCCCAGCAAGGCTTCCTTTGGTCTGAGTTCTCTGCATCTGTTTACACTCCTCCTCAACTCGAGCCAGCAAGCGACGGATCTCTCGGTTATTGGGGCACAGCTTGGCTGCTTCATGTAGGTCAGCCAGGGCCGCAGTAAACTGTCTGCGGACGAAGAGAAGCATTGTTAGCAGATGCAGAATGGCTATTTAAAGTTGCTGTTAAGCTGCTGAATAGTTTACCTGCTGCTTCTTTTAGCTCTGGCACGGGCGTAGTAGGCCTCATAGGATTTGGGTTTCAGCTCCAGTGCTTTTGTTGCAAACTCTTCAGCCATTCCAAAATCCTAAAAAAAAGGAGGATCAGTAAATTAAAGTCAAGCAGTTGACAATCTCATCATGTTTTTGTGATGACAGACCTGGAACATAATATTCAAGCACACATGTTAGTTTTATTCACACTTAAAATATTTTTGGTTTGATGTAAGTTTATCTCAGTGATTTGTTGCTTTGAGGCCTGAGTGAGCACAGCTTTCACTTAAGACAACCTTGTTTCTGTTTTGCATCACAGGCCTAATATTTTCCAACACAGTGCCTTTCATCTGAGGAGATATATTCCTGGCTTGAACCCTGGGTGAAGTTACTGTAGAAAGGCACCGGAGACAAGCTTGTGCAGCTTGCTGTGCTCATACTGTCTGCTGGATTGCTGCATATAATTGAATAAACAGCTGCCACACCACAAAAGTCTTCCTGCTGGACAAAGACCCATATAAACAAACTGCAGAAACAATTACCCAGAAAATTTCAGCTGTACAAAGAAGACAAGGCTTCTCCCTGATGTTTGTTTTAAGGTCATTTTAGTTAAAATAATCTTTCTTGAACAGTTTTTCACAAGAATGTTTGAGTGCAGTAGCCACTATATTTGAAGCTTTCGCCACTTCTCCCTTCTTTGTTACCATCTTAGCTTTAACAAGTTTCCCTAAGCTGCTCATGGTCAAATCAATTCACACACCAACCGAACTCATCTTTTTTCTAATAATTTCCCCAAATAAATGGGATACTCTGGGAAAAAAAAGTCTTTATTTTCTAACCAAAATTTTGGAACCCATTATATTAGCAGAAATATGGAGAAGTGGTATGCCTTATTTAAAGTCATTGAAGGATGATGTTAAAAATAAAACATTGACTGGAGAGCAAAGAAAGAATGGAAGGGGTCTGTTGAGAAAGTTACATTGGTTTTTCTGCGACAGCGGGAGAGATTGAGGTACAGAGAGACCCTCAGGTCTTTAAATGCCTTCAGGTCATCGCCAAAGCCTTCTCGTGGAAACTTCCTCAGGGCATATTGGTACCTCTGGGCCGCCTCCTTCATCTTCCCTTTCTGAAGGACACACAGAGGGCAAACATGCAGTGAGGAAGAGGACAGAACCAGAAGGAAAAGTGGAAACTGTTGGCGAGAGAAGAAGGGCAACATTTTCACCAGATACTCCCCACGGTATCTGTTTTCTGGCTCAGGCACTTTTCTGCCATCAATCACACATACAACACAAAGGAATACTCAAATACCACACACACACACACACATGTTACATCTGACAGGTTTGTCCTTTCTGCTGCAAAACTCAATCTGTTAAATGTCACACACTGATCAAGCTATCTCTGGTAAATGATGTGAAACATGCACGGCTATTCATTTGCTTTATTCAACCAAGGAAGAGAAAAATGATTACTACATTGTGTTTAACTAAATTATATTCTGTTACCCTTCTGATAAAAAACATGACATTACCTGAGAGCTCCATTTATGTTGTACCTTCTTGTTGCAGCAGCAGGGAATTAGATATAAGCTATACAACATTACATACACACCAAAATGCAGTTCACAGTTGACACACATTTACCTTGTAAAGTAAGTTTCCCTCCTCCATCAGCTTCTGAAGAAGAATGATGAGGATATCAGGCTTGGAAGTAGCCATGGCCCAAGCTGCGTTCCCTGTAGACATACAAGATGTTTTATGCTGTTGTTTTTAGCGCCAATAGAGGGTCACCATATTCTCATGATACTTGTACAAGGTAAAGTTACCTAAAGATTGTACCTGATCGATCATAAGGAGACGTTCTGTAGCCTTAGTTTATTGAGAGCAGTTTAGAAAGAGTTAGTGGGGAGAGAGTGAAAAGAAGAAAGGTCACACAACAGCAAGAGTCATCATTTGTAGTGAAGAAAAAATGTGTTCCCGACTGCAGAGTGACAATGTACAATTATGTGTCACTCAGCTTGAAATGGTCACATAAGTGCAGCAGTGAATGCATGTGGACGGCAGAGAGAAAATTCAAATGTTCACTCCATTATCTTTTTTTATTTATTTATTTATTTATTTATTTTTTAAGACGGCAGAGTGCCCTGCAGATAAGCTGCAGACCCAGATAGCTTTATGAATGTCATTTGGGTGATAAGTCACATTCTTGAAATTAGTCAAGCAGCACATGAGGTAGAAATGGACCTGACATACTGCTAAAAGTGAGTGTAAACACACACACACACACACACACACACACACACACACACACACACACACACACACACACACACACACACACACACTAAAGAAAGAGTGAGACTGGAGCAGGAATGGAAACAGATTTCCCACAACATTCCACAAATTTGTCTGGGATTATTCTTAGAAGCATGAGATACCGAGCAAGACAAACAAGCTCAACAGACAAACAGTTTTTCTTTTTACAAGAAGAGCTCAGCAGGCCACAGAAAACTACATACAGTACATGTCAGTAATACATTTAGAAAAACGTAATCAGTTTTGACACTTGAACATAAAAATCACTAGGTAAGTGTCCTTACCTAGTTTTGCTCCTTTCTTCAGCAAAGTCACAACCACCGACGTGTTCCTACAACCTATGGCCCGGTCCAGAGGCCTCATCCCACTATGGTCCACATGCTCTATCACTGCTCCTCTTTCTACCAAATACTGGACCTACAGAAAACCACAGGCATTTAGCGACAAACACTGTGTCCACAGTCGAGAGCGGTGCTAACACACAACATCATGCAGTCAATAATCTCACTGGGACATTTACTGAGGTTAAATGAAGGCCACAGTTTGTTTGTGGTAAAAAACATTTTCACTCACAATCTCTGCATCTCCGTAGAAGGCAGCAAGGTCCAGCGGAGTTCGTCCATTTTTGTCCGTGTGGTCGATGACCGCACCCTTCTCCACCAAAAACTGCACCACATTCTTATGTCCTTTTAAACATGCCCAGCTGAGGGGCATCAATCCTTCCTTGTCCATCGACGTTAACGATGCACCTTAGGACAAATACAACCACAGAATATTTACACACAACTAGTTTGATAAATTCACTGTCATGGTTCATGAGACTAATTGGTTCTCACCTTTAGATAGCAGAAACTCAACTGTACTCAGGTGACCCTCACAGGCAGCCACCATGAGTAGGGTTCTGCCCTGCTTATCGCTGATGTTAATATCAGCCCCGTGTTGCAGCAGCAGCTCGGCGATCTGCCAAACACATATTAAACACATTGTTAATTAAACATCCACAGTGATGGAGTCCACACCACGGTGCAATTATAACACACAAGCGAAATACCACAGTGTGTCTGAACATGACTCATAAGTAGCCATTGTGGTTTGGTTGCTAAGGATACAGACAGATGATTTGTACTGATCAAAAGAGCTGCTCAGCGAATCGTACCTGCCAGTGTCCCTGTCTGACAGCACAGAACAGAGGAGACACCCCCCGCCGGTTAACCTGCTGCACCACTGCCCCCTGCTCCAGCAGGAAGTTGCATACCTCCATCTTCCCCCGACCAGCTGCAGCTGTCAGTGCTGAAAAACAGAGGACACATGCATATTTGTGAGAACTTACTCCCTGACTCCATTTATTGTTACAGAAGTGTGAGAAAGATGATTGAAGAGATGACATGAGAAGCTAGCCAATGGCCGGTGAAACCTGGTAGTTGTTCCCCTTACTGAGAAATTAGGCAACTAGCAGCTAGTGCATGTAGCTTGCATCCGCTCATTCGGCCAGTTTGAGCAGCTAACTGCTAATCCCTCCTTGCCCAGTCTGGGGAGCGACTGCTAGCTTCTGTCGGCCTCCGCTAACTTTCCCTTGTAGCTTCTCATTTGATCGGTTCCATACAGCACATGTAAATTAGCTGTAAAGATTTACCACCCCACATTAAGTCAGGATTGATTTCTCTTTATCTTTGTTTGGTTGAACAAAACGACCATCAGATCTTAGCTTTCTGAGACTGAATTTTCAGAGCCTCATTTACAAAGTAAAAATCTGTGCTACTGTAACATCGGAAAAAACAACTTGTGGAGTTCTTAACAAGGCTCTTTTTTTTTTGCAGAGGGTGACTGATTAGCCAACATGTACAGCACGCAGTATTTTATAGCTGCTTGTGATCCCATGTTTTATATCTACTGATATACAGAAAAGATAAGGCTTGGATATAAATGGTGATTTCCATTCTTTACAAACAAAAGACAAGCAGAGAAATACAAGCAAATGATCAATGCTAATTGAGTTTAAAAACAGATAATTATGTTCATGCTTATTAAATTCCTCCCCCAGATTTCCCAGGCCTCACACAGAGAGATGAGAATTCAGTCATTTCATGCATCAGCAGATGAACATTAGCCAACAAAGTCAAACATCTCTGTTAAACACACACTCCTGTTTCTGTTCGTATCTTTTTCAGACCAAGACTAACTGGAATTAACTGTGTAATTACTTTTAGGAAGAACACCCCAAACACTGTATTACTTGAATAAAAGAGATGTTGAAAGTTGAATGCTTACAGTCAGTCAGCAGATGGACTGGTCTTTAATGAGTGCTGGTTCTGCGAACAAGAGATCCACCATAGGAATCGGAGCAGCTCTGCTCTCACACTCACCTCAGAGACTTAAGGTGCCGTTGAGCCTCCGCATCTAACTGACATCATCCATCTGGATGAACAGTCATCAGAGCCAAAAACAACCCCACCCTCCATCTGCTCATAATATGGATATCCTCACACAGTTCACGCAGCAGAACAATGACTCCAAGCAGCTAAACTTAGGCTGTACTCCAGGGAGCAACACTGATAGTCTACGTAGAACATCCTACACAACACTTGTATGACTGAAAGATAGATAGCTGTGTGTTCTAAACTCTTAGCGATTCTCAAATACTCAGGCCGAATTGATTGCATTTATCTTAATATTAATGTCAGCAACACTTCTTTAATACTTGGGCAAACTTTTCAAACGTCATTTATAGTTTCAAACATCAAAGAAGACTTTTTGGCTATAAGCACAATGATTTTAAATGCAAGACTCAAACTGCATGACATAATGGCATAATAGCACATAAACGAAGGACATTTTGGAAGTTTGACTATTTGAGTGAAAAAAAAATGCTTCTTGGCAATAAATCTTATGCTGTTGGAAAGCATGTTCATTTCCCCTTTAAATGGTGCCCTATTTGTAAGGAAATGCATTCGTGGGATGAGCAGCAGGGTTGAGGATGTGGGTTGCATCCATGAAAAACTTGCCAAATTCTCTCTGCCAATGCTACTGTATGTTGATTGTTGCACCAATAAGGTAACAGCTTTTGGTGGAGACGGTGTGATTCTTTCCCTGACTGGAAAAACAAGAGATTCTACAACCAGTGGCAATCCCGTATTTCCACAGTCCAATTACCGAACTCCAAGATGACAATGTCAGCATGAAGAGGAAGTACCAGACTGTTATGGCTGTGTATGTATGGCTTCAACATACTAATGAGGCTCCTGAGTAAATGAAAAAATTGCTAAATTGACAATAAGTCTTGTTCCTTCAGACTTCAATCATCCAATCCAATAAACAACACCAAACACAAGTCAATAGCAGAATGAGCTGTTTGGTGTTGACAGAGAAGACTTTGCGAGTTTGTCATGGGTGCAACAGTCATACTCAACTCTACTGCATGTCCCATGAATGTCTTTTCCTAATCAATATGGTACAATTTAAAAAGGAAATAATCAGGCTATCTAATGGTATAAGAAGTATCGTTACAACAAATAAATATTCTTTGTTCAAAGTTTATAAACCTTAAGTTATAAATAAATCCCGTAGCTGTCTGATAGCTAAAGCTGTTCTGGTATTATATGGTATTTTCAGTTTTAAACACTTCTGCATTTGCTTTCTAGCCTTTCTAACAATTAGAGGAGAGAACCTGTAGGCCTCTCATTTCTGCAGCCTTCAGTCTTGTATAATGAGGCACCAAGAAAGCCTCATCAGCATGAGCATAACATGCAGAAAACCAAGGACCATCATCATCCATCCAATTAAGATTAAACCAGTGGAATAAATGCATATTCAAAACAGAAATTACAATAAATCTGGACTAGACATAAATACAGCTAAAAAAAAAAAAGGATTACTGCCATGGCAACAGGTGCTAACAATTACACAAACAGAAGTACTAGATGCAAATTCAAGAATAGATAATTGTATTGTAAATGATTTACAAAAACTGGCACTCTTTGCTGCACATGAATTTGTTGGTCTTTGACTGGAGCTGGTTCTGCTGCACCTAGAATGATTCTGTATAGTTAGATAACCTTCATTTGCATAAAAGCGAAGCACTTTGCATCCTAAAAAGGGATTTTAAAAGATGGAGCTTGCACAGATGTAAAGTCTAATCTGCCTGTATTTAAACACAGAACACAGCGGGTCTATTTGCATAAATGTGAGATATACTATTGAATTATGAATATGCAAGAGTCTTACAGATTCTGATCAGAGAGCTGTTTTTAGAGACAAAAATGAATGAGCGGTTTTGATGGGGATGTTTCAGAACCCGTCTGTGGTGAGTTTGTCAGTTTCAGATCATCGGGACTGGATTATTTAAGCTGCAGTTTAATAGCGGAACACTTGAGGTGAAGGTGAAATATAAAACATCTCAGTGCTATTTTGTGGTGTTTCTATCTAGTCAGCTTGAGTTCTTTTGAACTGAGTCCTTGTACTAAACTTCTCTTCAGTACACCACTAAATATTTATTAATATATATATATATTAAACAAACAAATAAAAAAAAATCCTGCTTTTCAGCATGATCCAGAGGACAGAAATCTGACTTCATGATCATAAATGTGTTTAATAATCCGTTTCCTCTGACAACAGATGAGGCACGATCTCTTCCAGGTGAATGTAAAAATATCTAAGTATGTGTTCAAGCCAAAGGTTCAGACCTCACTATGGCCACGTTCACACTGCGGGTCTTGATGCTCAATTCCGATTTTTTTTTATGTCGGTGTTCACATTACCATTGTCTTTCACGAAGTACGGTGGCCTTGAAGTGTCACAGCAATACAAATAGTGTTTCTGGGACTATGTTTCTCTGGGGAAAAAAAAGAACAAAAAGCGGTGTAACTTCTGTTGTGTCTAATTGTGTTGCTGTGACACTCCGGGGCCACCGTACTGAAGTGACCCAGCATGGCTAGAAGAGATGTGTCACAACACGCTCAGAGGAGAAGTGACCCGCATGCGCAGAATAACACGTCACATGCAGCGTCGCTCTCTTAAGTCGCTGTCAGAACAGTTTAACTCGGCTGAAAATTTGTTGTTTCTCATGTAAACTTCACTTATGGACAAGGTCGTAGGTCTTTCCTTAAAAACTCGAACTGAACCGCTGCATTTGCAGAAATAGGCCTATTTGCTCATTACACTGAACTTAACGGTCCCAAATAAAAATAAATACAATTAATAAAATGTTTTCAAAAGTTTCTACATTAATTAAAGAAAAAAAGACAAAGTCAACCTCAGTGTGTAGTCAAAATGTTCTTTTTTTTCTTTTGTGGTTAATTGGGTAGCCTGTAGGTCTGCTCTGATAACGCACCTCAGCCTTTTTTTTCTGCCTCCCGGTAAGCGGATCAATAGCATATGCATCCTCTCTCCAGTGAGACTGACATTTAAACTGAGGGAACTCCAGGAGGATGGGACTGGTTGTGGTGTGAATCGCAAGAGTTTTGTGCATGGGGAGAATTTTATAATGGCTGTAGAGGATGCGCTCCTCTTCATCAGAGGGCCAGTTTGATGGATGAATAGCGACAGCAGCATATATTATGCCATTGTCATCCATCCTGCGCTCAATGTTGTCAGCCAGGGAGACAAAAGTCCTGCACGAAACACCTCTGCCTCGTGAAGGCCCCCCCCATCACCTGGCTGAGACACACTGATCCCAACAGCAGAAGACGTGTAGCGTGTCCTTTAGAGGCTATTGCTCCACCTTTTAACATCAGCAGAGAGTTGTTCTACATTTAAAGATGCACAAAACTCATTGATGTATTCAGAAAGTTGTATTGTGAATGGAGCAGCTGATGATTTTCCATACTTTTTCTGCTCAGAGACAGGTTCACAATATAAAGTTCTGCTCACAGGTCTTTACTCAGCAGAACTGCACTCACATTGAGTTGTGCAACACATCAACTTTATCATCCTCTAACTTTCTCTGAGATTACATCTTTTATGATGTCATTTATTTATCACTTGATACACTGTCCCATCACAGAAGCTTCAGCTTTATGTCACTGTTGAAGGTATTTCTGCATATAGCTGGGAGGAGAACTAATGCTAATATCTAAATGAATGCAGTTGCATGTAGGTCACAGTTTCTTACACGTCATTACCATAATTCATATTGATCTGTATTACATAAGAATAGAGCAATTATGTAAAACAAACAATAATGCTTTTCTATTTACAGAATACAGAACTGGACTGGATTCTTATATGTTTAGTAGCTGCACTTAAATTGTCAGTGTAATTCTTATAAGCTTAAATATAGTTTTTTCACTTCAGCTGAAAACCCTGTTTAGTTCTCTTCATTTTGTAAGAGGGGAAGAAGCTGCAGCAAGATTCAAAGTGTGGTAGTGATCAGAGATTTCCCACACCAGGCTCATGCACTGCAAGAAATGAACTTATTGCACCAAATAATGAGTAGTAAAGTCCAGACATCTATGTTAATGCAAGCTGTGGGATTCTTCTGTAAATCATATAATATGCTAAAATAAGACCCACTCCTACTGTGTGAATGCGACTGCTTCAGATGTGTCGAGTTCAAAGTGATAGGGGAACATTTGGAGGTCTGGAGGTATGATCCCAATTGCAAATTTGTTTCAAAAAAGGTAGAGTTGATTTTTTCAGACATGACATCTATATAAAGAGCTTTATAAAATAAAATAAAATTGAATTGAATATGTTAAGCTGCCAGAAAACAGCACCTGTAAAAAAGGAGCAACAAACTAATATCTAAAATAGTGAACTTCTACAGAGAGTGAAGTCTATCGTGTGCTTTGATTTTGTTTGGGTGTTTGTTGAGGAAAAGTTGCCAGTGAGCAGATTTGGCTCATAGAGTTAGTTACCATGGTGACTTCCTAACCTTTTAAGTTCTAATTTCTGAAGGGGAAGATAACATTTCCTTCATTTCTGGTTTAACAAACTCAAGTGTTTTCACTAAACTCTGGAATTACTAACGTTACATAATCTTAGGTCAGAACAATTTTGAGTGAGCAATTGCCCCCGGAGCAAAAAGACCCGAAGTTTAGCAAAGCACAAGCACCAGTTAACCACTGTGATTAACCTCTCCTCTTTCGGGCTGACCTACATTACTGAAGCACCGAACTGTTACTGCAAAAATCCTGCTAGCTTACAGCTGAGAAAGTCCCAAAGAGACTCTAATTACAATTGTACTGTTTTTCTTTTATCTGTGTAAGCATGATTACACAGAAAAAGCCCATCAAACTCTGCTGTCAAATGAGACAGAATATTATTGGAACTGTTGCATCTCTTGAAAGCTTAACTTTCAGAGATGTTCATACTAAACATGAGAGGCAATATTTCTTCATTGATCTTTTCAGAAATACTGAAACTCTGACACTGCTTGAGTCTGAAAATGATACAATGTATCAGAAGTATTTTTAGGACCTACACTCGGAAATAGAAAATAAACCAAAGATCTGCTGTTGGTCCATCTGTATTCAGTCTTAAAGACTGTAGAAAAAAAACACCTACTGTGAAAAAATATTATAACCAAGTCTTGCTGTTGATGTGTTTATAATGTTCCAACATTACATTTACTAGATCTTATAATCACCTGTCTTAGATCCGTTGTTTTTACTTTATGTTGATGCCTGTGCATGGCTTTTTGCACCATTGCTCCATCAATTTTATATGAAAGAAAAAAGACCTTCTCCGCAAAAAAAGCTTCACATAAACAGTAACCATTAAATAGATGTTTAAGTCATAATCTATTACAGATAAAGGCAACAAATGGAGTAAATGAAAACAGGAGCTGAAATCCAATGGCTCACAGGAAAATTTGTGTGGCCTCGAATCTAAAAAAGTGGAAAATTGGAAACCCACATAACAATAGAAAGTGATGTGTTTACCAGAGAGTAAAACACAGGAGACTTTAGAGCATGCATAAAAATGTGCACACATTGGGGCTAATCGACCTATGCATCAGAGAGAGGGCGTTGCTGTGCAGAGACCTTCCACCGCAACCTTCATTTACGGCGGCCAGGTCCAGAATGCAAAAACAGCAGGTGACAATACAAAAAAGTCGTGTAAAGTAAAAAGATTGATGACGACATACCTGTCTCTCCCCACAGAGTGTCATGACTATCAATTTGCACAGCATGCTCATTTTTCAACGCCAGCAAGCCCCTCACAACCTGCCAAAACAGAAACGTAGATTAATGGCATACTATTCAATCACAACATATCTAATAAACCTTCTAAGATGATACCATGTGCTAAATGTTAACATTGAAGCAGATAATGGGAACAAAAAAAATCCAAGCAAATGATCATTTATGAATTAAAGCAGAATGAATGACTTTTGCTCTCTGAACCGTTGCATGAGGTTATAAAAGTCAAGTCCAGCCTGATTAATAGTAGAACATGGACTTGTTCTACATGCAGGTTAACAGCTTACTTAGGCCCAGCTCTGTTATTCTAAGCCAAGCCATGGGATCCCATTCCAGCTAATGAGGAAGCCAAAATAAACCCTGAGTCCACATCACACCTGGACAGCTAAAAGCACTGCACCGGATCCCCAAATCCTGCTATCATCATGCAAGGCTATATAGTAGCTCAGACTTTAAATCATCTTCCCTGAGAACACCTCATAAAAGTTTCTTTCTCCTCAGATTAATTCATTCATTCATGCATGGATTTTGATTAGCATGCCGGGTAAAGTGATATGCATGTGTGCCGTTCAGACCTGCGTGTGTCCCATGCTCGAGGCTGCAATCAAAGCCTGCTGCAGAGCTTTATTCTTCAGAGAGAAGTCCTGCTGCTGCCCCTCTGCACTCCATTCTAGCTCCAGCAGGTACTGAATTATCTCGGAGTGTCCACGTAACGCGGCATGAACCAGAGCACACTGCCCACTCTTATCTATGTGATCCACCTGGTAGAAATACAAGATTCTTACAATTACTGCACAGAAACAAAAAAAAACACCTTCTATTTGAGCTATATGTATGTAGCACGCAGATCAGAGTATGGAGCCATAGCCCGAAATTCAACATCTCTAATTATAAATAGAAACAGTTACAAAAGCCGAGTCCTCACCTTGCCCCCCCTCTTACAAAGTAGCATGACTAATCCCAAGTGTCCTGCAGCGGCTGAGAAGCAAAGGGGACTCATGCCATTTTCAGACACAACATCTACGCTGGCACCAAACTCCAGAAGCAGCGAGGCGATCTCCTGGTGACCGAGGTGGCACTGGACGCAAAGAACTGGTGCGTTGTTCAGGACTTCTGTGCGATAGTTCACGTTTGCTCCTCCCAGCATCAGGAGACGGCTCACCTAACAACACAAATGTCAAAAAAGACTGTTTGCCAAGATGAAAAAATTAAAAAACTAACAGGGACAGCAATGCTGGAACTTCACAATGGAAATGTAGCTTTCATTCCTAAAGGGACTTGAGGATTTGTAGATACTATTGTATCAGCATTGACTAATTCAAACTCTCCAAGCAAAGGTCACGCACCAAATAATTGGCCACATTCCACTAAATGCAATTATCAAGTTTTCAATTTTCTTCCATGACGAGGAAATCAATAATAAACACCTTGTCAAACAGAACAGCACGGCCAAATGAGAATTCAGCGACAGGAGATGGAAGTGTGTGTTTGGATCCTGTGTAGAATCAATTAACAGTGGCTCTATTTGTCCTAAAGGACAGAACAAGGTCATTCTGCAAATGTCTCTTTGAGGGATTTTACAAGTATACTCAATAACTTGTAGGCAGAAAACAAGTGATGGAACCTCGTCGAAACAATAACATTAATGGCAAAGAACAACCGGGGATAATTGTGTTGCAAGGCTAAATAAATCATTTTGACATAGCAGCCTTTCCTGGAAAGTCCAGCCATTATCTGCCCTGAAAACACTGTACAGGGTAGTTGTTAGCTGTTTAATGAGCTCTACTATCAACATTAGCCTAATTAGTGAGTAAGTAAGATAACTGATGCATCTCTGTACGGAGCTCCAGTAATGACAAATTATAAACAGTCATAAAAGAAAAGTGCCTCTGAATATCTCGATTAATAAACCTTTCGGTAATTATATTTGCATGTAGAGTAAAAATGTTTATTTTTGTATGACTTTCTGTTCCTCATTTATCTTGAACTAATCTTTTCCTCCCGATTTCTGTTTTACTTTATCGACCAAACATCTCATCAGTTTTTCTACTTTCCAATTTCCTTCCAATGTTTTTCATTTTCTATGTTGCTCATATAAAAATGAGAATGCCAGGGCAATATCCAGTGATAATTGGCTTACAGTGTGTAACAGGGAACTGACTGGCAAGATTCAGTCCCCGATGCACAGTCCAGTTAAAACTTTCTATTAAGTTTAAGGTTCTATGCATCAGTTCTCAAATGTGGGGAACATCTGACCAACAGCTGAAGCTTGACTGAAACTGGGTCATGCAAAAAACAAACATAAACAATAAACCTATGAAAAAAAGAGAAAAGAATCAAGGTGCAATGGTCCAGTTAAATACCAGAACTTAACTTAAATGCTGTTGCAGGACTTTAAGGGAGCTGTACATAAATGTCAGAAAATGTCCACAAACCTTAATGAACAGAATAAAAATTTTTACACAAAGATCCAAAAAACTGATAAAATCATGCAGACAAGTCCTGCAGGTTATTGCTGCAAAATGTGATTCCACTGAATCATGGGCCGTACTTTGTTTTTACACATCCTTTCTGTATTTGAACTAATTTCTAGTAAAATAAAGAATGACATGTCATGTATTGTTGTTAATCTGAAGTTGTATTTATCTTAGTTTAAAATCTGGTAAGGATTAGATTATCTGTCATTGTGTCCTGTACAATCTTCCACAAGTACAATCTTAGAAAATGAAAGAAAGTCAGTTTTATTTTTCATCAAGTGATGAGAGACATTATGTAAAGGCTGAAAGAAAGAGATCTATGTGCCCATCCCCTCTGTTTATCTTTATAATTTTGTATTTATTTTGCCGTCTCCCCTTCCCCTCATCCTATGCTATTAGAATTCAATTATTTAAATGCTGATAAACTTTTAAAAAGTTACTGTTGCTTATTATAACAAGCAATTTATCAATAAATGAATGAATAAATCTAACAATATTCTTTTCTTGATATAATCCGAACAAAAAAGATGGAAAACATCTTTACCTTGACATTAGGTGTGTAGAGGTTCCTGAGGGAAGCCAAGGCTGCAGAAAGGCCATCAGCCCCGCAGCTGATCCACAGAGCCTGAAGCACACTGGATGACACACCTGTTTTCTTACTCAGGCCCTGCAAGCAAATCATCACATATATGAATGTGCAAAGAAAAAAAACACACATCAATGATCCTGAGCTGTGCAAGTTGTATTTCTCTCAGCATCCCGTGGCTTATGCTCTGATAAACCACTGTCACAAGACACAGATAAAGAGAATGAAAGCCAGGAATTTCCTGAAAGGGATAGATTACAAATGCAGAAGAAAGCAGGATCAGTATTGGTACCTTAAAGATGTGTGCTTTGAGGATGTGGTGTCCCAGCTCCATCGTTTGCTGCCGATTCAGTTTCCCCTCTTGGCGGGATAACATGAATGCCATGAAAGCATGGCCAGTCCTGAGTTAAAAAAACAACAAACAGAATATTTCAGCCCTCAAGACTTAGAAAAGGAACTGTCTCATACAACATGAAAGCACTTATTATTCTAGTGATGAAAACCAACTTGGCACCGTCACGGAGAAGCTTTTTTTATTCTGGGCTGGTGTGAATATGCAGCAAATGCTGGGCAGTGACCCTAAGAAGGATAGGGAAGAGTCTATGAGTTGTTGTATCCCTCTTCGCTCAGTCACTGTGGCACCGATTAAAACAGAACTTCATTAAAAGGACATGCATGATTGCAGATCACTTTGATCTGGTTACAATTCTCTCTATTTGTGCCCTGGCTCTGCACATTGCAGCAAGCTTTTGTCTAGTTGTGCCAGACTGCGAGCCTTTGTTTTTTTAATGACGGAGTTGGAAGGCTGTGAATGACCAGCATACGAAACTTGGCTCCGGTCCATTCAGACACATCACTGTGTAGACAGAGGTGCACAAGAGAAAGAGGGGGGGTAGTAAAAAGTGACATCATTCAGCTTAAGTGTGGATGACTGTTGTGGACCCAGAATTATAATTAGGTCGAGTTACTGAAGCAGATATGTCTGTTCTAACTAGGCTTGAAGAGCATGGCAGGATGCAAGGATAAAAGGAATATTTAAGTAATACTTATATGACAACAAGCATTATAAAAAATATTAGGACTATATTAAGTCTGCTTCTTGACGTCTGTTTCACAGGCCAGTTCCCACTGGATATATTACAAACATAATGGCACAAGTATTTAATAACATTATTTTCTACTAGCAGGCAGTAAAAGTTTAAACTTTTTGAGATGATATGCTAGACTACAGACTAATATCTAGTAGATGCATTGCCTGGGCTACATTTGAGGCTTATTTGGCCATTTTTCCATCTTGAATGGAAAAAGATGGATCAACAAGCTGACTTTGTGTCCATCACATTTCCTGATGCTCTCAGAGTTTTCACTCGGCAAAAGCAACAACTTCAATGCTAACAAAGAAAACATTTGTTGGCTAAGTTGAGTCACATGTTTTCAATTCACAAATGCATGTTACTTTCATCCTCTCCTCAACTAGTCAGAGCAAAGATGGACCAATGCTTTTATAAATGTAAAATACAAATGATTTCATAGCGTTAATGATCAAAAGCTTGAATAAACAATGAGAAGTTGCCACTTTATACACATAGTGCAACAGGTAGGCAGGTGTTTACACACTTTTTTTTGTATCAAACCCAGCAAAATACTAGGGGGAAAAAAGGGAAAAAACAAGCAGCAGACAGAGTCTTTGCAGAAACATACACCTCCACAAACTTCTAGGTAGTCATAAAATATGGAGGCAGACATAGGTCTGCAGGTAGAGCGCATCCTTCAGTTGCAAGGTTGTTCAATTGCTCCTCAACCATCTCAATTCTCAGTTAGTATGTCGAAGAACTCCTCATTGCCACAGCATGTGTTCCTCACTTGTAAGTCAACTGAAATAAAAAGCATCAGCTTAATCAATGGTTCCTGGGGTCATTGTCCGGATTGGAAACCCCTCCTTGCCTGTGAATTGTTCCCTCTAGGGATCGACCGATATTGTTTTTTGGGGCCGATACCGATACCGATTATTGGTGCTTAAGGAGACCGATAACCGATATTTCGGGCCGATATTCATTTGCAGTAAAGATAAA
>JAOXYM010000013.1:16724877-16735462 GCA_028567055.1 Leptatherina wallacei
TGGCCGATACCGATTATCATAAAATTGCTCAATATCGGCCGATATTATCGGCCAGGCCGATAATTGGTCGATCCCTAGTTCCCTCCGAAGAGATTCTCAAATAAGCTTTGCCCAGAAGCAAAAATCAGAACACATTTACTGAATTATTAACTCTATTTGAGGAGAAAGTACACCAAACACTACTATTTCACACCCAAATACATCTGTTCTGTGTTTGATGAAGTTGCAGGATATAAATCCACAAATACACAAAATATCTACTTTGATCTTGTAATGAGTAACTTAATTTAATCTTTAGCATATCTATAGCCTTATAGTGCTGCAAACCGATTCTTACTTGATACAAAATAAAAAAGTTCCATTAGAGTACATGAGCACCTGCATTTTTAATAACAGGCTGTCAGGATTACGGTACCTGGAGGTACAGTTTCCTCTCGGAGTCAGAAGTGAGTCATGCTAGGTTATTGATTAGTGCATTATTTTTATTCTTTATGCACAACTCTTCCTTGCATGCAAAACAGCAGCTATGATTCATACATCACGAACAGCAAATTAAGAATCATTCTGGGAAATAAAAACTTCATGCACACACAGACAAGAATATAAAATAAAGATTACTTGATTATACAGAGGTGTGCGCTGCTGTCACTGCAGTTTTTGATAAAAAGGGCTGAATTTCCATCCGCGCTCCCAAAATGACAGAATATCAGATTTAAAGCGAGCCTCTTACTTTCCAACATTACTTTCACAGCAGCTGTGTTATCAACACGTCATAATTGCATTCTTCCAGAGACTGTTTGAAGTCTATTTGTGATGTTCAGCGAGAAGCCTGTCTAAATGCTTTACAAGCTTGTCATGCATTTAATAGAAGCTCACATTCCAAAAGAAGAGCTGCAGAATGGATTACATGTGTTTAAAAAGCAGAGGACTGACCTGGGGTCGCACAGGAAGTCTGTACTCTCTCCATCTGCTCTCCACACCAGCCACTCTCTGAAGGACGGGTGGCAAAACATGCGCGTCTTGTCCCGCCGTTTGATGAGGAAGCACGAGAGCAACTCCATGCGCTGCTGAAAGTCTTCCCACTGCAGCTCCCCTTGGATGAAGCCGGCGTTGATGGCCTGAAACAGCTGCTCGTCAGTCATGGGGTGCAGCGAGGCCAGCGCCACATTGAGGACGGGCAGAGAGCGCTCAAAGGCGGAATTGGTCATGAACTTCATGTTGCACTGTAGCTGGTAAAGTTCTGCCAGGGAAACGGGCACGACTTTGTAGCTGGCGCTCTTGATCACGAGGTGCCCTCTTTCGAACAGATCCAGGGTCAGTTTGAGATACAAGTAGGAGCCCTGGCTGCGAGAGATCAGGTGGCTACTGAGCTTGCTCACTGTGACGGGATCGGCTTTGCCATTCAGGCTAATATTGTTCATTATATCCTTGCTGCCATTGATGCGGTACTGGATATATGCATTGAGGTCATTGGTTATCTCACTGTTGTCGGTACAGTCATCCAGGGAGATCTTAGCAAAGGGAAGAAGACTTGTGATCTCCTGTGAAGGACAAGATAAAGACAAATTTCCCAAATTAATCTCAGAATGTACCCAAAAACAATCCTGTTTCTCTTAATAATGAGTCAATTCTTCTGTAGTCTGCAGTCATTTGGAAGTACAAAAGTTATCTCACAATCTGAACCGCCATTTTAAAAAAGCAACAACATCTATTTGTGTGTATTTTTTGTATGAGGGATTTTTTTTTAGCAATGGGGAAGCAAGCTCACTGAGCTATCAGGCCAAAGCAGACACTTGTTACAGCTGGAAATGCAGCTACGAAGATGACAGGACTAGGAAAGTGAGTATTATGAGGCAGGAGATGGATTGCATGGTGGCTAGAAGGCAAGCAGAGGTCTTAGCCACAGCTAACATTTCAATCCACGTCCTGGGGTCTGGAGGAAACAATACACCTTAATCCCCTCTTCTCCGCTCGTCTGATGCTAGAGAAACACTGCCTCGGTGAGATTACACTCTCTTCCTCATCCTGACGAGCTATAGCAAACGAACAAGTACACACTAAAATGCACACAGGTTCAATGAAATGTGTTGATTTTGATCCAGAACATGCGTGAAGTGTAAGCAAAGTCTTGAGATATTTGTGAGAGAAGCTGAATATTAGCCAATCACACTATAACAATCCCATAAAATGTATATGTTGTTTCTGTGGCTGATGTAGAAGCATTTTTAAATGCTTTGTTTTAATAAACAGGATGCTTATTCCTTTTATATCCTTAAGTTAGCCTGGCATTGTGACAAAAACACTAAATTTATTCATTGAAGATCCCTACTGCAAGACAGAGACTTCTCACTGAAAACAGCTTAAAGGGTCACTAATACCAGTAAAGACGATCCAAACTTTATATATAACTTGCAGTGTTGAGTGTAACAGCTGTCTGCAGTGCTGAATTTAAGGGCACGGTTGCAGACAGCGCACACTGATTTAAGACTTTGGAGCAGCAGCATGTAGATGGTAACAAACAAACAAAAATAAACTGATCTTTGAAAGCTTAAAATAAACTACAGGATGAAAATATAAATGGGTTGAATTTGCAGTTCATATAGATGGACAGCAGTATATGCTTGGCTTCTTCCTGAGCATTAATAACCTCACTTCTGGATGTCAGTCAGCTACCACATTATCATCCAAGACTCAATCTGTTGTTGCCTGGTTCTTCAGACATGTCACAGCCTCGGCCATCACTAGTGCGAGTTCAGCACAGCCCCAAACGATCTTTATAACTGTTCAACCGAGGGTCATCAGCCTAGTGAGCTCAGTCACTGACTGCTCTTTCCTGTCACACAGCTCTGAGCCCTTGGTCGCCATCTGTCAATTCTTCCTGGATCCCTTGACTCCCAGGACAGTTACTCTCAAATTTGTCAAAATCTACAGGGCCAGATGTCAGTGACTGAGCATCTCAACATGTGACAGCAGATCTAACTTTAGCCTCGTTATATTCTACAACTGCGCTGGGAGAATTTTAAAAATGAGCTCACACTGCAGTAGTTATAGTTTAACTAAAATGTTTAAAGTTCTCTCACTTACCAATAAATTAACCCGGACAGTGACCACCAATTTTAGCCAGGGGGGAAACTTTGTAATGATCTTGGTGATGAAGGAAGCAATGGTGTCTCCGTAGTCCGGCTTATGGAACTCTGCTTCATTCAGTCCATCGATCAAGATTATATGGTCCTCCTCTGAAATTCTCCTCTCTGTAAACATATACACAAAAACCAACAAAACAGAGACCATGAGCAGGAATGAGCAGCCTTTAACAGTATTATCTCAACATAAACACCCTGTGGAGGAAGTGCAGCTTACTGCAGCAGCTCTTAATACTTAAACCTGCATCAGTACTTCAACAACTGCTGGGAAGTATTTGGAAAAATAAGAATAAAAACTGGCGTCAGGATTTAAAATGATGATTTTAAATGAAAATGAGCTTTTCAACAATGCATAACGGGGTTTCCCACCTACAGCGGCTACTGATGACCAACAATACTACTGACATTATACTTTAGACAAATGCCATTTATGTTTTCTGGGCTTCTTTGTAAATTAAGATATAACCACAAAAGTGAACTAAACAAAATAGTAGAATATGACACAGCAGTGATTCACCTTTACGAAGGTTGACTAACGGCTCCAGGACCCCCCTCCGGAAAGCAGCCATGGGGTCTTGGACACAGGAGCGTAGACTGAGCATGCTCTGGAGATGGGGCTCTTTCAGTAGCAGTTCTCGGTATGCAGTGAGTTGATGTGATCGGCACAGCAGGGCTGCGATACTGTGCACAAATTCTGGTACCAAGCAAGTGTATGTGTTGTCAGCCTGGCAGTAGTGATAGGCAACCACCTGGAACACAATGGACAAGCTGAATAAATGAGGTATAGGCAGGGGTTTTAAGAACAAAGAAGAATTAAAATCCTGATAAGTTAAGTTTGTGAAATCTTTTTTCTTTACTGATTATAAATTTAAAAAAAGCGGGAAGCATTTTGTTCCTGAAATACAAATGTCTTTTTTATACCCGTAGCCTCCATAAAACCACATATAATCCCCTCTGCCGAGGTGAGACCAAGATTTTATCAACCCTTTTTCCACACAGAAAGGATGACAGAAAGACCAGCCAATGGTTGACCCCCTCAGATAAACTCCATAAAAACAAGCCAATGGATCCCGAGTGGACTTATAAAAGCACTTCTGTGTCTGTGCAAGGCTTCGGCTTTTGTTCCGAGCAAGTCTGATTTAATAGGAAAAAGTGGGGAGTGAGGAAGGAAAAAGAAAAATGCCCTCAGGATATATGACTCTGTACTAATTACAGTCCAACCTGAAGTAGCTGATACTTCCAGGAACAGCCGGAGGAGGAGGAGCAGGTGACCAGCTCCTCTGCTCTCCTGATGCAGTTTAATGCTCCATCAACAATGATAACCTGCTTCATTAAAAGTTACTGGCTAAAGCCTTAAAGTATTTTTGTTCGCAACTTTAAAAATGTTTTGGACCCGACTTTCATGAAGCCATACTACCACAGATCTGATGAGAATATACAGTAGCATTTAAACATTTAGCAAATGCTTAAATCCAAAGTGACTAACAGCAAAGCAGCACTCACTCTTATTCCTTTTGTGTGTGTGCATGAATTATTAAAGGACCTAAAGTATTAAAAGACTTGAGTGTAAAGCATTTTCCTTTTTTTCTGTCAACAACCCTGAAGGTCTGGAACAGTGACAAGAAATCAGTGAAATGGAAGCAAAAGACCTGATTGGTCTCTACTGTGGTTATGCTCTAAAGCACAAATAAAAACATCTAAAAATGAATAAAAATGTGTATCGAGCCTATTTTGAGTTACGACAGCTAAAGAAAACTTCCTGATTCAACTCTCTGTGCCGACAGCACTGATCAGCACTCCAATGCTGACACTTCAGTGACGACTGCTGAAGTGGATCAACACACTTCAGTGAACTTGATTTGCCTGATCTACCCTGTCCTAGACTCAGGATGAATTGCAAAAGAACTAAGGCTAAAATATCTTTTAGCTACTTCGGTCTAAATGCACCTGGAATCAGTTTTACAGATTGAAAACTAAATTAAACGAAGAGAGTGGCACAACAAGCATCTACAAAACTGCTTCTTGTGAGGTAAACAGTCACATCTCACATCTATTCCTTGTAGATCACAAACATCTGGGAGAAAGCTGAGAATGTGGAAGACACTCTAGGGTTATTATACATGTAACACAAATGGAGGGGTAGGTGTCCTCAGAAAGCAAAGCAATAGAAAGCTGTGAAATAAAAGCCAGTGGATACTTTAACCTACTTTAACCTAACACCTGACTGTCAGCTTTCTGCAACAATAACTTGCAGACCACTCCATCAATAAGATGATGATGATGCAACGCTAGTAAACCTGCAGCAGTTCATCTACTGGCACAACTACAAATTTCTGTAAAGAAACAATGTATAAAAATGGTCTGTAATAGGTATAAGACTCAAAGCTTGTGATACACTATAAATGTAACAGCTTCAGAGTCCTGTTATCAAAACAGTTTTAAATCAATGATTAAAGAAATATATAAAAACTGTCAGGATTTGACAGAAGCTGCTCAGTGTTGCATCAGTGTTCACACATCACAGGAACAGAGCCCCTGAGAGAGCGACTATTGGAAACACTTTACACAGTAATTGGCTAAAGAGATTTTGCTTGGGTTTCACAGACATTTAGATGAACCTAGGTGCAACGATTTTGCTATCTGGTGCATGAACTGTCCCAATAGCCAAAAAAAGAAAAACAACAACCAACCAAAAAAAAAACAAGACTGCACAATGCTGTACGATACTCTGGAGGCATCCATAATAAACTAAGTTTGTTCGACTCCAAATTTGTTACAGCTTGTAATAAGAAACATTAATACATGCAAGGCAGGATAAATGACAGATGTCCTTGTCAGTAAAAAATAAAAGCCTTAAGAATACTCCAAGATATGAGCTCACAACCTGATTCTAGTAGAGCTATCCAAATCATTTCCAAGTTACTGTGAATCATACATCTGCTTTGATACAGAGGGGTCTACAGCCATCCTTGTTAGAAATGTAAGAAAGCACAGCAATGCAAAAGTTATTAAATGTCTCTGAGAGTTTCACTCAACTCCAAGTATTTTCCAAATGCATTTAAAGAACACGGTTAACTTTTGCTGACATAAACAGCAGATGCAGCCAGAAGTCAGAAAAATGTGTCAGTAGAACTCTCAACTAAAAGCAATCGCATCAAGGTGCAATAAGAGTTCATTATATTCTGCAAAAGAGACAACTTCTCCAGACACTCAACAATTCTGAAAGAAAAATATGGTTTCTCACTGTAATATGTGACTCCACTTGTATCAGGTGTATACGTACACATTTACAGACATGGGTCTGGTCCAAATCATTACTGGATTATTCAACTTTATTAGACTGTAGCTGGTATTGGAGTGGACCTGGACTGACCAACTCAACTCTTTCATTCTTTATCTTGGGCACCTTTAAATCAGCTGTCCACCTATCATAACTCCAAAGAGGTTCTAATTATTTCAGAATGAGGGAGAGCTTTCTCGGTCCACAACAGATGTCTGTGGTTACAAGTTTATTCCCACAATCTAAAGCTTGATTTGTTTATCCATTTATTTTTAGACAAAATGTATTTTTTCATGATTTAGGTTTCTCAGAATCACATTTTTCATTAAAGTTAAGCAACACAGTTGCATTAAGTGTCTACCCTTGAAGCCAGGCGCTTGACAGCCTCCTCCCTACGCCACTGCATCTCGGGGGTTCCAGGGCAACTGTTGCTCCTCAGTGTATTGGTGGCACTGGATGGTGGAGTAGGCTGTGGGGGCTGGCTGAGAGGAAGTTCTGTGCTTTGTCCTGCACCACCTACAAGACATGTACCCACTCTTAATACAAAAAAGAATTTCTTTAAATTAGTATTGTTATTTCATACTTTAGCAAAGCTGGTGGTCTGCTGTAGAGACACATGGACATATTTTGTGAAATAAGCTTAATATTAACTTCACATGTCCCATTTGTTAAAATCCCCTCAATACTCTGCAAGCTCACATCCAGAAAAAAATACTGAAGTTAATTACTTTTAGGGGAGGCACTGGGGCTGTTGGAGGCGATCTGGCGCATGCGTCCACCATGGCAGCTCAGTGCTACAAGCCGGGAGATAATGGCTGTCTTTCCATAACCCACGCTGCCTACCACCACAGTGCCGTGGTTCCCCGTGGACTCGCTGGCCTTTAGGACGTCTTCCAACTGCTGAAAGAGCCAATCTCGGCCAACGAACACAGAGTCTGTGGTGATGCTGGGTACCTCAAACAACAAGGGCTTGAGCATGATGTCCACAGGTTTGTAGGGAGCAAAGCGTGCTAAGGAAAAGAGAAAAATAATAAACACATTAAAATGATATTTGCAGTGTTTTTTTGTTATAAAATAAGAAGAATTGAACCTTGGTACACTTTCATGGATAGTACGGTTCGTTTGAAGCAGTGTGAACATGCATTCAAACTCCGGTTTGGACTAAAGAAATGAACTCTCTGAAATTAGGTCTCTGCTTGCTTGCAAGTGAACCCTGGTGGAGTTCACTTGCAGTGTGAACTAAACTAAACAAAGGTTTGAAATTTTTCAGAATTTCCCGCCTTACAGAATAACTTTATCAACACAGGACACCTTATAACCACAGGAGCCACAGTACAGATTTTAAACTCCTCACCTGTAAGATCCAGCTTCCTGTTTCTCTATTATAAAGTTTGAGCTTAAATAACGTAATTTTAATTAAAACCTTGTAGCTGAGACCTCTTAGGTGGCCATTAATGATAGCAATGCTAATATAGGCCTGAGCTGCTTGAAGATCTCCTATAATAAGTTAAGTACCTCTTCTATTCTTCAGGTATGTATATCAAGCCAATTGTATGTCTTGTTTATTTTGCAGTTTGTTTTTTCCTCTACTGAGTTCCCATGCCTTTCTGCAGGCATCTCTGGCTCACCTTTGGTCTAGATGTGCCTGACACAGACACAAAGTTGAAATCTTCTGGCCTGACCTCTCATTTACGCAATCATGGTGACTTTTGCTCACAATCTCACTTTTAAAAACAAACCATGTCTACCAAATTTCTTGATTCACATAACCCAAGTAAAGATTTCAGATCATTTAAGCCTGAACCATCAAGTGGAATAGGACTGTCTGCTCCTCAGCAAAGATTCACATCAGCTTCATGTTTAAGAAGGTGTCAAAATGGAAGCGGGCTGCTTTAAAATTCATCTAAAGCAGATGAATTCAGTTATTCTTGTTCTCATCAAATATGCATTCTTAGGAATTTCTCTACTAAAATTCCAAACATTGAGATAGATGAACAAAGAAAATTTAACATGACTTCACATATAAAGCTGAAAACAATAACACTTAAATGGCTTGGCAGCATAAAAAAACAGTATGTGAGCAATGTTTAGTTTCTGCACTAAGACACTAGTTTGGAAATTAAACAAATGTGGAGACTCTTTAAAGTGCAAACTTGGTTTTTAATTCGAGTACACAGTTTACTTGCGCTTCAGGATCAAGCCTGCATTGGTTATAATGGAGTAGGATCTACTAGAAAACATGCCACTGCCCTGGTACAGTACGTTATAAATCGTCCTGGCTAATGTGATCCTGTTATTGCTAAAGTAGAAATCTACAATAATAATAGCACGGTCACCTTTAGAGTCCTGAGGTGGCCGTCCTCCTGTGTTATGCCACGGAAGGCGAATGGACGTCCGCAGGGGGGTGTTGCGTTGTTCATCTAGAAAACTGAGGTCTTCTAGCTTTGTGGAACTGGTTGCTGTTAACAAAGCCACAAATACACACACAAAAAAGAAAAAAAAAGAAAGTGAATCAGGCAATCTGGTGCCTCTGGAGTGCATTTGTCATAGAAACTATAAAGACAGAGAGAGACAGAAACAGAGACCAGATCAAAATTTTGAAGCATATGTGCCATCTCTGAAAGAAGATGAGTGAAGGAGAAGCAAGCCAGTGAGCTCTGACACTTGTAGTTTGCTAGAGGCAGTATGTGTAAGTTCAAGTATACTATAGCAGAATGAATAGTACTGTCCTAAAGTCAAGACAGATGTGCTCTGTTTTTCTATGATTTCATCTGACATCTACACACAACACAGCAGTAAGAGGTCTGTTCCCACAAACACCCCTGTTAGGCTGTGCAGAGAGGGCAGATTACCTTTATCTTTTATAAAAAAAAATATACTGAGCTGGTTGTGGCAGCGGGTTGCCGGTTCATCGCTGTATTGCTCAGAAATGACTCTGTAACATCAATCTTTTGGGTGGATAACTGTAATCTTAGCACTGTAATGTACAACAGGCAACAAACGGGGTAATTCAGAGAACATTCATCAATCAATTCATTCTTCATATTAAAAACAAAAAGAAATCCACTTTACAACTTGGATGCTAAATTCTATCCAGATTTCATCAGAATGTAGTCTCATTTTGTGGCAGAAGGAGTGCAAGCCTCACAGCAGGAGACATCTTCAATCCCCAAACAGAAGACGCCTCCATCTGAAACTAAATTCTGCACATGAGCTACGCGATTACACAGCAATTAAGCCTGTGGTCTGAAGTATGAGACACGGTCTGCTAACATATTAAAGATGTGCATATGCACACTAAGGTCTCTCCACCAATAGCGGCTCATCTTTCAGCAGCACTGCGATCTACTCTCTCTTGGCCTTGTCAAATAGCAGAATCAAAGTCTCTGTTTTCTTCTTTATCATTCCCAGCTGGGAGAGACTGTTACAAGCACACAACTGCTCTCTCCGGTCCCTCTCTCCCTCACTTGGTCGCTAACTTAGTCTCTGGAATGTCCCACTAATTAAAACTCGTCTGCTGGAACTGTGATGGGAATAAAAGAAGGCCCCAGAGTCGCCTTCACTGCAGCAGACTGTACTTTCCTGTGTGGCTATATTGAAAGAAGTCCAATTTCTAGCAAATTAAGTAAAACAGCAACAACAGTTATAATTAGTCAGCACAAAGTAATACATCCATAGAACCTGAGCAAATCTGATCCTATAGCAACAAGTACTCACATCTAGCAGAGACTCTAGGGAAGACAGTGGAAATTCTCAAAGCCCTCCCCTTCTCACACCATGGAAATACCTGGACAGGGATACAAGTAGGCAGGCAGAGTGCAGACCCTCAGCTAAATCTCTGGAGGGTTCCCAGTGGATGAGCTCACCCAAGGTACCAGAACAATTCCTCCATCCCAGCTCTCCTCATGCAGACACAGTGGCAGGAGAGGACTTGGCTGCCCTCTCTGTAGTGCTCCGTCAGACACAGCACCCACAGCATTATGCACTTGCTAAATGAATGTGATGCCTTCCCAAAGAGCGTCACCCTCCCTACATTTGTAACACACATGCGTACATCATTTCTGTCCACGTGCTGCATGCATTTGGTTTATATATACACACACACACACACACACACACACACACACACACACACACACACACACACACACACACACACACA
>JAOXYM010000013.1:16740045-16757135 GCA_028567055.1 Leptatherina wallacei
AGTCTGGGCTTCCCTGCTCAAGCTGCTGCCCCCGCGACCCGACCCCGGATAAGCGGAAGAGGACGGTACGGTACGGATCAGTGCACATAAAAAGGGTGGTGTCTGCAGCGTCTGACCAATCGCAGACATGGAGAAACCTTGCAGATTGGCTGCTTTACTATGGAGGTGCAGACAATTATTCTTCACTAATATGAAGAATTTAAACCCATCATCCAGGCCAAAAGCAACAACCAGGAAGGAATGCTGCCAGAAAATTTCCAACTCCGTTAATTCGTAAATTTGTCAGATTAGGCTACATAATTAATTCATCAGACAATATAAACAGACAGCAGCAATCTGATCACTTTATTACAACCCAAACCGTTCAGGCAGAGCACTTCCTCACTTTGTCGTTTTTTGTCTGTCTGTCTTTAAGCAACACAAAAAGTTATGAACAGATTTTGATTACATTTTCAGGAAATCTCAGAAATGGAATAAGAAACAAGTGATTAGTTCTTGGGAGTGATCCAGGTCACCGCCTGGATCCAGGGATTTTTTTTTAAATTTTGTACTATGGGGGGATAGGGATAATTTTGCCATTAGTGTTGTTGAATAAAAAAATAATGCCCACAATCATTGACAAAAATTTTTTTTCTAAAAATGGCTTGACAGAGGTCTGCGCTTTCTGACTGCCTTAGTTTCCAATGACTTCTTTAGAGGCTCGGCACCCCCTGTGAGCAAGTTTGTGTTAGAATATTAATTCTGTGACAGTAGTTGTGCGTTCCATGTGTGAGCATTGCTGAGGTCTTTTTCCAAGCTACACAGCAACTGTTCACAGGGAATGTTCAGGTATTTCCAGGCCAGGTTCAGGGTATTTCAGTCAGATGTTTCTTGGATAACCTCAGATCCTAAAACCTTAGTTTGCTCCTTTCAGCTTCATGGAGCAGTAGGGCTGGGTGATATGGCCTCAAATCAATATCACGATATATTGAGCAGTTCATCTAGATAACAATAAATGGATGATAACAGCGCTTTGGTGCACAGTTTCCATTTGTCATCGATGTAATGTCAAACTGATGTACGGGTCCACTGCCCGACTCTCTGTTCTGTACATGCTGGGAATCAGAGTTTTTGTAAAATATTCATTATAAATTCATTAAGACTGGGACCAGTGAGCACTGACTGGGCAGCCCCCTTGTATTTTCTTTTTTTTTAAAATACCGAATTTACCGACATGGGCAAAATTATGTCAGTTATCGTTAATCTTGGTATCTGTAAATTTTCTATATATCGCCCACCCCTAGGAAGCAATGGTTCTCAGTGATCCTTTGAGATGTCACACGAAAAAGAAAATAAGAAAAACTGTTGTAAAATCAAGAGCTTCACATTCATACCAGGCTCCTGTTGACACTAATGGAAAGCGTGCTCGGAACATCCACACAATTAAACCGTCTATATGGCCACTAACCTTAGATCATCAACCTGTAGCATACTTGCACTTCGCTACAACGATGAAGCAGTCTCCTAATTTCTCCACCACGACTGTTACACAATCCTTCTCCTGTGTCTGTGTCTAAATTTAAGCTAAATTCAACTTAGTAATATAATTTGGTATCATGAGAACATCAACAGTGGCGACTACTGGGAGTGAGACTGAACCCAAGCAGGATGTTTATACTGTAGATTCAGTCTCACATCGGTTTCAGATCCAAGTGTTCTATAATTTTCAAACCATAGCCATGTACCATGGTCACAGAACTGTAAGGGTTTAAAATGATTTACCCAGGTGTTCTGTTTTATGCTATCAATTTATCTACTCAAGGAAGTAAAATTCAGATTATTTACTTTTAAGATGGATAGCTATGTTCCTAATTAAAATCTATCAAAAAACATACAAAGAATGAATACCACCAAGGTTCTAACCTATAAAGCAAACACTTTTCTCTAAATTTTCATGATGGTATCACCTCCATTTATCATCATCTCTGTTGAATACAATTTCCTTGAACATTATGTGAGGAAAAGCGCTCTCCCTGCCACATCTACACAAATTGTTATGGGCCATAAATGAAGTTGTCTCACCGTGTCCTTGATGTCCTCTCCTAGGGTTTTGTCACAGTGTAAAATCTAAAGTGAGAATTGTGAAGGTCCCCAGAGGGCAACACTGCATAACTATGACATCAGCCCATAAACTCTGAGCACACACGGAAACAAGCACACACAGAGACACACGTTTCCTGCTCTGTTAGCTTTATGAGTCGGTTTGCGTCTGGACTGCTGAGGTTTATGACACAACAACAATGAATAAGATAGATGCAGCCTCATCATGGAAAAGACAAATTGATCTTGTAGGAGACACAAGCTGGATTCAGTTGTTTTTGTGTTGCCAGGATTTTAAATGTTTTTTTTTGTGTGTTTTTTTTACTTTTCTCTGTCTTGTCTTCGGGTCTGACCTGAGCTCACTTATGATTCATGCTTCTTTCTGCAGTTCTACTCAGCCAGTCCCTGCTGCTGTAATTTTACCTTATCAGTAGAATTATCTGCCTATAGAAGGCTATATAGCTAGGCTACACTACTTGAATAAAAATGCTCATCTCGTAGTTTGTTTGCTCCTGTGAATGTAACCTTACCTTCCATTCATCCACGTCCTCCTTTAAAAAAAAAGTGCTTTATCCTCTGCCCTTTTTCTGGTCTGTCAAACAAACCCTTGTCATGCCCTTTAAGTTTATGTTGTTTTTATTTCAAGTATCTCTTAAAAATAACACTAGGCATGTTCAGTCATGCTCAGCATGCAGTGAAATCATCAGCCTGTGGTTGTATAGAAAGCAATACACTACACTGACGGTGATTTGTTGGTCTATTACACAACAAAACCTAACAACTGTGACTTATTTTGTGAATCCCAGGCACACAGCAGAGGAGAAAGTAATAGCTCACAAATACAAGTTCAACAACATGGCTGAGGTCAAAGTCAAAAGCAGCAACAGCAAAAACAGAGAGCATAATGAGGGAGACCTGGGAATAGAAATAGGGGGGAAAAGACATAAGGGAAAAAGGGGGTAGCGAGGACCATCAACAACTGTGACAGCTGTGTGGATATGCTGAGCTGAACCACAACAGGGAGGTTCAAGGCCAGGAATGCAGAACAGATCAGCCAGGCAGTGGCTTGTGCTTGGGTCTGACATGGATGGCGGTGCAGAGGCACAATACACAACAGCTGCCTAATCCTAAACTTCTGCCTTAATACCCCGCAGTGAAAAGCACAACCTGTACTTACTTTCTTTATATCTACTCATGCTTTTACACTTGTGTGTCTGTCACTTGGCTTGGTCTAGAATGGCACACCACATGTCAGCCTCAGGCACATGTCCCATCATAGAGTAAAAATTTAGAGCTGACTGGCAACACGATGCAGAGAGGCGGCTACAATCGCAGGAAAGTAGTATGCAGACCTGTTATTGTATAACTATTGACATCTCTTACCTGCGACAGAGTTTGGTCTCGGCATCATGAGGGAGGATGATGTCTGTGCTGGGTATGGACTGGTTCCCTCAGGTGAGTGGCTTGGAGGCTGTGGTGGCCCCTGTGCTCCTGCTGATATGTTTGGTAGCTGCTGCTGCTGCTGGTCTGTCTTGGATGGGGTGTCGGTCGGTGTTGCTGTGGCACCGCTGGAGTCTTCTTCCACCACTGGGGAGCATGTGTCAGCCCGCACACTCTGTGCCAGGCCATGGCGCCCACTGCTTCTTAGGCTGCCATCTTTGCTCCACTCCAGGCTGGAGCCACTGCGGTCATCATTCTCTGAAGAACTAGTGATGGTGGCTAAAAGGAGATGAAGAAAAGGAGAACAGAGTTTGAGCAAGTGATGAGGGGGGGTAATATGAGGGAAAGAGGGAAGATATATTACTGCAATGTTCTTTGTGTGATATTAACATTTATCTGTTTCAATCTCTGGCGCGATCCTGAGCTTTAATGGAACTTTGAATAACTCACTGCTTCTCCTCATTGCCCTTATCAACACTGTTCAGAAGCTCATTTTATATTTACAGCAGTGGTCTGCTTGTGCTAATGAAAACTGGGAAGCAATGATAGCACAGATTTGTGGAATTAATTTCCAGAATTAGTCCAGATTCCTCCCAATGTCTCCTCTTCTTTTCAGGCGTCATCTTTTGAAGGATTCAGCGTCATACATCAGACAGGACAAACAATTAGACGCTGATGAAAGAAACTGAATTAACATGATTTAAAAAATTTAAAAATTAAAAATAAAGCACCATCTGTAAAATTTTCAAGTTCAAACAGGTGTTTTGTTTATATGAGAACAAATCCTGTAATCCTTCCTGGGGCCACAATAGCCATCTAATACCATCCTACAGGCTAATAGACAGGCTGAGGCTACATAATGAGAGGCAGCTGGATACAGAAACATCAGCAACAGTTTAAGGACTGGAACTGACTGGCCAGCTGGCAGTGTTTGCATCACACACACTGCTAATCTGGATTTCATAATGCCGCAGCAAATTGCATCATCATTAATATAAGTAAAGCATCCTGAACCCTTTGACTCCTGTACTGCTTACCTTGGCAAATACCAAGTCATCCATACCAGCAGTCACTTTGAAACCCATTCTGGGCATGTATTCAAAGTCATCAGTGTAGAGGAGGTCGAAGCAAGTGCTCACTTAGTTGAACTGTGGGTCCTGACATTTAATGCATTTTTATCTATTAAACTAAAGGGATATGTGTTTTTAATACTATGAAGATTTGTGTGTAGATTTAACTGAAGGCTTGTTACGAGACCTCCTTTAGGTACCTCGAGCAGATGTTTTGTAAATGTTAAGACAATTAAAAACAAAAAACAAAAAAAGAGAGCTTTTAATACAGTACTAAGTCAATTTAATGTTCTTTTCAAACCAGTCAGGGTGAAACTTCAAAGAACCGGGAACATTAATCAAAGGTAGGAATTTGACTTGTGCAACACAGCTTTTTCTTTTTCCTTCTGCACCACTTTATCAAGGCAGAGGGGATGAGATGTTGGAGACCAGTGGTTCTTAATTTCACTCGACTTAATCTAGCCACCCACAAAAAAACACAGCCTTGTATAATGCCATCGTCAAGAACCCAAAGTCAATCAGCAGCATGCCTTTTTACATTAAACTGTCTAATAGTAGTCGCGTCATCCGCTGTTCTGTTCTTCCTCCTTTCCTGCAGATGAAAGACTCTGGTGAGGTGGTGCTGCTGCTGCAGCAGATATTAAAGAGAGCTGGTGAGTCACACACTCATAGTCCACCAGAACACAACTTTGATTTTTACCGCCCATCAGACTCTACAATGGCACTAATAAATAGAGGAATTCCTGTCTGACCATTTCTGCAACAGTCAATTCAACACACAACAGACTTGAAAAGCTTGTTGCAGAGTTGAGTTTGAGGATGTTTAGAAAAGAGGTTGTCTGTGTTTTGGATTCTCTTATCCTGTTGTGTAGATTAGGGTTAAGACGAAGCCTGCAGCGCTCATTGCAAAGAAACAATCAAATATTACTGGCTACCTCACATATGAGGTCACAAATGCCCACTGCGGTGAGTACATATTAAGTGGAGCCCAACATTTTGTGAAGTGCATGATTTGCAGGAATATGTAAATGACTTCTTATTTGCCAGCAAGAAGATTAAACAAATTAGACAAAAATATCAGATGTGGTCAGTTACTTAAAGCACCTGACTAATTTCTCTTTCACAGATTAAGATGTTCTGTACAAAGGAACAGGAAAAAATTCATTAAAGTTTATGAACAGATAACTACTGTGAACAAATAAGTAAAATATATATCTAATTAATTTCCCTGTTTGTGTCTGTGACCCTACTCCCACTCTGTCTGTGACCAACATGACAGGCAGAGAAGAGCAGTGACACAAGAAGCGAGCATCATCTCTCAGAATGGGTATCAAATGCCACAATCATATTTCCCCAAAACGTATTTTATGACACTTCCTGAAACCTTGGGGTGAAAGGAACACACTGTTAGACCAACTTTACATTGGAGAATTCTCTCAAACAATTAATTTTGATTTGAATCAGTGCCTCGAGCTGGAAGATACAATATCACAGCTTTCATAAATTATTCACAAGCTCACCCTGATATTGCTTTAGGGCAACTGAGTGACTGACTCATGGTAATCAGTTATGTCAAGTATAGAGTATTGGAAATTCAAACTGTTGTGTTATATATGGGCTTGGTACATATTACTTTCTACTGTAGAGCTATCATGTCAGCCAGATGCCAAAAAAGCATGAAATGTGATATTCTTGTTTTGCATTGTGTGAAGCGCTTTGGCTTGCATTTGTGGATGAAATGTACATCATAAATAAACTTTCCTTTCCTTAATTAACACAAGAATAATGGAAAGGTTTAAATCTACACACAGCTGCTCACTCCCCCCCCAAAAAAAAAATCTACCTGTGTCTTCTCGCCAAAAAGCTCATCTGTGAATCACACTGTTCAATCATCACTGCAAAAATTCAAAATCCATTTTCAGAATGAAATCCTAAGATATGTATAGCCACTGGAGGCTTTGTGAGTAAAAACAGCAGATGAATTAATGCATCAATAGACTATGCCATCTTCCTGTCAGCTTGTGTAAATCCGCGGATGTCTTACAGGGCTATTACGAGAGATACAGCACAACGTCAAACTGCTGCAACTGTCAGCTCAGCGCGCTCCCTCACCCTGGAACAGCTCTATACAATCCCTGACTGACGTGCAGGCTGAATATCATGTGGCACAAATCCTATTCAATCCCAACAGGTTTGACAGAGTTGGAAATGACCGACACCACACGGGTGTGTTTCCTTTCTCCTAATCAAAAGGTGCAGATGAGGCAACACCTCCCAAGATTGCAAATTAAGAATAGAAGAGCTTTCATGAGAGACCCTGGACCTTGTGATTATAAGTGACATTGAAAAGTGTGTGCAGAGGAAATCTGTGACAAAAGGTGGACTGACAAAAGAAAGAAAAATTACAATGAGTACTCAGAGGTATTCTTATCACACTCAGCAGAGGGTGTAGCCACTGGTTAGTTGGAGGAGGCTATATGCTGGCATGAGATTAATATCATTGCTCTTAGATGAGCTACTAATTTATCTAATTAAGCTTTTGATTCACTGTGCTTGATTTCCCAAAGGAAAAGTGATTCAGTTTGAAATCACCTTGTACAATTAAAGGCAGTATCGTGTAAATCAGATGCATTACTGCTGTACATTGAGTATTATTCCCACTATTTCAACCTGTGCTCACATATAGGTAACGTTTTCATCCATGTCCTTTCTGGCATATTGCTTTATTGATTTATCTTTGCATCCCTTTAAGTGAGGTCATCAGGATCTACAATTCTAAACAGCTTATCTTTAACTATAAAAATATGCTGTTAAGGGATGAAAAAGGAGTTATTTCTCACCTATGATCCCACTGTCCTTGCTTTCAAGCGTGGAGCTTGGGCTGGTAATTGTTCCACAGGGGCTGGAGCGGCTGAGTGGGGGACGGCTCGTCGTGCTGTTGAGGGTGGAACATGGACTGTCAGTGCTGGGAGAGGCCGTGCTGCTCGTCAGTGTAGAGCAGGGGCTGATACCCTGGCTGGTCAGAGAGGACTGAAGAGAAAAGAAACAAGAAGAGGGTTAAGGTACACCAAGAATGTGCACTACTAATCATGGATGTCAATGAAATATGAAGTCATCCTAGATGAGCTATCAGCTGGCAAGTTCACGTTTCTTTTTGCAGAATGGGCGGCAGCAATTTTCCAACTATAATTGGAAGAACTTTGAAAACAGTGTTGAGGAAAAGTAGGTGAAAGATGTTAACTAACTTCACTTTTCAATTTGAACTGAATCATGTGAAAGCAATGCAAGAAATTCCTTCACAAATAAGCACGCTTCTCACATGTGAGCATGACACACAAGCCGAAGGGCATGAGCACTGTCAATAGCACGAGGCTGAAAAAAATGACACCCTCTTACTCATATGTCTGGAGGAACCAAAATGAGCCTGAAGAGAAATTCACAAGAAAATGTTCTACTTTGTTGTGACACAAAAGATACCTTTCTAATGTCATCAAACCCATCTGACAACCGTACAACAGCTGAAGTTTTGTTGGAGAGCACTGACAGCCGTAGAAATCCAAATTAAAGCTTGTTTGTCCTGTTTCGTCATTTTTCTTCAACACAATACACTGTAGCTTAAGGTCATTATTGTCCCATTGTAGGAAGAACCAAAACTGCACACTACTGAGAAAATGCATGGTTATCACTCAGCAACTTTTTCATCCTGCCTAATCCACATGAAGTTTAGTGAGTTCAACAGATCCAATAAAGCCCATACTAACTTTACAGATGAAGACACACCAAATATTAAAGTTCATAATGCAGCGCCATGATGGTTCTTGGTCACATGTATGTTGTTTTCATACATGGCATTCATTTGATAAATCACTACATAGAATTCCCTTTAATAAAAGCAGCTGCTAAAAGTAGAAATATGTCATCTCTCATCCTCATTAAAGCAAATCTGTTGCTTTATTGATATTTATTGCTTTGGGGCTTTCAACTGCAATTTGCTTTTCAAGCTGCACTTATTACAAGGCAACAACAAGGCTATGCATTACTTTAAGCAAACTACCTACCAGCAAATCTTTCCTAACCCAACAAACTAACATTTTCATAAATGGGTTAAAAATAATATTTTTCTCTTTCGACGGTCTTTCTGTTTAAAGAACATAAATAGCCTAGGAAGAAGGTTGCTAAATGGCTGTCAGCAAGAGGAACAACTTGTGGGGTGGTAATGTAACTATATACCATCCCCTCTATTTAGTTCCCTCCTGTTTGCAAGCTAATCCCACGGTACAAGTTAAACATCTTACTAAAAGTTGAATAACTAGCTCCAAGGCATGCTGAGTTAAACACATGCTGTAAAACAGCAGTATGAAGGAAAACAGAACTGCTGGCAGATGACAACAATGTGCTTTGAAAACACATACCTGCATGCACCAAAAGCAAAAACTAAGTTATAACCATTTGGGTGCCGTTCCACCTGTCACCTTTTTTTTTTTTACTTTTTTTCTTTTACTCTGATTTATGAAACACTTTCTAAGCCTCTCTCATGTTCTTAAAATCAGCAGTTCAGTGTCAAACATGTCCAAGACGCAAGATGAATGAGGAAAGCGTAACATGCTGGGCTCTGCTCTTCACACAGTCCCAGCTTAATTAGTAGAGCCAAACAAACTGAGGCTCAGACCTAACATAACTATTTTGGGACGCGGGCTCAGATGCTTCTGTTACATACTCAAGAGCCCCTTAAACAGCACTCAAGTTACTGGGAAACCAACACACAACACTGAAGAGCTTGCAAAATAGATAAAAGCACATGCAAACAATTTCAAATATGCAGTTACTTTCCCCAGAACATATTAAACAGTTTAAACTAAACAGTCTGACAGTTACCATTGCTCCTCGGGCCAAAAAGATATATCCCATAGGTACATCTTGAAACACCGTCCATAATGCATAAGGGAAAAATTAATCAAGCAGCAAGAAAATAATCCATTCTTCTGTTATACTGTGACAACTAGCCCCTCCTCTCATCAGCTCTTCTCTATCTCTGTGTGTGCTGCAGCAGTGGCAGCAGTTTGTGCTGGCTGAAGGAGGAAGCTGGAGGGGAGGGAGAAAATGAAATACCTTCTTTTCATTCTTGTCGTCCATAGGTATGCGTGCCGTGCCCGGGATCCCTTCTCCCAGTAAAAAGCCCAGTCTTGTCATCAGTTCCTGAGTGGCAGGGGAGGAGGGGCTTGGCTGTTGCTCTGCTTGCAGATCTGGAGATGAGAGGGGAAAAAAGGGAGAGAAATGCTCAACATTTGCCGGGAAGACTCCCTTTCTCCACTGGATGGCCCACACAGGGCCACGCTGCCTGCCCTGCCCTCCTCTCTGCTTTGAAATGCTGTGCTGCACTCTCCAGCAGCTGCTGATGTGCTGCAGACCCGTAGAGGGCGAGCAGGAAGACGAGAGAGGGAGAGAGTTTGGAGGGGGCTGTGGCTCGAGTGTGTGTGTATGTGTGTGTATGACGATGTCCTGAAAGAGCCTGAATACATGTGAATGTCTGGCATTGTTAAGAAAGCAGAGACTTTGTGTGTGCGCTTGTGTGTGCTAGTGTGTGTCCTGCAACATGCCTTGAGTGCCAATTCCAGGGTTTTCTGCTTGTTTGCAGCTCTCACTCATAGAGTCTCTGAATATCAATGAGTGGACACCGTCTTTCTCCAGCACAGTTTTCTCAAACCTTCAACGACTTCGGGCTGTAATTTCAGGAAAGTGCACCAGCGACACAGCAGACAACTTGCAATCATTTTATGTTTTATGTACTCTGCCAACTTTTATACATTACCCCCACCCAAAAAAAACCCCAAAATGTATTTATTAATTTATTATAATCCATATGTGTAGTATGTAAATGTGGATGTCAGAATTAAATGAAGTCAAAACACTATCTGAGAGCAAACAGACAGTTGGATGATGGGGCGAGAGGCATAAAGAGAGCAAGTTACAAAAGCTTATTATACCCGTTTCTGTCAGCACCTTCGCCTCCTCTCTTTCATTTTCTCCTTTACCCTCGGTCTTCCACAGTTATTAATAATGTTGACAGTAAATCTGATTAAATACAAACAAGTCCAAGGAGAATCATGCTGCCAAGCCCCAATGGAGTCAAAATCAAGCCACCAGACACACATACACACATCTTTGGCATGCAAATGCCTTTATATTAATAATGTCCTCTCCTTTGAAGTTAATACAAGATAATAATAATTATTCTTATACTCATATGTGAGACTTGGCAATGAATCTAAGAATCTCAAAACTGGACAGAAAAAAAAGAAAAAGGAAAAAAAGCTAATCAAGATCCCGATTTCCTTTGCTGTCACTCACGCACCAGGAGTAATGACAGTGCTGTAAGCTAGCTCCATTATTTATTTTTCATTTTTGAGAGAAAGAGAGAGAGAGAGAGAGAGAGAGAGAGAGAGGCCTAAAATAATTCATTTAATGGTAAACTAAAAAAAACCCACAGCCAGTAAAGATGATTCAAATAAGACAATATATGTGTTGAAATGCAGGGCACTGGGAAACTAGTTGATCAGCACTATATGTACAAACACAGCTGGCTGTGTTCACTTTGCTGCATGCCATTCACATCTTTCTCTGCCTTCCTTTCTTTACAGAAATTTTTAAAAGGTAATTTCCATTGGTGTCCAATAAGTCCTTTAAAGAAAAAAGACGTGGTAGGTGTGTTACTGCAGCAACATGGAGAGGGTTAACTTTAGTAGTTTGAAGCAGGAACAGCCAATCATGCCACGTAGTGTTTGTCTAAATTGTTTGGACTGAGCAGTAAACTCATATTTACCAGATTTGAAAGCAAGCAGTGGTATAATGTGCACTTCTTAAGCTGCTTCATTTTCCAGCATCGCCCGCTATGACAAGAGAGGGCACTGGCAGGAAGAAATTACTGAAGTGTTGGCATTTCACATCAAGAGAAAGAATGAACCAATGAGTTGCAAATATTCGAAGATGTAGCGTTGTCACTTTCATTCAACAGAAGAGGAGAGAATATTGCAGAGCAGCTTAAGAAGCCTTTGTGTTACCACCAAGCAGCAACCTCTGGTGGAGAAATGTGAAGTTATGTGGAAGTGCCAAAAATTGCAGTTCCCCCCTCATCCGCTAAGGGCTGGCTAGAAAAGGGAGTCAATCACCATAGACTCCCATGTTAAAAAGGCCAACGTCTCGTCGCCCATTTTTGTATTTTCCAGGAGTGACGACACTTGTGACGCTGCCAAGATGGCGACAGTGGGAACCACCCAACGAGCCTCATCTTCAGAAACCTTCGGGTCATGTGACGGAGGGTCTGTCCATATATTTTACAGACGTTGGTTACCACACATTTTACTGATAACAGGTTTTACCACTCACTGTTTACCAGTGCTCATTTTTGTATGTTACCAACATACAAAAATGAAATTGGAGAATGCCTAATCAGTTAATTTTTAGAGTTTAAGTTAAAACGTAAAAAAAAAAAATTGTATTTTGTTGATGGTGTTTAATATGTATTAACATTTTTCAAGGCTTTTGGCTTACACCCCTTGACCCCCAGGATAGGGACAAACAGCAAAAAAGGGAAATAATCAACCTTATCCACCTTGCATCAAATGCAAGCACTTTGGAGACTTCCAGTCCAACATCTTACTGCCAATCATCAAATGACAAATGTCTTCACATATCAAACTTCTTCACCAGAATTCCTAAATGAACAATTATATATTCAGATATTTCCTTAAATGTGACTTTATTAACCAAATACAAAGAACCCCAAAATGTGCTTTAAACAACTTAACTTTGTTCCACTATGCCCTTCTAAGAAGTGTGATCTCATCTTCTCTCTATATTTCAAGGATGTGCACCGTGCTTTTTTCCCCTTAACTTTCAAGATTTGTTTAAAAAATATATCTTAATTCCACTCTGAATCGGCTCATGTTGTTTTGACTTTTCAATCAATTCATCGATCGTTAAAAAGAAAAAAAATCACAACATTAATCAACTAACCTATTTCCAACGCTGGTTGTTTCAAAGCAGAACCTGCAGAGCAAGCCCAGCCAATTCATTATTAATTTAAGAACGAAAAGGGCATCTCAATATCAGTAAAAACATGGTCATTATCGAGATACCACCAAGTGGTGCACCTATCATCCAGGTGATGTTACTTTACAATCAATGTAGTAAAAAAAATAAAAATGGCAGTAAGCTATCAGGCACTTTGCACGGAGCTGAATTATCTATCAATGGCTGGTTCCGTACATGTGTCTTGTGTAAACATCCTTCAACCAAGACGAAAATGTGTTAAACAGGGAGACATGTAAGTAATGCCACACAAGTATATATCTTTAACTTGAGGCTGTGCAGAATGTTTATTAATGTCTGATTTTAAGGGAAAGCCTACACGGTTTGCATGATTTCATGTTTTTTCATATTTGTGCAACCTTACGAGAAACTGCAGAACACCTCACCTCTTAGATTTCGAGAAGCTGAAATATTCTTCAGGCCTGAAAGGAAAGACTGCAACAATTCAATAAGCCTTGAGGCTTTATACTAAATAAAAAGAAGCTTTTGTCCATGTGGTTACAGACATTTAAAAAAAAAAAAAAAAAAAAAGAGTGAAGTACTTGCATCATCATTTCTCCTTTGCAAGAACACTGCAGTATAGAGTCGAAGCAATGGAATTCTTTATAAAAGGAATCTCTCACTGTTTGAGAGAAGCCTTTTTAAAAGAGTTGGTGCAAAAACATCTCTAAACAGACAATAATGCTTTTATAAATTAGTTCAAATATTTGAAACTTTACATAAAAAAATCATCAAGTGTAAAGAAAACAACATTTAAGCAGGATTTATGACTATGCTCAACATGCGCAAGTCAAGTAATTTGAAGCATTCAACCACATATTATATATACTTCACAAACTTTTAGTAGATGCTTATAAAATGGGAATGTGCCTTTAAAAGGGACAGCTTACACACTCACATTTATTACTACTATACTTAAGCAGACATTTAGCTTTTTGGAGACAGTGTCACTTCATTATAACTTACAAATAGGTGCACTATTTTTCATTCTTTGTTAATTGTCCTAATATATCATGTAAAACACTGGGAGGGAGCAAGAACTGGTGTGTTTGGGGGTAACACTATGCTCACTTCATCATAAAAACACATGATCGGTATAGTTCTGCTTGGGCTGTCAACCACCTGTAAGTACTCTTGCTTGGCTCTTTGAACTGTGGTTCATTTTTCTAAAGGGATGATCCTTCAGACCTCCTGTGCTATTACAGTCCCTAATTTCTCTTTCAGACAGGAATGGATCGTGCAGCCTGCATGGCTGAGATACTGCAATGGAAGGAACTCCATCTATTGTATGTACTGCAAGCGTAATGTGCAAAAGGAATTGTTGGTATTTGTTGTGCTTAATTTCAATTCAAATGGTGTTCCTACAATTTCCAACAGTGCTATTTGGTGTAAAATGTTACACCAGACCCCTGAGCTTGGGGATAAACCTGATTAAATCCATCACACCTTTTTATTACTGAGCTTGGAAACGCCACTTCATCTTTAGTCGTTTAAAACCACTTATACCCTCCTGCCTCTGAGGACCAATCAGTAGCCCAAGACATGTGCAGACATGTCTGTTTGGACACACAGCAACAAACAGAGAGGCTGGCATAATGACACACATAGCACTTACAAGCCATATCTTAGGCCCATGGGCCACATCAATAACATCTGCAGCCAGTGGTCGCTCTGAAAATCAATATACTGTACTAAGAGTGCAAATTCAATGCACTGCCAGCAGCACCCACAGCTAGACACAAAAGAAATGTAACCTTCTGCATTCTTGCAATCAGTCAGTGAATGGAGGCTTTTTCTTTCTGGCCGCTTCTGAATGGATGTGGAATATGGACTCTGCCCGATTCATTCACCATTCGGTTCAAATAAGGGCAGCAGTGCCATGCAAATGAATGAAAAACCCTGGTTTATCTTACATAGGTGTAAGTTGCACATTCATTACTCCTAAACACCATTACTCCTTTACTATTAACAGAAATTACAACTATACGCAACGGAAAATATCACCAACATGAAGGGCAAACAAACTTTAGTTAGCTTTGGCTACAGCAGAAACTCCATGTTGTTTTTTCCTTTGTCAGCTTTGGCACTTGAGGTACGGACACACTTCTGTTGTGCTTTCCTTCCAGATTTTTCCAACATGTTAACTGATCAAATAAACAATCTTTAAGTCATAAGCTGTTTTCTCTATTGCCTCTAAGCTGATAGCATCTTAAGCCTTATTGAACATTCATTTCCTTCAGTGTAACGTTGATTTTATCCGTTTAATCACTGCTTCCGATATAAGATACTGAAAGTGCTGAGTCGTATTAGTCTGCCCACTTGTTTGATTCACTTGTAATTATTGCTACAATAATTTTTTCAATTAAACATCCTAAGTGCTTGTTCTCATGATGGCTGTAGAGAGCGTTCACTACTAGCTGAAGTTGATGTTATTGCCGTGTACATCTGGGTTTAAGGCCACTGAAGTGTTGCAGGACTGCATGTATCTTCCAATAAATAGAGCGGAAAGATGTCAAATAGAGCAATATAATAACATGGTATGTGCTTTTAAAGCAGTTGCATGACACACCTGAGGAAACTGAGCACAGATAAGTACTGTAAATCCTAAGCCAGACAACCATTCTGTTCTAGTCTAGCACAAACAAATATCTACATTCCTGGGTTACATTCTCCATCTTCCCTCTCTCTGTAGTTTCATCATTTGAAACATACAAAACAGCAAATGATATATGATTCCAAGAAAACAGACGCTTTAGTTTATCTCATTTTTAGTTGATACATTTTATCAGATGGATGACTTTTCAGTCCTTGTCAAATAAAAAGAAATTATCAGCTTTTTCCAAACACACAGGTCAGCAAGGGTTTATCCGTTTCTCATGATGTCAGGAGTCCTTGAAAAGCAAAATGTGAAAATGGGTTGCTATGGTTTTGTAATTAAAATTCTATACTGTAGCCAGTGCAAGGAAGCTTTTCTGACTCAACGTGTTCTACCTGTCTCAGGAGATAACCCGCTAGTGAGCCGCTGCCCACCTAACCATGTTCTGAGATAAGCTCTGCTCTTGCTTCATACTAATGCCAATTCACCCCTTTTTTGACCGCAGCCGTTCCATGGCTGCACTGGAGCTGGTGGAGAAAACTTGAATTATTTCTTGCTGTGATTTGAAGGCCAAAAAAAATAAATAAATAAATAAATAATCTGTTTCTTTCTACCAGAACTCTTTAAACATTTAGACAATGTGGTCTATGGAGTGAAGAAAATCCCCTGCACCATCTTCATCAACAAAAATAAGAATAGAGGTGAGGGAGGTTCACCTTAAACATAAATAGTGCTTTGTTTTGAGTTTGTTTGGTTTTTTGGCAGTTGTTCTTTTGTTTTTTTAATTTTTTAAACAATCTCTCAATTATGTTTACAACCCACCAGGAATCCTTGACAAGATGATGCCTACCTGCTAACCTGTTGATTCATGTGTTACTTAAATTCAAACCATCATTTTTAATAAAGTGTATGCTTTGCTAGCCCAAATATATCACATGGGCTAGCAAACTTATCAATATACATAAACAAAAGGGAAAACATGTAACTTTGTTTCATCAATCAGGATTCTGTAGTTATTCCACTTAAAGTAGCCCTTCTGATTTATTTGGTCAGATTTTCTACTGTGAAACAGTGTATCCGAGTGAAAACACAGAGCAGATTTACATGCTAGCACAGACTTTTGAGAGTGAGATCTTTACAAAATCAGAGTGAAAACATGAATTCTGTGAGTAGACTAATCCAGCCAAATGCTGGAAGTTGACCGTCCGCCATATTTGCAGTGGCATTGGGGCCTGTCAGACTTAATAGTGAAGAGAATCTGGTAATTTTCTTTATGCTGTCAACGAAATCTGGGAGAGATTTGTGAAACATCCAGCAACCTTTTTCCTTCCAGCTGCAGTCGGAGCAGAAGATGTTTACATCCGCGCCACACTCGGACTGAAAATGTAATGCGCATATGCAAAACTGCAGCGGGCTGATCCGCCATGGCTTATTTGGTCAGATATTAATGTCCATTAATGTAAACTGAAGACAAAAACATTTAAAAAGTAGAAAATCCTTTACTGTAACATGTTGTAGACTATTAAAAATGAGGCTGGGCACGTTGATGCGTTATTATCGCTTTCATGCATTGATTTAACAACAATCATTCTATCACAAAGTGCGTTCCTTGCTGACTGACAGGTCACGGGAGGAGGCTACTGGCTGGGGATGGACGTCCTGCTTCTCAACCATTGAGATAATTTGTTGTTGTGCTGCTGCAGAATCACCTGAACAGGTGTCTGTCTACGTTCCCTCATCAAGGCAAGGCAAGGCAAGGCAAATTTATTTGTATAGCACATTTTCAGGTTCAAGACAATTCAAAGTGCTTTACATAA
>JAOXYM010000013.1:16776393-16792456 GCA_028567055.1 Leptatherina wallacei
GTAATGGGAACACAAACAAACCGGGTGGTGTGGTGCTGGGCTGGGCTGAGTAGGTGCTAGTGTGAAAGGGGCATATGTAAATCGCTGAATACACTGCCACAATACACTGGTTTTATTCATGTTAGAAACAATCCAGTTGTCTAGAAAACTTTTGGAAGACGATAGTTTATGATGTTACTGTTCTCTCCAGCGCAATCAAATTCACATTCAGGACCACACATTTCCAACACCTTTTTGTCTCCCCCTGTCAAAACACAGTATTTTGTTTAGTCTCTAAATGTCTCTACATGTGCCAAAAAAAGTTACTAATGACTTTACCTGCTTGCTAGTTTGCTCTCAAGATGGAAAAAAAAGAAGAAAACCCCTTGTGCTTTGCCAAAAACCAATCTAGCATAGAGAGACCAGTGCAGCCGTGATGCTGGCTCACAGTAAAGTAATCTATTCTGCAGAAACTAAATTGCCCACACATCTCCACCGCAAATTAAAATATATGAATTATCAACCTCATGATTACATGTAATACCTAACAAGTAAGATCAGCAGACCCGGCTAAATCATAAATGCAGATGTGGTGAACCACAGAAAAGACGATTAGATTCTGTTCTGTTTCCAGGACTTCAGCAAGTTAGCACTGACTCCTGTCTGCTGCACCATGTCTGTAAAAATGTGAAGGCTCTAATGTCTAAGAGCTAGGCTACTATTAGCACCATTCTGCTGTTGCTAATCAGAAACAGTCATTTTCTGCACGCCTCTGCCTTAGCTTTGTCTCTTAGTAGAGACAAAGCTGTCCTGTGTTTTAAAGGGCTCCTAAACAAAGAGGAAGGCCAGAAACAGGAAGCAGAAAGCTTCCAATGACACCTCTGCACGCCTGCAGACATGGAAAAATCTGTTTAGGAGCCAGCAAAGGGCAAGACCTCCCGTCACCTTGACCTGACTGGGACACACTGCATGTATGAGAAGGTCGAAACGTATATGGCTTCTAAGAGTGTGTGTGTGCTTGATTGTGGTTCATGTGAATAGAGGTTACATGCAAGAAATCTGAATAAAATTCAAGATTTCAGCTTCACTGACCACAAACCCAACACTGTTGTCATTTCTAATCTTTTCCTCTTCGAATTTCCAGAAATCCCTAAACCATACCTCATTACAGAACAAGAGATGCCTTTCCAATTTCTTTAATAAGTGACACTAACACTATTTAATTTTAATAAAACCCCAATGTGAATCATTTATTATTTATAAGTTATTTATTATTTATAAGTCTAATATTTTGTGAAAAACTAAAAAAAAAAAAACTATCAGCCTTTTTAATAATCTCTTCAGTTCCTTTTAGCAATTGATTGTAGTCAGACTAAATGTAGCCAATACACCTGGGATTTCATATTGAAAAAAGATGATGATGATGATGCTGTGGTGTAACATACACTTCTATGCTGGAGAAGATCTTTCCTAAGCCTGCATGGTTATACAGTAAAAGCAGACTTAACTCGCTGCAGGCACAGCAGGTTGTGGCCCGTACAGGTTTCAGCCACGCTGCATGTTAAAGAGATTAAGTTATAATTTTGGGAGCTGGTTCTGAAAAATGAGAGGCGCCACATAAAAGCTTGTCAAGTGCTGGTGAACAGGCAGCAGTGTGTCATGGTGACTGCACTGCCATCTGACCGATACTATAATACAAAGACGGACACAAGGACAGAAACTTGCCAGTGCTATTTCAGTTACTTTCCAAAACCCCAGTTGGGACAGGCCTGCAATTTCAGCCCCTGCTGTGGTCGAGGAAACCAGCCCCTTCTAATTATACAGCGCTGGCCCAGGATGATGTAAAAATGATTACAGTCCCTAGCATGCTCTTTCCTCCTCATCAAAGCAAAGGTCCGGAGCCCATGAGGATACCCAACCCATAAAAGAGTTCAATATTATTTCTAGCCATCGATTTAGAAGAATATGTATTAAAAAGTACAAATCAATTATTCGAGCGGGTTAAATGGACTCAAATGCTTTTCAAACCAATGTTCCGTTACATTGCACTCCTACATCTGCTGTAATCCTATAAAAGACAGAAAATTTGATAAAGAAAAAGATAAAAAATTATGCTTTTTATTAAAACTTCAGACAAAGGAGGAAATAGAAAACTGCACTAACTCCTAAACATCTTTGTACCAATCTGATTACTGTATGAAGAGAATTGTACTTCTTTAGTCTTTACAAAGGCTTTGCAAAATGATCATCCATAACTTACCAAAATCAACAAGAATAAATTCAAATAAAATTTGTTCTTGTCCAGTTTTTATCCTTCCAGCATCCTAATGTTGACACAGCTGAATCCTTTGAAATGTCTTTCAAGGGTATGAATGTGGACAGTGTTTTTCTCCTCTCAAGTAAAGCTGTGTAGTGGAATGTAATCTGTCACTCCTTCAGAGGGAACGCAATGATGCCCCCCTGAAAGATAAATGCTCTAAAAAAGGCAGTGTATTCAATCCACTTTGTTATCTTGGAAATTGTTATAATGCAAATACCATACATACAATGAATGATGTATGAATACACATTCATACATGAATAACATGTGATACTATGCTGAATTTACTCCATGCATATTTACTGCACACATGTACAACACATATGCATATTAGCCTGCAACCAGTTAATATCATGGCCTAAAGAAAAACTGAGGAAAGCCTATAATTAATGCAGATTCTCTCAATCAAAACACAATACATGATGGCCATAGGACAATCCACCAAAGAGGAGAATTCTTTCGCTAGACTGAGTGCCAATGAGGATTCCCTGTGTACTTCCAAGAGCAGGGAGACAGTCCCACAAAAGCTGTCATGGTTAACACACAGCAACCCACAGAGAAGAGAGAAAACCAGACAACAAAGGGTACAGAGTGGGGGGAGGGTCCTCAGTGTAAGCTATCTGTAATGATCAAGGACAAGAACTGAATTGTTAATACAATGCCATTTTTTCATGTTCAAAATTCCCCATTTATTTTAAAACAAAAATTATTCAAAAAGCAAGAACCACAATAGAGTTATCACTGCTTTCCCCATGACGCATTTCTAATTTCAGACCACTTAACTCACCCAGTGGTAGCCATAGAAACAGTCAAAATACCGTACCCGGCAGCTTGACACAAGGCTGTAAAACTCAAACTGATGTAGGTAATAAATAATAAAGCAAACTAAGTGCTTATGTTTTGTTTACTCTTCTTTAACTTCCACCCTGTTTCATTTTTGAACCAACCAGATGGGAAATAAAGGTCAGCCAGTGTGACATCTCTAACTTGCTGCCACTTCTTTTTCTCTGCAGTTTTATTTACTATTTGTCCAGTGTATCAAGAAGCTGCCAGCATCCTTTTTTTACAGGCATTTTTTCAGCCATGAAATATCAGCTTTATCTGAAACAATACAATTCAATTAACTTTTGTTCCAGCATATTCCCTTCCTGGTTGAAATGATTACTCATCTATGCTGGTGATGCATGACAAGAAAAACAACCCTGACAGCATCTGTAATTCTAGCTTGTTAGAAACAAGAGCCCTTCAGTAGCTCTAGTCAGAAACCCTCAACTCAAATTCAAGCTCACTTTAAAATGAAAAGAAATTAGCACTTTTTTTTTAATATGCAAAATTAAAGTCTGTTCAATATCTTGAAGCTATACTAAAGTGTCCATCTTTCCCTCTGCTGCAGAGCTCTGCAGTGGCCAGAGCTCTGGAATGCCTTCCCCCAATCGCCCCAGGGGAAGAGTGACTGGCAAAGAGGAGTGTGTGTGTGTGTGTGTGTGTGTCTGTCTTGGGGATAAGTAGTAGAATAGGAGGAGGAGGTGGTATGGGGTAGCACTGGCCAGGCACCATGACATTTCCCATTCCTCTTCATAAATTGGCAATTTAAGGGGATATGGGGAAGAAACCTAAACGCCCGACAGCGACTTAACCATGTTTTATTTCAAAATTTGTGACAAGGGAGCCATAGTAAGGCCAATAAAGGGACTGGTAGATGAGAAACTTCAAGTGAAGTAGATTCTAATTGCACCATCCTTGAAATGGAGGATATCACTAAAGAATAGTCATGACTCGTTTGACCTACCTGAGAACAGCTGATCAAGAGAGGAGAAAAATCTGTTGTGATATAACACATGGACTACATAGTAGGGATGTGAATCTGACATCAACTCACGATTCAATTCAATTCGATTCTTGGGGTGACAATTCGATTCTGTATCGATTCTCGATTCAAACAGATCTTGATTCACAAAAAAACTCTCCTTTAGTAACAAAGGGTGCCAATTCCGGGATTAACTACATTCCTCTATAAGCCAGAAGGAGGTTTCCAAGTGATCAAGTGATTCAAAAATTGAAAATACACAGACGCAAACTTTTGATAAAAAGGTGACATTTATTTTTGCTTACCTTGCTAACTTTAACATCTCTTTGCCACTTAACAATAGTTTTGAAAGTAGTCTGTCAAACATTTTTAAAGTCTTAAAATATCGATTCTTGGAAATTTTGGATCGATAGAATCGAGATTCTTATTCAAGAAGATTTTCAGATGTCAAATCGTTTTTTTTCTGCACCCCTACTACATAGATCCAAGACTGATTGCACACATTTTGTAAGTCCTGCTAAGCTTCACACCATCCACCAATATTCCTCCTCACAAAGAGATTACACTGTATTGTGACATGATGCAAATATTTCACCCTCCATGACAATCCAAATTAACCAAATTATCACTTTAAAAGTGCAGGAGGTTTGGTTTTGTTTCATCAGAGCTTTTGAAATAAATTAATCTAGATCCATTGTTGCCAGTCCTGGATGGAGTTATTGATAATTATGCTAGTAGTGTAGTATGTCTACTAATGTCTCTCCAGACTGTAGACAAGCGGGGAACCTCTTATCTCCTATTGCTCTCGTACAACAACTAGTCGTCTTATCATAGACTTAGAGTCAAAAGTTTAATGTAGCCTTAATTTTTTAAGTTGTTCTAAAGTCTTTTGCATATTTCATCAAAAGTCAAGTAATGGATGTTTCATTAACTCACTCATAAAAACTTGATCTGGACTATTGCCGAGCCATAGATGCATCAAAGCCTCTACAGCAGAACCATTAAAATTGTCACTTGTTTTTTTAAACGGGGTTAATTACAACAGTGTCCTCCCCAAGTCACAGACACAGCTGTTAAAGTCTAAGGACAGCCAGGCGACCCAGGATACATGCCTGTGCTGTGATCAATCATTGTGATGCAGTGGCCACAATACTGAGGCCACTGTGCCACAACATGGAGGTTCATCTGTTTTGTTAATATCTGGATAATTCTCCAAACGTCTTTAAAATTTCTTACTTTTGCATGTTAGTTATGAATAGAGCAGGTCTGAGACTAAAGTAGGACCTACGTTAAGGCAAAAGTGCAATGTGCAATGTGGTCCTTTGTTGCCATGGAGATGTCATTTCATGACAGATTTGGATTGCCATTAGCACAGACCATTAGGCAGAGCTCCCTCTGGGGCCAGGTGAGGTCATGAGAACATCAGTAACCTCTGGACAACAGCCTGTTCAGTAATGTTAAATGGACAAGGATGCAGAACAAAAGCCGCTGGCCCAATCCTTCAAAAGAACCTAATCCCAAAAGCAAACAGGGGCCAGGGAAAAATCTTGCAGCTTTGTACAAACTTTAAAAATCTTGGTTGGTGGGAAATCTGTGTTAATCTAGGAATAATCAGCTGTGCCTAATTTGATGCATATCTCGGATAGTAGAAACTTTTTTTCAGGATTTACCACCATGCAAATGTTAATTTATTTTCAAGAAAATTATACAAAAAATATATTAATATATAAAAAAAAACCTTACTTAACTGAATTCATATAGTTTTAAAACTGAAAACAGAGTTAGATGTGAAGAAGCAGCTATCCACCCAAACTGTTCCTCTTTCCAACGAGCACTATACCCTGTTCTTTTGCGCCTGGGCACAAAGAAGCTAGGGTCATTAGTTCAGCCCATCTCTAGCCTGCCCTAGATAAGGATGGCAACACATTCTGCAGGCCCGATTACCAAAAAAGAAAGAAATGTTTTAAGAAATGCAGAAGAGAGGAAAGCAGGACTGATGAGAAAAGGGAGCTCAAAGCCTGAGAACAAAAAAGTCTCAACAGAGAACCACATGGACTTCTCAGAGAGTCACACAGTGTGACAACATCGAACGATGTCTGCATAGTAATGGCGGCCAAAGACAAAAACAAAAGCCCCGAAAGTGTTGGAAAAATGTCAAAGTAAACTTAAGCAAGGTTGGCTAATAAACAGCTAACTCTTTGGATTTCATGTTGGAGACGTGATATTCTAAATAATGAGGGATGCTTTGAGTGGCCATTTAGATCAGGTATGAAAGCATAAGTAAGATGGAAAATACAAACAAAAGAAAAAAAGAAGCAGAAAGAATGCATCTGCCCTGGAAGGTCATGTTGAAATTAGAAAAAGCTGTGGCCTGCTGACCTCTCCAGCCAATGAACTACCATGACAGCCACTATCGCCCCTTCAAAGGCCGTATAAAACACCCTGGCATGTTAACTGATGAAATATTTTCCCTCCGCTTTGAAGTGTCAAAACCAAAGCTGAGCAAGGGGTAAGAGAGAAAGGACTATAGTAAGCTTGTATGCAGTGTTGTTGATTACATCATTTTCATGCATCTACAAGTCCTCATGTATTTGTTTGACTTCTTATTTATGGCTGTCCACACACATCCAAGGTCACAGGCACCACTGATGCCGAGTTTATGGGAGGCAAATCGGGGTAATGGAGTGTGGAAGCAGCTACAGCAAACAGCAGGCAACAGAGATCCATGGGTGTATTTCTCCAAATTCCTGTCAGAAGCCAATGGGCAACACAAGCAATGTGAGGTTGAACTATAAAGCAAGATTCATTGCATGTTTGACAGTCAGCTAGTGTCAGAAACCACCTCCCCAAATACCTTCTGATGTCAGATGGGGGTGTCAGTATTTATCTGACATCTAAATCCATGTCACACCATGAAGAGCACACAGGCAAAGCACTGTATTTCTCTTTTCTCTCTCCCAGTTCTCCATATTTACTGACTTATCAGCAGCACTTTATGTATTCATAACTCATTAGAATTGCTATAATATTAGAAGACTATACCAACAACCATAAAAATTGAGCCTTTCACTTCATTTTTTGTATGACTCTTTGGCAAAGCTATAAATACTCAAGACTTCTTACAGCATGACTTGACAAATAGTTTAATGACATAATAACCCAGCAGTTCTTGGGGATAACAGTTAGCTTGACAAAGGAGGATTTTCTACCTGATCTTTTGCACACATTTACTGCAAGCTCTGACGGAACCGAGAACATAGATGCAACATCTGCAATCTGATTTCCTGTGGAAATTACCGAGCCAGTTTCCCAGTGACAGAAATCCATAAAATCAGCAGATATGCCAACCTGTGAATAGAGTTAGTAATACTAAAGAGTATTTACAGCAAGCAAGTGTGCTTGCTAATGGGAGCTGTTGTTACAAACCTTTCTCTGCAGATATTCATGCCATTTTCCAGCTGTGATACAAGATTGCCCGGAGAAAGGGATTTACAGAGACCAGGCAAGTCAACTTTAATAACGCAGATTTCTACTCATTTAATAATCTACCTGTTACCAGTTACCTCTACTGCACCTTACATGTTGGAAAAGAAAAAAAGAAACCTTTTGCAAAATGAATATATAATAACTGCAGTGGATCACACCACTGCTTTTTTAAAAAACAAAAAAAAAAACAATTTGAACATGACAAAAATGAACAACTACAGGCTCACATCAAACCTCCCATTTAAAGTAAGATAATAGAAAAAACTTGTTTCATCAACTTTCAGTCAGGATTTCAACCACACCACAGCACTGAAACTGCCCTCTTCAACCCGATGAACCCTAAGCCTATTTTTCTCGACAATGCATTCTTTTAGGAAAATGACTATCTCTGCAACCACAAGGTGTATTTGAATACTTTTGATGTGATATTAAAAGGAAACACTTAAAAGATTTGACAAAATGTTTAAAATACAGTATATTTTACACATAAGAGCCATGAAGGCCCCAAGAAGTGAGCTAGATCTCAGGGCTGCTTTTGTAAAAGTCAATCATAACATCCTAATGGACACACTGAAAAATTGGGTAGAAATCTTCAGTCCAGTTCTGAACTGATTTGAATCTTACTTAAAAGACAGGGACTACTTTGTATCAAGTGGTAACCCTAGATCTACTCAAACAAAGATGACCTGTGGAGTTCCCCAAAGCTCCATCTAAGAGCCCCCTTCTTTTTCAGCTTCTACAAGATCCCACTAGCTCGGATCATGGAAACAAGTTAAATTTCTTACCATAATTATGTTGATGACACTTAACTCTATATTACTGCCTCGCCAGGGGACTCTGGTCCCATACAAAGCTTAAGTCCATGCCTTGGTCAAATCATTACATGGATGTGTCAGAATTTTTTTTCAGCTAAATAAAGATAAAACTGAAATCATTGTGTTTGGAAATAAAGCTGTGTGTCCAAAGATTAGTGCTCAGCTTCAGTCAGCAATGTTGAAGTCAACAGATCAAGCCAGAAATCTTGCTATCATTTTGGACTCAGAGCCAAAATCTAACAGCAGTGACCAAATTAGCTTTTTACCACCTGGAGACAGATCTTTAGAATAAGAGGACTGATGGCTCAACATGATTTAGAAAAATCTTATTCATGCATTTGTTTTCAGTAGACTTGTCTACTGTAATAGAGTTTTTACATCACTAAGAAAAATCATTAAGACAACTGCAACTTATTCGGAATGCTGCTTCTCATGACCTCACGAAGAACAAAAAAAAGGAACATATCCTTCCAGTTCTGAGATCTTTACCTTGGCTTCCTGTGTGCCAAAGAATTGATTTCAAAATTTTGCTGCTGGTGTACAAGGCACTAAACGATTCTGGTCCAAAATAGATCTGATCTCTCTGACACAGAACCTCTGTGACTTTTTAGAGCATCAGGTTCAAGTTTGCTTTCCATCCCGAGAGTTAAAACTAAACAAGGAGAATCAGCGTTTAGTTTTTATCCTCCTAAAATCTGAAACAAACTACCAGAAAACTGAAGAAATCTGCTTCAAACCTCAGTTCTGTTAAATCCGTTCATAAAACTCTTTATTTGCTAGTGCTTTTAAATCAAGGTAGAAAGTTTTTCCTCTCTCTTTTCAAATACTATTATATTATCATTTTCTCGCACATGTACATTAACAGAGATGATGATGGTGTTCAAGATGATGATGATGATGCATTTCCTGTTGATGTGTCTGTGTATCATATTTACCTCACTGTATGTATTCTGTTGCCTGTTTCTCTCTGGTGTTTTGGCTTGTTCTGTTTCTAGTTAACATTTTTTATTCTTTTAAGATTGTTTTAATTCTACTATTTATTGCCTCTTTGCACCTTACAGTAATGCTTATGTAAAGCACTTTGGCTTTGCCTTACTTTCCACTTATTTGCTTATTAATCAACTTCTCAGAAAGAAACAGAAAATCATTATTTGTATGACAGGTCATACAGTCAAACAGTCAGTGGAAATTTGGTCTGAATATCAGGCAAGATTTTAACAACTGACATGCAAATGGAACTCAAAATGGCATATTTACACAACATGCTCTGTATTCGACTTGTGTGAACTCTGTTGGTAGGCAAATTAGGAAAACCTTGATTTTATGCATGTTTCAATATTATGGAAAGAAGTAGAAAAACAAAAAGTATCTTCATGGCTATGAGTGGCACAACTGTTGGCTTTTAAAATAGGAAGGAAGGCAGGCAGAAAATGAGCTTTATACTCTTCATTCTTTAAATTATTGGATCATATGATGCAAAAATATCCAGAGCCAAATGTTTGTTGTAAAAATCTCAGCAAAAAGAAACAGCGGACTAGCCAACCAGGTTCACTGCCTTTCCCAAGAGGCTGTATTTTGCTTTTCAGTGGGAAAGACAGGGAGTGTCTAATGTGGATACACCTGAGGTTTGAGGGCATGTGCGTGTGTGTGTGTGCGTGTGTGTTTGTATGAACGTGTGCAAGTGAAAGATGTGGTTTGAGCTACGCCCTGCTAATCGTTGCCTGCTGGCTGCACCGTGCTTTGATAGCCATGTAGGTCTGTGCACTGAATGGTCTCCTTTGTAAATCAGGTGCATTCTTTCTCCACCTTTATAAGTCCTGCCATAACTGTCTGGGCATGAAAATCTATACAAACATGACCAGGAGCAAAAACAGCAAACATGAGCCAACACTCTACTGATACAGTTCTATTCAATGACAATATAGAAGAAAAAATAATTAAATAAGAAATTGGATGTTAAAGTAATTATAACCCTTCATGCATCGAGGTGATTTTAGAATTAGTTTGTGATTGACTGTTTAAGCCTAAAATTGTAACTATGAGCCTAATTGCTGCACAAGTTATATTTCAGAGGGGAATGCTTTCTAAAAAAGCTGATGACACAGTAGACAGCGGTTCTGGTCTGAACACTAGATATTATGGTTTATCAAAGGATGTTAATAAGGTATCTTCACATTTCTTGCCTCTGACTCTGTTGCTCTGTGTGTGGGATGATGTGATGTCTGTCTCCACCTCTTTTCAGGCAGCATACCAACACAGTATGTAGTCTAAACATCCTGCAGTAGACACACTGTAACCTGTTTTTCTGTTTTATAACTTTCAGACACCACATTTATGTTGAAGTTAGTCTATTTTTAAAAAATATTTGCATTAAAGTTAATAAAAACAGAGTTGCAATGCTTCCACCTCTGTTGGTAATGAACAAATGTTGAGTTTCTTCCTGAATTTGTCTGGAAGCCACAGAACAAGAGGTAGCATGTCTCAAAATGGCTGCAGTAGATATTTACAGAGAAGAGGCTGCTACCCAGTAGGTCACTGAGAAGAGCTGGACTTTTAAGAAATTAGGCAGTGGGACCTGAGGTGGATTGAATAATGTTTATGAATGCCTAAGAAAGGAGGTCAGCTGCCATGTGCCAGTACAAGGATTTACAGAGATCCTGAACTGAGCGTAGAACCTTCTCTCTCTCTGATGTTTGAGGATACAACTCTGTATCAAACAACAAATACCTCAGCCAGGAAACATTTATATTCTGTGAATGCAAGCCTGTTGAATGTTTTCATTTTGAACACCTGTCCATCAAAAGCTGTTTTGTGTTTGAACAAATAACTGCTCTTGTGGCTATCGTCATTGAGGGAAGTCTTCCCATAACAGTGAAAGAGAAAGACTACAGATAACAGCAAAAGTATCTCTGCAATGTCAGCTGCACTTATTTACACAAAGAGAAAATTGCCATAACAGAGACCATAAAATATGCAGCATTACATTTGAAAATCACAACAAACCAGAAACCATTGCCTCAAAATGACTTTTACTTTCACCAACAGCTCTATAACAAGTTTAACCTACAATATCATCAAAATGCTATTTCAGTGTAAATAACCTTCCAAACACACAAAAGCTGACTTTGTAACCAATTTGTTGTCGTCTGACATTTTAGCAACAAATTACTGTTTTGTGTGAAAACACCCAAGAAGCTCATGGAAACTGCAGACAGGGCACGTAGCATCCGTCACCACAGCTGAGACAACACAGTGCATAGGGGTCTCTCACTCATCCCATCACTTTGGATGCAGATCCTCTACATCCTGAACATTCCCTTCATTTTTCGCACAATCTTTCTGAAATGCAGAGGTTGAACTTAACTGGGAATTGACAGGAAATTAGAGGCTTACAATTTCTGCTACTTACCAAATAAAAAGTACATTATATTCATGTGCAAGTCGCCTTGTCATCAGTTTGTTCTCAGGTTTTTTGTTTGTTTGTTTGAACAAAATATTTGGTGAACTTTGGAGCAGATGCAGTTAATAAAAAGCTAGATTAAAAACTACCACCATAAAGAACACCAATACTTAGTGATCATCCTGAATAGTGCTTTCAGGTCCTAAAAATATTGCTATAACCTTTACAGCCAGGTGAATGTATCTATACTGCCAACAACCTGAGAGAAGCTCTGCCAAGTGGTGGTGTTTGCATGCACAAGGCTTGTTTGTTGTCAGATGGAGGACGAAACAGCTGAAACTGTTATCTGCTTTAAAGACAGTAAGGCAACGCATGCTAGGGTGATTAACACTGCGTCACACACAACAAACAGACAAATGTCTGGCAGCTGCTACAAGCAGTCGCGCTCATTGAGCGGGAAGCCTAAAGTTGGAAAGCCTTCAGAGGCATTACCTAACCCACACAGTTGCACAGAGCAATCAAAGCAGAGTCAAAAATGGGATTTCTCTAGGTCACATGGTGGACTGGTTGAAGATGCTCCCTGGGCAACAGCAACACTTCATGGCCAGACACTCAAAACAGCGGGGCTTTAAAGAGAGTGTGGGACTTCTGTGAGGGGGGGGGGGGTCAGGCCACTTTCCCAGTGGGCCTATTAAATCTTGGTGGGAAAAATGCTGAATCACGTGCCCATCAAAGGCATTCGGCAAAAGTTAGAAGCTCTATTGGCCCATAATCAAATTTATCCCATTTTAGGACACATTATTGTATTTAGGAATGCCAGTATTGACCATCTGATTACATGTGACTTAATTATCTTCCTGTATGCCAGAAAACCCATTCTGTTCAAGCTTTTGTTGTACTTCACTTCACTGAACAGAGCAATACTGACAAATAAGCTATAAAGCTTCTAAGCTTTGATGTCCTGAAAATACTTTTATTATAGTGAAATAATGAAGTTGTCTACTAAGGGAAAACATAGCCAAGAGGCTTTCAACTGTGAACACTGAAGTTTGCATCAACATGACACCGGCCTCGTGTCAAAACAAAAAAAAATATTCTCATTATCAGTAGCGTAAAAAACTGTGACTAATCAGACAGTATTCCAGTTACAATGAATCTGTGCTCAGTAAATATGAACAAAAATGTCTTCTGCCAGAAATCTTGGTGTCATAGTAGATAACCAGCTGACCTTTGAGGTCCACGTTGCCTCGGCTGCCCGGTCCTGTCGATTTGCTTTCTACAACATCAGGAGGAACAAAACCCAACTGACAGAACACACGACACAACTTTTGGTTCAGGCTCTGGTCATTTCACGCATTGACTACTGCAATTCTTTACTGGCAGGCCTGCCTGCATGCTCAGTTAAACCTCTGCAGATGATTCAGAATGCAGCAGTACGACTGGTCTTCAACCAGCCCAAAAGAACTCATGTCACTCCGGTGCTGATTGCTCTTCACTGGCTCCCACTTGCAGCACTCATCAAATTCAAAGCTCTGCTTTTGGCTTACAAAACAATAACCCAAACGGCTCCTGTCTACTTTCACTCCATAATCCAGAGCTACACTCCCTCTCGACAGCTACGCTCTGCCTGTGAAAGACACCTAGTGGTCCCACCACAACGTGGAACCAAATCACTAGCCAGACTCTTTTCCTCTGTTGTTCTCCGGTGGTGAAACGATCTACCGAACTCTGTCCGATCCGCAGAGTCCTTATCCACTTTTAAGAGCAAGCTAAAGACTCAGCTGTTCAAAGAATATTTCCGCACTTAGCTCAACTCAGCACTGAACAAGCTGCGTGCACTTATGCCCAAGATGATGATATTGTGTTGTGATACACTTATCGCCAGAATTGTGATGCTATTGGCTTTGGGCAGCTGTAGCTCAGGTGGATAGAGCTGTCGTCTACTAAACAGGAGATCGGCGGTTCGATTCCCCTGTCTATATGTTGAAGTTTCCTTGGGCAAGACACCAAACCCTACGTTGCCTCCCGATGTGCCTATCGGGTGTATGCATGCTTAGAGAAGCACCAAGTATGTATAAATATAGGTGCTGTATGAATGTGTTGTGTGAATGAACATGTAGTGTCAAAGTGCTTTGAGTGGTCACATGACTAGAAAAGCGCTATACAAATACAGTCCATTTACCATTTATATTGTGATCTCATAATTAATGAAGGGACTACTGTATGGAGAAAGGAATAACCTCCCCCCCAGAAAAAAAAAAGCTCTGCCTCTAGCACTCCATGGCAGCATCTGTGTCCAACTGGACTCAGCAGTCTGACTAGCACTTATCCATGATGTCCCCTCTTGTTTGATTTCTTGCTTGTGTTGTTCTCATTGTCAGTTGTAAGTCACTTTCGACTAAAGCGTCTGCTAAATGACTGTAGCATAAAGTAAGAAGCCACAGCAAACCAGAGCTCATGTCCCCGAATGACAGACCTTTTTATAAAAAATTAAAAAAAGCAGATAAAAGGGATTAAAAATGACCAACTCCAAACAGATTCATTGCAGAAAGCCTTTAGGAGAGGCAAGAGTGGAGAAAGATCTAGGAGGAGCACATTATGGAGAGACGAAATTAGCAAACTGTGTGTTTTTGTGGTCTTGGCAATGGGGACATCCCAAAGGAGAGCTAATGACTGTAGTGGTATCTGGCATGGGGGCCAAGTTTCCTTGACCATTTTTTAAGTTGCCTCCCGTCCGAAGCCACCAAGTCATGGGCAACATCTGCTGAGCTATCTTACAATTATAGCATTATCAAGGTCCTTCCTCCCACTTATTTCCACTACATATTGCTGAGGAGATTTTCCTAAACTTTTGTGCTTCTGAAGAAAGAAGAGTCTGTAGAGTCTGGCCTCTCTAAGATTGCTTATGGAGCCGTGAATAAAAACAATGACTAATTTCATTTATATGGAGAAAAACATGATATTTTCAAACAGGCTTGTAATCACTAGATCAAAAAAAAATCTCACCATTCTGTGACAAAGTAAACCTCTACTGGATTGTGCCAAGAGATTACAGTAGCATATCATTTTGTATTGCGATCTTCATTTGTAACAGGAAGGACCTAAAAGCCTTCAAGTACGACTCAAGGATGTGAACTATTCAATCTAAAACTTCTCAAAGTCTCTTAAGAAACATCACTAACACTTTATATGCTGCACCTCACAACAAAATTCGTAAGAATTTAGTAGTAGATTACCAATATATTATTGATTCAAACTAGTTCAAGCCTGAAAAGCAAGCGATATGCAGCTGCGATATCCACTCCATGCAGGAGCAAAGTAGCCGATGCTCAATACTGAATCTCTGTGACCTCTCATCTGTCTTAAGCCCCCTAAACAACAGAGAGGATTGGCCAGATTTTATTGTCTCAGCATGAGAAAAGGACAGGAAGCTGCTTTGACTTGATGGATGGGGTCCAACTGGGAAAAGTGAGGTTGGTATAAAGGACCTGTATCCCGCCATAAAACTCTTGACTCTCCCAGTCTTCCAGTAGACTGATTTACTTGCATTAAAGTGTAGATGTGCGGATGTTATCAAGTGATTCATACACGCGAGGCAGATTTTTTTAAAATTCCATACAAGCCTTTAATAGCTTAATTTCTTATTCTGTGCTGCACTAGAGAGCAGTGGAAGTGGTGGGGTGTGTAAGGCAAGGCAGACAGCTTCCCCTTTAATTTTAAGAGCTCACTGTTGAGTCAAATTAAATATTAGACAAAGGCAGGGACGGCAGAGCTATGAGACATGTATCAACTGTACACAGTAAGTGCTGAATCAGGCTGCTGTGAAGCAAGTCGAGACTGGCAGATGCAGTACAAGCATATATGGTGACTGGAGGGGTCTTAACATGAGAGAATATCCTACAATGTGCTCCTTAGGGTGATTCATGATTACTCATGTTGTAAACTCACAGATTTCCTAAGGAAAACATCTGCTATGACATAATAATCAGGCTGTAACTCTAGCAAAAATTATAGATACAAAATAGAAGGTACAACATCATCATCTGGAAAGTTGGGACCTAACAATGGCTGCATGACAGCTGGATGGAGTCTGGTAATATTCTTCAACCCCCCCCAAAAAAATAAAAAAACAACAACCTTTAAACCTTAAAGTGTGGATTTGGGTTTGTGGTACTCATCTTCCCCTCCCTGGGCCGCCACCTTATCGTGGTGGAGGGGTTTGCGCGTCCCGACCCTAGCGGCTATGTCGTCTAGGG
>JAOXYM010000013.1:16800670-16813863 GCA_028567055.1 Leptatherina wallacei
GTTTTTATGAGTAAATAACACACTAACATGGTTAAAAGCTCATAAAAGTCAATTTTTCATGATATAGCTCCTTTAAAGACGGGTTTGTTGTCACGTATATTTGAGCAATCTAACAATCTAGCCCTAACCTTCGGTCTGCCTTGAGCTTGACAACGAAACAGATGTTTACATTTTCCAATCCACATTAGCTGCTACATATACCCAACACAACTTTTACCTTATATTTGACCTCGAGTCCAAAAAGCACATGACAACTAGCAAAACATTATAGGTTGTTCTTGGTGGGGTAAATAACCACGGATGCTCAGTCACATTTATAACTGGAGAGGCTGTAAGCTGCCCTGCTGGTGGAAAACATCTGTGAAAATTTTCAATTAAGCTCAGAGGCATTTTAAACCTTCATGGAGGTATATGTCTGCAGTGCTCAAAGCCACCACAGATGTAAATTTTTTCAACACAGACAGACATGCAGTGCTCCAAAAACCTAACAACACTGACCCCTTGGAGGTAACACAAAGCATTGGTCAAATGCCAACTGGCTAAGAGTTACCTTGAGCCAGGAGGGGTCGACTAAGGCAAAGAACTGCTGAGTTAATAACAAAGAGGATGAAACACCAAGAACAATAAAAGGCAAAGAAACAGAGATAAAAGCACAGACAACAGTTGTATTTCACCGTTTTCATCATATAACAAAGTTTCACTCCATAAAAAAATAGATTTTCATCCATGTAATATTCTGTGAATAGTTTGATTTAACGCTGTATGTTGCATAAGTTTGAACGATTGTGGTTGACACCCATTGGTCAACCAGGAGACTTGAGGTGTTGTTCACCAGTCAGAAGGGCAGTGGTTTGATCCACATGTAAATGTGGAAAGATACTGGACCCCTCATGTGTTTCCCTCTTATGTGTTCACCATCAGTTTACAAGAGAGAGCGCAACAGAGCAACTTATAATTTACAGGAAAAGCAGTGCTGTATCAAACGGATTAATGTGACTTGTACTGTAAATCCACAGTTTATTTCCCATTCAGTAATTATATGAAAGACAGAGTCCTGATAGCCACCTTGATAATGGAACAATCTGAGAGACGTAAACTTTGACTGGGAACCTTTTCATCTTACTTGAAAAAATATAAGAAATTTCAGGAGAGAAGTGAACTTAAATAAACAAAATGATTAAAAAAAAACCTGTTGCAACTGACTCATGTTTAACCTCTGTGTTTATTTAGTCATGTGGGAAATCATTGTGCTTCATCAAAGGCGGAAAAGTTCTAGCTTGGGGCAAAGCATGCTAGTCTCTAATTGAGGAAGACTATTCGCATGGCTCAGTGTAAAATTAAATTGGCTAAGGATCTCCTCATAAGACTGGCACTGGAAATTATAGAAGATGATGAGAACAAGGGCTAAAAGTTTTTCAACTTTTTAAAGTTACCCAGTCATCTGTGTTTTTGGGGAGTGGTGTGTATTTGCCTTCGGAGGAGACTTATCCTTAATCCGATGCAATGCAGCTGATAAACCATCTAGACTGGGACATTTCTATTCAGTAAGTGGCAGTCCCTCAGAGTCATGATATGCCACAGTTTCAGAGGCCGTACTGTTACAGTAAGACTCCTGTGAGCATTTTTGTGCACTATTTCACCCCTGAGCCCAACAGGAAAAAAGCTGTTTCAGCAGCTGCAGTGGCGAAAACTCTTTATCTCAGGAGTGATGTTCTAGAAGTGTCGAGGCACGTTAAACGCAGCAGTCACAGCTCCAAATTTAGTTACACCCCAGGCTGTGGAAAATGACTAAACATGAAACACAGACTTACATTTGACCTCCATTCATTTAGATAAACATATCACTAGGCAACATGGATTTATGGATGAAGTAAAACATGCTGTTTGTTCGCCCTCTTTCGTTCCCCGCCTTCAGAAAGCAACAGATTTCACTCCAAACTGAGAAACATCATCTCATCAGAGTTGCTGTCGCTCACTCCTGCTATCACTGCTGATTACAGCTGATTACTCTGTTACTGATTTTCTGGAGAATATAGTGTTAGTGAACATCTGCAGTGAATATAAATTAAGCTTTATAGTTGTGAGCTACTCTAAAATTGACGTTTGCCTCCCAGGAAGACCAAGTATTTGATTAAGAGTAAAACATTAACAAGATGTGTTTAAAGTCTACAGGAAGTTCTCTCAACACATGATTACTGAGATTCTCCTCGTGTTAAAGGTGATTTAGTCAGTGGGTCACATAAAAAAGTCAAAATCTGACCAAGTTAAAAGAATTTTAAGAATTACAGGAATGCAAAATTACCATAAACGATAAACCAGGAAAGTCAGGATTTAAGCCGATTTAACAAAGCTTCAAACTAAAAAGTCTTTTGCGGATAAGATGTCGTCTCCACCTGTCAGTTTAGGAATGCGGCTTTATTCTTTGTCCATTACTTCAGAACTGATCACAATATTCACTGCACAGACAGAGTGCTAATAGTTAGGACAGTAATGTGTAAAGCAGAACCACATGAAAAACCAGCAAACATGTTACATGCGCTGGCTTTCCAGCTTTGAAGTGATGATGGAGACAAACTGAGACATTGTGGAAACAGCCAATCTAGCACATCCAAATGAGATCTGATTGCAGTGACTACAATAACTTCAGATGGGTGCAACCATCTTGCACCCGGCAACTCTTTGCTCTGACTGATTCATTTGGCTGTGGGAACTCAACCACTTCCCTCTCTGCTTGTTTCCATCAAACCATTATTAAGACCAGAGGAACATAAAAGAAAGTAGAGAGCGGCACACATTGTACCCGGGTGACATGTGGCTATTGTCAAACTGTTAACAAAGAAGCATCAAGTTTGGCTTAAGGCGCTTTATTCTTCTGCAACAGCTTTCCTGTGTTTGAATTTGAAGCTTGCACTGTATGTGCACATGCAGATTGCAGACAGCCCATGCTGCACACCTGCATGGGAAAACCTGCACAGGTTGCAGCACATTCCCCCGACACCCTCCTCAATTTGAACCCAAACTCTGCATTTGAATCTCCAAGGAAATACCTCATTCTATCAATCAACAAAGACAAACTAAATCAATCATTTAAATCTAAGTTTTAAATAGACTTCTGCCCCTCTCTTCTCTGCTAACAGTTTGCACAAACAGCATTTCGTTTGCTACATGTACACCACTCTGTGCCTCTCTTTCGTTCTCCTTCCGTCCATCTCTAGGGATTTTTATAAAGACTGTGGACAAAAATGTAAATCAGTAACAGCTGTTACTAACATGACCTTCCAAACACACACGTGATCTAGATACATACAGGAAAGCCTGAAGGCAGAAATGCATGTGCAGAGTCTTTAGAAGCATACAGATGTTACATGCTTGCTCCCAACACTTTCAGCTCATGCTGCAGAGGACACTGTGGTTCTGATACGATACATTTGTTGTTTGTCTGCAATGTGAACAAACAGTGTCATCAATGAAATATTAAAGCACTTCAAGGTGCCTGACTGACCCTTTTTTAATGTTTAAATGGAGGACCTGGAGACAAGGGGTATAATTAAATCGTAGAACAACTATTTTGAAGTAGAAGCTGTCGCTAACGTTAAGTACAAATGTTTGGTTCTACTTTTTGTATTATCTTTCATCCCAGTTCCGTGAATGCAGAAATTTTTCTTTGTGTCATTTGGATTATCTAGTGAATTCACAAACTTGGTAATAGGGCCGTCAAACTATACAATCTTTTGACATGAATGACCCTAATTTAGCATGTTTCTGGAGGAATAATATAGACTGTTAACTGCGCAAAGCTGTGATAATTAAGATGGCTGTAATTGGATAATCTATCCATCTCTGATATTCAAATTATTCTGTAAACGGAGGACTGCATGTCCCAAAAAAATAGCAACAACCAAGTCAACATCCTGAAAGTAGTGGAGATAGAAATTACCACCCCACCACCAAAGCTTTTAAAATTGAATATGAGTGAAAACATATTTTTTTAAGTTGGTTTTGAGTTAAAGTGACAGAGATTATGCACAGGGGAGCTATACACACAACCAATCATGTGATCACATGAGTTCAGCTACGCCTGTGGAGAATTCTCTGATTATTATTGTGGTCTGACGTTACCCCAAAAAGATCTTTGGATTGGATTTCCCCACCCCTGTAAGGATCTCATCCATGTTGTATCAATTTTGTATGTCTTCCAAGGTTACAGGATTTAACAGATTTATGTTTTGCTTCATATGAAAGTCGATTATTGTGCAATTTTGTCATTTCTTGTTGCTAATTGAATCAGTTATGATCCGTTTTTCATTACTTGGGAAAACAGAACATGTGGTGCAAGAGCGTGTGAAAAATGCCCCGAGCTCATTGAATGAGAGTTGGCAACCCTGACGCATGTATTATCCCCACCTGCTTGCTTATAGAGGCAGCAAAACAGATGTGCTTTATCCTGTATCGGATGCCACTGGACGTTTACGGGCACTATACGTCTGCAAGGACAGTAGACGGCTGGAGCTTAGGAGAAGATTTCTCAAGCTAGTATGGTGTTATTTCACAACACACCCTAAAATCACTCTTATGCTTTCGAGATGTTTTAGTGTCAGCTTTGGTCTATACATCATATTTAAACTGAACGTTCAAATTCGGATAAGCCCTAAGGTACAGATTGCAAAAGAGGGTTCTTGCTTGAATGTTTCCATGATTAGCCAACTCAAATTCATGCTCAACTCACATAACTACAGTTACTAAATCTTGTGGTTGGACTACCACTGTTCTCTAAGTGCAAGTCAAATCAATATGAAGCAGTCCAAGAATTTCACTCACACTTTTCACCCATCTTAGCTGACCAAACCAAGCAGACAACTGTACTAGAATTCCTTTGAAGCATAAGCAACGGATTAGATGTGACGCAACTTAATGTTCTAAACAGTAACGCTCTTAAAAAAATTTGTACAAATGCAATAACAAAATACCACGCTGCCACATGGCTAGACACGAGCAAACGTCAAGTAAGATCTGGCAACCCTAACCCACAACAGGGTTCAAACAGTCTTGATAATCTGGATTTCCTGTCGAGACCAAATAATGGGTCCCTTTCATTGGAAAAAAAAAAATCATTATCCTTATTATCAGCAACAACTCAGTATGCGATCTCTTTCAGGTCACTGGTTCCATTAGCTTTCCCTCCTCAGTCATAACAATGCAAGTCTGATGCCAGCATCTTTTATTGGCCAACTGGCTGTGGACCATGGGAACCAGGCTCTGCAGAAAGTGGGAGACTCTTGAGGGTTTTTCATACGATGACTCCTCTGTAATGCAAACATCTTATCACAGACAATTGGGAAAGCTCTAGTTGTGGTGCAAAGTCATGCTAATCCATTCTAATGGTCTCCTAATCAGCATTAAATTGCATGAAATTACATTGGAAAAATAATTCTGAGAATATTCAGATTTACTAACAATTCTCAGTGGCACCTGTTCCACCTGTTGAGCTTATGATGAAAAAGTCAAGCCTTGATATTACCCCTTCATGCTTGATGTAACTCAACACAAGAAATGGCAAATGTTGTGGCTCATTCTTTCAAGGTAGAAAGCAAGAGGTTGTGGGGTTATGAAGATTTCATAAAACCAATCATAGAGGACAATGAATCAACAACTGTATGTGCGAAAATTGATGAAAGCTTTATCCTGACATTTACAAGCTATTTTTCTAAAGGTGAAAACACAGCTTTGGTTTTCAATGAACCTGGCTGTGTTGCATGCAGATTTCTCTTGTGAGGAGATGCTGAAAACAGTTTAAGTCATATAAAGCCAGCGGTCAAACTTCAATGACTCAATTTATGTGGGTGGACAAGATTACAGTGCTCTAGTTTTAAGTCTACTGCTATATCTGGGTTGGGTTCTGCTTTTAAAACCACCACATCCAATCAAAGAAATATACAGACTAAGATTATGATCAACCAAGACCACAGTTACAAAAGCTGTATTCAATGTTCTGTAAAACATCTGCACATTAATGTGTCGGATGTTACAATAAAAACTTATTTTGAGTATCAATATGGTTATTCAATGTAGATTATAGAAAAACCCCTGCTGATAGCAACCAATGATTAATCAGTTTAACTTTTATGATAAATTTTCAGAGATGCCAAGCATAACTTCCAACGTAGCAAGCCAAAAACAAATCTATTTAAGTTAGCCCGCACTCTCATTTGTGGCAGTGGTTCACTTCTGGTTCAGGTCACAGCTAGCCTGGGGGTTGCCAGATCTGGTTTGGATTTGGATTAGCCAGTTTGGACTAAGAATTGGTGAAGCCACATAAAGACTAACTACAGACCATGAGAGGTGACCTTAAATAAGACAATGTATTTGGGGTAGTTCTGAAGAGTCTTTTGAACCATATTTAGGATTGGTATAATGGTGCGATGTTATCATCAGGGGCGTCAGGTTTACATGCAAAGTCTATGGCCGACGCGCGTCAAAGGACAGCGTGCCCTCTGGCTGTGCGTTTTGAGCGTCAGGCACTGCGCGTTTTGAGATTTTAAGCATCCGATGCCCATGACGCGTGTCCAAGGCGGCGGACGCCAGAGTTGGAAAATCTGAACTTTTGCCACTCGACGCTCGGCGTCAACCAATCAGAGCGACCCAGCGTCATGACGTAGAGATGCATTTTCTGCAAAAGAAAACATCCGGGTCCTGCAGACGTGCGTCTCGGGCATCAAGAACGTTTTTGATGCTTGATGTCAAGCGTCTGATTTACAAGTGTCAAGCGTCCAACTTTGATTGCTTTTGGTTTGAACGCACCAATAGAATTTGCATGTAAATCTGATGCCAAAATCGGGTTTGGTCTGAACGCATCACAAGTAGCCTATAGCCTTCTCTTCTTATGATTGATCAAAAGGTTACAAGCAAAACTTAAAACATCAATGTGAAAAACTGAATATTTGTGTAATTGAGTTCCTTCTAGTTTATTCTGTTGAAAATGCAACCCGTTTTATTTTCTGAGATATTAAAAGGATAAATCACCGTCAGTCTTGTCAGTGATTTAAATTACTAGTAGTAAAGTACGAGTAATTACTTAATTGCTACTAGTAAAACATTTTTTTACTAGTAATTAATTAGTTAATCCATTTTCAGGCAAAAAAAACTGTTTTATCGTGTAAATTTATATTTTGATAGATGCCTCAATCGATTAATCGAATTAACGACTGCTACTTCTTTAATTAGGGCAACCATTTTAACAGTGGACAAACTAATACATAATTCATTTTCAAAAAACATACCCAAATAAACAAAACAAATAAAAAAAAGAAACAAAGCCCCCAAAATAAGTGTTTACCTTCGTGCACTAGACTAGCTAACGTTAGAAACAAACTGAACGGAAACGTTACCTGACGTCAGAACCTCATTCCCTACTTAGCTAAAAGTTCACACGGCATTTACAGCGTGGTGTTAACGTCGTGTTACGTAGCGACAGAATAAAACAACAGCTACACGAACACAGCGACTGAATGATGCTGAGTAAATTAAAAACAAACCACAGTTCGCTGTCATTGTTTGTTGGCTGCTCAATGGGCATGTCCCGACATTCCTCCCATCAAACTAACTTCCACCAACAAGTGTAACATCTCACCTCTACTTTTCTGAACTCGCACACCGCCCTGTCCATTCTGACTACACCCACACAGTAGACTTATTTATACTTTTTGAAGTCTTACCTGGTAAATGTCATGGATATTATAGGACTACAAAAACTTCTCCCAGTCCTCTGAGCGTATCTCCACACAAAACTCAGTCCCAGCTTGATTCACCAAGGTATGCTACGCGACGCCGGACTCCTCCTTCTCCTCCTCCTGCTGCTCCCTGCATGAGGTCATCTGTAGGGAGGAACCTCAGAGATCTACCAGTCTTCCCTCCTCTTTTGCCTCTGCTCCTTCATTTCTCTGAGCGTGCCTCATGGACATAACAGGTTGCAAGAGATTCAAGCTGCATACTTGGCAGCTAAACATGGGAAATCAGGGGTTTGGTACATTATTAACATACTAACTAGTCCACATGAGGAGGGAAACAAATAGAATAACTCCTTTTAACTAAAGAAACTTAAGTTTGCTTTTGTTTTATTCCACAAAGTCAAGATTTTGCCCATTTTCTTTGCAAGGTTATTTACAAGGACAGTTTTCTTGAGGTAATCAACAACTGAGAAAGCATATCAGATCTAACAGACTTTCAGATATCCCAGAGCTTTGTTTCTGTTTTCCATGTTAATTAATAAGGGATTAGGTTTGCTTTCAAATTAGAAATAACAGACCTGCAATATTCAAGGGGGAGATGATATAAAAGTACAAATTAACATTTTGATACACTTAGAGGACTAGAAAAACCTCCCGATTGGATCTTTTATTGAGATTTTTTTGTCATACAAATTGTCTTTGCGTTTCCAAAAAATGAAGGTCTAAATTCATTCCTAATTAACATTCACACTCAGCAGGAATGCAGTTCAAGGAGAAAAATGATTGAATCTGCTGTTTATTAGTTTAGTTTGTGGACTAAAGTTATCACATTTGAATGGAATTAATGTATAACTGTTGGAATTAGTCCTCTGAAGATTAGATTTAAAGGGCCTAGCCATTACTTGATTGGCTAAATTGGCTTTTAGAATGGAAACTCCCCAGCTTTTAAGGTGTAGGAATAAGGCAACTACGTACTGCATCTGAACTGATTAGTTACTAGTCCTTTTACAGATATTTACATGGAAGTCACATGAAGAGCAATTATTGCTGAGCTCTTTCTGAAAACAGCATTTTAAAAGCTTCTGATCATTTTTCTTAAGATAAGAAAATGCAGCATTTGAAGTCTGTCCTTGCTGTAGAAAACAAACTATTTGAAGACAACACTCAGAGCACAAGTTTAAAACGTCCTTCATTTTGTGTACCAAATAATTAATTGAGAGAATACCTGTTGGATTGATGATTTAAAAAAATTATCTGTTGGCTGTATCAACATTTCTGAAGTGAGCTTCACTCACGGATTGTAGTCTAGACTGTAGGCGTTTGCTACTTTGCAGATCAATATCTTAAAATTCAAAAGATTAAATCACCCATAAAATATGATACATACCCACATCAAGCCTTTCAAGAGAGCAGCAGCATGGCACCATCTGGAATAGCTAGAATACAACACTGCTTTAACTTGATATTTCTTATAAACACATCTACTCTAGGAAACCAAGTATGAAACCCACCCTGCTCATAACACATCTTAGTCTTTGGCGACCTCCTAAGGCAATAATATTTCATGCGGCTTGGTGCAGCAGTCCCTTGATGGAAGGTAGAGTGTGTGCACGAAACTCCTCAGATGGCCGGGAATGGGCACACATTGACAGTGAAAGGGATCATGTCTGCAGGTTAGAGGACCACTGACTGTTCCAGCTCCTCAAGCAGAGCTGAGGGGGTCTCCGAACTTCCAAAAGACAGTATCAAAAGGCGTGCATGAACAGCATGAGCGTCAGAGGACTTGAGGTCAGCGCACTGTGTTTACAAGGCCATGGTTGTGTATGTTCATGGCAAACAAATGAGCAGGTATTGTTTGAGGACTTTCACACTTGCAAAATATTCATTAAAATAAATGACATACACAGTGGTGAGCTCAAAAAGATCCCTTGTTAGGTTGTTTGTGCCCATAAATCTAAATTTAGAGCTATCATTTCAATCAGTATTAAATCAAACAGGAGAGTGATAAAACCTTAACATAACTGAAAACATTCAAAGCTTATTTTTTTATTTTGTTTTTAAATATAGCTAGTGTTTACTTATCCGGCCTGGGAATGGGATGTCATGTTGGTGATAAATGCAATGGAACTAAAAAGGACTTTCCAGCTTATCTGTCCACAGGCTGAATAAATATGAAATGGGACGCTTCAACCAAGATATAAATATGCATGTGGGCAGTCATCGCTGTGTGCATTCAGTGTACACTTAGTTTTGCAACATCCATCAGTTTTATTCTTTGCAATGTACAATTTGTGGTTCTTACTGACAATACTAAGTTAACCTTTTAAATTCAGATTCATTGATACTTGCATTTTTGCAGAGTTAACTCAGTTTGAATCAAATTAGTTGGGGGAGGGACAAAAAAAAAAAAAAAAAAAACACAGAACTTGTTGAGGTGAGGTTTCATTATGCTCGACTACTAATTGAGCCTCATGTGTAGGACACAAGGGTTGATTTATTAAAATGCATAAACAAAACAAAAACCCATGGACATGTTTATTTTAACACTATAATCAAGGCACAGACAACTATGTGACATTTGGTTATACAAGGAACCAGGTTCAGAAGTTATGATTTGCTGTCATCTAGTGGCCATAATGATTAGTTGCAAAAAGAAAAAGAAAAAAACTGCAAATCTCTCACAAGTGATCCCATGCAACAGTTTTTATTATTAAATCTACAATATTTGCAAAGCAATATCAAGGGTTTATCTAAAGAAAAAAAAAAAAAAAAAAAGCTGTTTAAGCCCCATTCACATCCCTTCAACCCATCAATTTAAACTTACTTTAACCCAAATGCCCATTTTCTCCATCAGCTGGTAAATACAACTACAGCATTTCTGAAAACACTACAGAAGATGCATTGAATGCTGGTTTACAAGATTCTCAAGCAAGCAGAGCCCAAAAATAGCTTTTTTTTTTCTTTTTCTAAGTAAACATTTCTAAGCCATTTTTCCATCAACACCTTACAGATAGCCTGTCAGTTCCCTCATGAGTTTAACACTTCATGTTGACGTTTCACAGCTGACTTAACACAGTTGCCTCTGGGGGGGGGGGTTCCTTTAACAAATTCACCACTTCCTGGGCTGCTGGATGAAGAAGGTTCGGGTGCAGTGAGATTTCTCCACTGCAGGGCGCACCTTGCTGTGCCTCACACTTGCTGGTACCTCTGGAAAGTCGTGGCTCAGCTGCAAAATACATCAGGCGGGTGTTTAATTATCCATAAACATGCATGGCGGCAAAGTCACTGGAAGTAATTGGGAGTTATGAACAGACTTAAAAAAAATTTAAAATTAAATAGTTAATGGTTTTGTTTACCTTGTCAAGAGTACCTGCCATAAGTATGCCAACTTGTTGCATCCTGCTGGTGGTGGCAAGGGACCTGCTGTACAGGTTTTAAATAGAGCTTCACTTAATGAGGTAACCTAATAATCTACATGGTGAAAAAGCAACTTGGCTTTTTACACATGTCAAACCTTTTTTTGTGACGTTATAAAAAGCAAAGTTTGGGCATACCTGAGTTTATCAGACCTTTTCGTCTCCTTCTCTGGGGTCCCATGGGGGCCGGTCTCTTCCGAGCTTTTCTTGGCCACTCGTTTACCTCCTGCTTTCACTAATGGCAAAAAAAAAAAGACAGAAATTTGCTACGGTTGCATTTTAATGAGCCTTTCCCTGTAATCCATGGCAACAAACAATGTATGTTACTTAAGAGGGAGGAACAGTAACACACAAGCTCATTTCTGGTCGATGAAACTATGGAAAGACAATTCCTATAACAGAAAATATCATACTGGATTAAAATATTTGAGACTTTCTTTGATTGCTGAATTCATTTCAGATTATTTAAAAGAGATACAAGGCATCAAAGTGGATGAGAAAAGAAAAAAAGTGGTTCCACAGTGAACAGTTTTGCATTAGAGTACGCCCACGGGAGCCCTCTGGTAACACTGTTATTTTCACAGTCCTACATTTTAACTAAAGCACGCGCACAGCCACGATGATCCCTTTCAGTTTAAATCACAGCAATCAGCAAACTTTCTGAAATGGAAAAACTGCTAAACACTGCCCCGAAAAACAAACAAACAAAAAGAAAAAACATAATGTTCTTGATGAAAACCTGGGATGCAGCGTCTCTCTCTCTCTCTTCGCGAGTATCTGGGTCAAGCAGTGAAAAACAACGCTTTGGCTAAACGCACTGAAAAGAAATAAATAAGTACAAAGTTTAAAAAACTACTTGAGAGCGGGGTGAAAAAAAACAAGCTTACCTGCCGGAGGGTGGCCAGCTTTAAGCAGAAGCGTCTCCTTCGCTCCAGGTTTGGGGAGCTGTTGCACCATTTTGTCAACTTTCCGCAGCAAAGCAACGAAGACAGCAGCGAAAAAAGTGCCGTGAACGCCCACTCTGTTGTTTTTATGCTCAAGCCGCAGATGACGTCCCGCGAGGCTACAGGAAGTCCTGCGGCCACAGACACGCCTCGCTGGCAGCCTTCTCACTGATGTTAACACAGTTTATGAAGAAAATGAAACTGGAATCAGCTGTTGAATGTGTCTCATAATGCAACCCTTTTAAGATGAATTTATTTATATTTTTCTTAATCATTATCTTTGACTTTCAATATTAATTTTGTGCTGTTTTGCTTGGAAAGTCATCTCACACTGACATGGTTTAACTGACATGATGTGTTTTTATTGTCGTTTATGTTTGTAAATGTGCAAAGATTGACCAATAATTTAGCAATGGTTCTTCTCGGAGTAGACTGACATGTCAGCAGCAGTGGCGAAGCTAGAATATTTTATGCAGGGGCCGGTCTAGAAAAGTTTTCATGCCAGACCAGGCCGGGCCACAGACCAAAAAAAGGGTGGCATCTGGACATACTCTTATTAATACACCTGATTCAAAAGAAGTAGATCCAACAGTTTATTGTCAAGTTCTGCACAATAACTTAATAGAGAAAAAGGTTGTTAAAAGGCTTTTTTTTTATCTGATTTTATTGTGATTCTAGCTTGCTTTTTACTACTTTTAAATGTTTTGCACTATCTGTAATGCTTTTATGTTTTAAGTAAAGAACTTTGAATGTGCTCTACAAATAAACTTGCCTTGCCTAAAACTAGCAGGGTAGTGGCTGGACCCGAGTTTGAGAAGCCTGATGTAAAACAACATTGAAGTAGATTATATTACATGTACTATGAAAAATAAACAAAAACACTTCTGACATTTCAAAATACAGCTCCACTTCTATGAGTAGCCTCCACAAGTAGCGCTGGGTGTCCAGGTTTTAAGTGCATGGTGCCCATGATGACCACCACTGGCCATCCCTTGGCTGCACCCCTGGAAAACGTATGTCATACTATAATGACAATTCAATTCAATTCAATTCAATTCAATTCAATTCAATTCAATTCAATTCAATTCAATTAATCTTTATTTGTATAG
>JAOXYM010000013.1:16815498-16850094 GCA_028567055.1 Leptatherina wallacei
ACCTGCATACATTGATGAAACTATGTGTTCAACCTTGCAGGTTAACACACCATTAACAAGCAAACTCATTCCAACTGAGCACCACAAATGGTGGCTGCAACTGGACACTCTGTTTCCAAACCATACCTCTGATTCCCCCTCAGTTATTCAATGCTACATTTACCCCTTGCTGGGAATCACCAAAAGTAAAGTCTACTTATGTGGTGTTCCTGTAAAGGATTTACTTTTAATCTGTAACTTGAAATTCTGTTGCAAGTTTATCTTGTAGTGTGGTTGAACTTTTTAGTCATGAAGCAATAGGAATGAATGGGTGTAACCAATGGATATATAGATTTTCCTGTTCTACATCCATGCTCTGCTGCTTTTAAAATTGTGTTATCATACTTTAACATTAATAACTGGTTCAACATGATCTTGTGTTGTTTTTTTTTTGCAATTCAAACAGTGGAAATTACTTGAAGCTGAGAAAATGAGTTCAATTGTGTAAAAGCAAACTAAGATATTTAACAGTTTAGACCCCATTGGACTAGTGCTGGTTTTTGTTCTCACTGCCACATGTTCAGTTAACTCATCAGTTCAGATCCAAAGATTAAAATGAATGCAACTCAGTTAATTACAATGTACTGATGTTAGTCAACTCAATGAATGTGGAAAGTTTGGATGTATACTTTGTGTTTTTTCCTTCACATGCTTTTCACTTTGTTTTTTTTCAAATGAAGATGGAAACACATTTTTGTGTGATGTTTCATATTATGATATATCTGAAGTGCAGGTGGGGCACACTTAATTCTTGTGGTAGTCCTATTTACGTCACATAAGTAACTAACCTTTGCATAAATGCACAACATTCAGTCATTCCAGACCAGGTCATTTCTCAAGGTGATGACATTTTTCAAGGCATGGATACATGAACTACACCATCAATTTCTATTTTAGTGGTCAGTAATATTCATGATTCATATTCATTACTTGGTGTACTTATTCATGATATGAAAACTGCCATTATGATGTATTTAGCAGCCATGCACACAATGAATTGGCAATGAGACAGAATATGTCTTGAACTGAGAGCTTTTTAAGAAAAGTTTGGATCAGTGGATAACCTTCAAACAGTGCATTGTTATGGTTCAGCCTCAACATTTTTCTTTTGAAATAAGATCCCCCTCCCCACTTCTGTTCAGCCAGGTGTAGTCTGTTACTGATCAGGTGGGAGGGATTCAGTGTTCTGCTCTAGGGTGCAGCAGTGCAATGTTATAAAATGCAGGATCACAAAGCTCAAAGCTGGCCTTCTTCCACCCATGGCTGTGTAAATACAGAGAAATCATTTTTACCCCCACTGGAGGATGGTGTCCCACTCAGATCTCTCCATTGGATTTCTTCATAATCTTAAAACGTATGTTTGTTTGCATAAAGGATGGCAGCCAACAGGAAATGTGAACAAAATACAAATGACACAATCGGTTTAAAAAACAAAATTGACCTTTTTAATTTGTTAACATGGTTGTAATGATGCCATCTTTGTCCACATATTTGTATATTTATATATCATAGAGCTCTAACATGGCACACGTTTCTCTTTTTTTTAGCCAGTGCTGATGTGTAAACCAGGTAACATGTTTTTTTTTGTGTGTTTTTGCTGTATTTACAATAAAATGAAAGAAATGTACAAGACTCCATGGCATTACACAGGTTCAACATTAAGTACAGATACAATGTGATCCCTCTGTACAAACTAACATCATTAGTTTACTATTTTTTTCATTTTTTACAGATGAGTTCATGATCCATTTTGGCTTCAGCACATACATATTCCACCCGTCTCGACTCTTACCGCAGACCCTCACTTACATGACTCACACCTTTCACCATGCCTTCACAGCTAAGAGTTCTTTAAAAAAAAGACAAAAGTAATATCTACAACAGGACGCACGTCTTCTCGCTGTAGTGTCTCCAAACGGACCCCTGCCCCCAGCATGATTCCACCTTCTCCTGCTAAATAAAAAATAATCTCAAAAAACATTCCTTAATTTCCTTCTTTGGCACACGTCCCGTCTTTCCATCTGCTACTGCTCAGCTGAACTCTCCATACACGCACATCCACTGTAGAACAAACGCACTCATAAAGCCAAGTTCATGAAAATGGTTGTTTCCTGTGTGCTCCTCGCCTCTGCTGCAGGGTAAAGACGCTCCTCCTTACACCCTGACATGAGAGCCGAGGGAGGAAAGATGTTCTTTATGGTAACACAGAGGTATCTCCAGACCTTATACCCAGGAGTCAGGAGAGCCTGGGTACTGATCTGCCCTGTAGGAAGGCCTCCGTGTGCTAGCGTAATAGTCCACATAATTAGCAGTGGATTTCAGTCCTTGAGGCTGGGAGCTGTAGTCCACTGTTGGAGGGTAGGTGATGACCTCTTCTAAATATGTGTCATCGTAGCCGTGGGGGTGCTGCAGGTACATTCTGTATGTATCATAGTTCCTCCTGTTCGGCTCTTCCGTGTAATACACAGGCTGCAAGAAAAAAGAAGAGCGGGGTGTAATTAATTTATCTAAAAGACTGTCATGAAGTTAAGTTGCTACTATAGTTATGTGATACAGAAATACCCCCCCCCCCCCCCTTATTTCTGTTTTACAAATAAAGATGTAATAAAAACCATCCGGCCCACTGTTTACAATGCTGCTTTAGTTAATTGAGGTTTGCTAGCATTTGTTTATTTACAGCTCTCTAAAGGGCTCCACAGCATTTCAATCAGGTTGACGTCTGGAGTTTGACTGGGTCATTGCAGCACCTTGATTCTTTTCTTTTCAGTCATTCTCTTATAGATTTAATGGCATGCTTGGCAACATTGACTTGATTTTGGCCAAGCTTGAGCCGCCTGACAGATGTTCTAATGTTTGATTGAAGGATACTTTGGTCTACACAGGAGCTCATGGTTTATTCAGTGACTGCAAGGTGTCCAGGTCCAATGACAAAACAAGCCCAAATCATGAGTTCTGCTGTAGCTGACTGCTGGTACGAGAAGTTTCTGCTCATATTCTGTGTATTTGTTGCCTGATTATTGTTTAGAGAGAACAGATGTTTCCCTGGCAACACTTCCATACAGTGATAATTGTTCAATCTTTTTCTAACTGTACAGTCATGAGCTTTAACATTTGACATTTTAACTGAGGCCTATAGTGTGAGATGTAAATCTTGTTTTTTTGTTATTTTTCTTTCAGTTTTTCTGCACATAACATGGTTTGAATTTGGGAAAGAATATGTGGGGACATCAACTCTAATAAAGATTGACAACTGTACTAAATGGTTCTCACCTTTATCATTGCAGAATGATGGACTCCTAAATTAGTTAGAAATTACCTTTTACTTCCTTCTGCATGACTGGGAAGCAACAAGTGCTTCTCTAAGATCATTGCTGATGTCTTCTACTATGATTTGCAGCCCCTTGATGCTACTATTCTTCTTGTAGTGAAGGTGCACTAAGGTTTCTACACACACCGTTGTGAAGTTGCACGTATACTGAACATTAATCCATAATGCATATCCCCCCACAGCATCTGACAAACAAAGAACATTTTGGGAAATCCACTAATTTCCATTGTAGCCCAGTATTAGGCGGAAAGGTCAACAATATATTTGTGTTGTAAATGTGATGCTCCATCCAGCATCCACTCAGCTTAGTTTAGCATTAAAACTAAGGACGGTTGGGTCTGTGACCAAATATCAAGCCCCCTGAAGCTCAAACTGAAAGGTTTTAACATATGTATTTTAATCCTTACAAAAAACAACATAGAAATCAATCATTTGATGTTTTTATGCGGAATTATAAGCTGAATTGTTTCTTTAGACTACCTGCTGTGGGTCCAGTAACCCCACAACAACATTAATATTCTCATCTAAACTTGAATGCTTCTGCTAACACTGTCAAAGCACACATATTTTCACACCAACTAAAAAGTGTTCTAACAGCACATACAAACATCCCTGAGATTTCAGCAAATTGCATTTTTGTCTGGCTGGACATTTTTCAGACAATAAGCTAATCAATCATCTTTTAGTCCACAAAGAAAACAGCTTCAAGATTGATGGTAGATCTCCACAAGACTGATGAATGAGAGTCCGTCTGAAAGAAATAGGGTAATGGCTTAACTAGCCTGATGGTGATGATGTGAAGGATTTAAGAAAACTCTTCTGGTGTCCCAACCTCTCCTCCCTCCTGCCTTCTCCTCTCTGTGCCTGTTATCTGAATGGGCACACATGGACATGTCCGACAGTGACAGGTGCTCGAGATGCACCCAGGCCTTCCCAATCCCAGCAGTCACATTCACTTTGGCTCAAACAATAGCTGATGTGCTGGGTTATTCGCAGCATGGCAAGTGGAATATGTGTCAGACTCTTCGTATGAGAAAAGCGAGGTAGACTAGTTGATTTTTCTTGGCAGGTTCATACCATGAAGGGATCTCAAACAAAGACCTTGTACAAATACTATCAAACACTTCTTATGAGAAAATGTTTAAAGTGGTATATCCACAGCAGCTGCTGTCTCGTTGATTAAAGAAGTGTTTAAAAACAACTGCGTAAAATAATCTGTACAAATAAACCAAGTAAAAATGTAAATAGAGAGTTAAATAATCGAGTCAACATATATATAACAATAGAAACTCATTGGCTACCTCTGCAGGGTTAAATCAGAGCAGATAACAAAGCAGAGGCTATTACATATAACCAGAACACATTATATTCACCTGTGTTCTTCTGGGCTCCTCCCTTGTGGGAGTGGAGTAGTAATATGGAGACGGTTTTCCAGACCCTGGAAAAACAAGATAACGGTAAAAGTGAGAGCTGCGTTAAATCAAATGTTGGGACAAAAACACCTCATTTCATACCAGTGAAAAAGTCTACACAGCCCCAAAGGGCAAACGTCTGTATTTAGATAGAGTAGGATCAAGAAGTGCTGTGCTATGCTGGAGAGAAATAACACCAAATAATAGACTAGGCCGCTGCTGCTCTGTTGTTTACATAACCCATGGGATGGGTATTTCATTGGCACTTTATCAAACCGGTGGAATCCAGAAACTCAATTTCCACTTCCCCATGTAAAACACGCATTGTTGAGGCTGTGGTTCGTTTTGTTTGCTCTGCCCTCCTCCTGCTCCCGCCTAACAGTGTAGGCTGGCGAGGGCTCACGTCTGGTTGTAGTATGCCTGGGTACCAACTCATTGCCCCTGTCTGCAAGCTGCGACTTGGACCTGCCAACAATGGAACCATTGTGAAGTGTTTGCTCCGGTCCACTTTACTGCTGGGCAGAACAACAACAGTAAAACCGCTCTGATGTGCTGAATTAAACTGACCGCCTGTCTCAGGTCAGGCAAGCGTTGGTGGAAAAGATAAGAGAGAACAGTCTTGGCAGGGAGAGGAAACTGGCCATTGGATCTACTTGGAGAAGAAGTGGGAAAGAGATAATGCCCTGCCTAGAGATGACCAGAGAAAAGCCTCCAGTCTGACGCAGAGAGTGGGTAAGAATCGGATGAGTACCTGTATATTGTTTTCTATGAATACTGCCGTCTCCTTGGTAATTATAAAATTGTATAGCTGACTGAGCTCTCTGATAATCTCTGATAGTGTCTCTATGCTCTTTGATGCCCAGCATTGCAGGAGATGACGTGGCACTGGCAGCTGCAAAGAAAAAAAAACATAAATCAGCCTTAAATTCTAGAAGTTTTCCTGTTTCACTAATGCTATCCATCCATAGTCAACTGAGCTTACCATGATGGCTGACTGGGGACATCTGAATGGTGCTAGTGGGGAGGGTGGGCTGTGACTTGAATCTGTCCCGCTCAAGTGTTGAAACTGGGGTGATGAAATGGTTTTGGTTCCATCCATCCTGTTAGGGCAGCACAGAGGGGAGAGAGAGACGGGTTAGATAATAACAACTGTACTGGATGTTGTGAAATATATCTGTGGTACTGGTGTGGGTCTACAGGATACTGCTAAAGATCTCAATCTTTTATCCTTTTTAACACATTAATACCATTATTTCAGTTGAAAACATGTTATTCATTGAAAAATTGTGGTGTTTGTTTTACAATATTTCTGGACTTATGAGCATATATTTGGGTTTCTTAAAAACCCCAAAACAAATAAAAAACTTCACAACCCTGGCATTTTGGAGTTTAGCAGATTTGAATATATATAAACACACATATAAATATATATCTAGTAGTCCAGTATTTAAAGGTGTAACGTGTTACTTTTGACCCAAATATCAGCCTAATATGAGTATAAATGGATGATTTCTGGGGTCAACATACAGTGTTTGACGTGTGTCGGCGCTACGAGGGAGCTGCCATCTTCAGAAACCAGACATTTTAACTTTGCAGGAGCGGATCCGTCTCTCATGAGACCTGGAGCGCTTTACTTTACAGCTCCCCTTCTATAAACACAGAGGGCTCTGCTTTGCGCTATTTTTTCCTCCTCTTCGATCTAAAGTTTGTCATGGCTGAACGAAGTAAGAAGGTGAAAACGGTGTCTGAGGAGGCCAGAAAGAGAAAGTGGGAAAGGGATTGCTCCAGAGGAAAGACACAAGTAGACCTTGGCAAAGAATTCGCTCGTTGGAGTCTGATGAAAGTAACAAAATGTGATTAACTTTTTCACATCTTTCAGCCGGCGTTTATTTAAAACAATGGCAGTAAGTGCCTGATGAGCTGCAGAACGTTGCAGTATACGACTGTGTCTTTATTTTGCTGTTTAGTAGAAGCTAAATACGGCTAGTGCAAGCTAATCAGCTACCGACCAAAGCTAACGTGACTCCCTAAACATTTTGTGTAGGTGGGGCTGGTTTGCGTGCGATAAATGCATTTCCTATAATTCATGTAAATGTCAAAGTAGTAACAGAACAATTAGCAACTAGCTTAGTTTTTAAGGTTACTTACTTCGCTATCAGCTGGTCAAAGTGGTCATTAATTTTTTTTTCTGTACCGCTTTATCCAATTCAGGGTCGCGGGTGGGCTGGAGCCTATCCCAGCAATTATCAGGCGAGAGGCAGGGTACACAGAGAAACAGACAACATTCACTCCTAGGGAGAATTTAGAGCGACCAATCAACCTAACATGCATGTCTTTGGACAGTGGGCAGATTAGTATCCGGTGAGAACCCACGCATACACGGGGAAAACATGCAAACTCCGCACAGAAAGGCCACTGTTTCAAACCCCTCCCCAGCTCGGACCAGCAACCCCCTATGGCTCAAACTCCCCCCGGGGCTTGAACCAGCGACCTTCTTGCTGTGAGGCACCGTGCATGGTCAAAGTGCAAAACCGTGACGGAGACTGTTTAATTTTGCGACAGCGTTGTGTGGCCTGTGGAAGCTACAGGTGTAGCACCCCTAGTGGTCAAAAGTTACACGGTATCCCTTTAATGTTTAACAACCTGACAAGGAAATCTGTCTTCTTATTGTTTTTTTTTTGTTTTTTTTACATTTTCTTCCCAGATGGAAGTTTCTGATTTGTTGTCAAATGGCACTAACAATAGGAGCACATGCTCATCTATAATAAAAAACAAAGTAAAACTTTATAAAGCTGATATATAATAGAGGCCTTACAATGCAACTTCTTACTGATGTCAGTTGTTACTTCAGCCTTCATATGCAGTGCAGTGTTTCCCCAACTTGGGCAAGTTCAAAACATGACTCACAACAACTCTGTGCCTAAATAAGGGATCAGTACCAGTCAATGATCAGTACCAATGTCCATGGCCGAACTCTAGACGAGGAAAAAGTAGGCACTGTCGGTCAAGCATTTTTCTCTCAGTTTGTTTCTTGGTGATGTGAGCTTGGTTTGCTGTGTATGCGAGTGTGAGCTCTCCGGCAATGTTAAGCTCTCTAATGAGGTAATAACATGCTTCAAGGAATATTGAGAGTAATTTGTGTCCAAACGTATGTTTGGAAGGTTAGCTTTAAGTTGTAGAACAGATCTTAAATAGGACATGGATGGGATGGAAAAGAGTTGAATGGACCCCTCCACTCCCTAAAAAAAGCTGTAAATTCCTGGTTGAATTAATGTGCTACTCTATCTGTGGTAATTTCACCAAAGCATGCCAGAGAAATTCATAGAGTCTTCAGAAAACTGTCTCAATGTATAAAAAAAAAAAAAAAAGGGGGGGGGGGGTCTCCTTTAAACAACTGATGGTAATTATCAGTCACAATGTACTTACTTTTTTATAGATGGTACGTAGATCCCTGTACTGCCACAGTGTGTTCAACACCTGAGCTGCTGCTTTTACCACCTTCACAGAGTATCTGTAAAAATAGTCAAAAACATTCATGTTTATTAAAGTACTCCTGAAACACTTTAACCTGATTTTATATTACACAGTGAATATCACAGGACAGAACGATTGATGATGTGTGTCCTCAATGTGTTTCATACTAGAACATTACTGAATATATAGCAGGCTAGAAATAGCTGCTGTACCATTATACCATCATTCCACTGGGATGTAAAGCCTCAATGCACACACTACCTTCCCCCCCCCCCCCCCCCTGTGGCTATAGCTTCACCTTCTCCAAGCATTTAAATGTTTGCATGAGTGAGAAAAACACTGTCCAGTGTCCAGGATTGTCTATGAAACCCAGTCACCAGTCACATATGGCTAAGGGCTCACAGGCTGTGTGTTTTCTAGGAGGCCATGCTCCATTTGAGCGTGAGCCATTAATAAAAAAGCCTTCCAACAAATATATGTTTCTGTAGCACACCTGTCTCCTCTGCCCTTGGTGATGTTGACCAGTTTCTCGATGCCGCCCGTGTCGGCCAAGGCCTTTGCGTTTTCCATGTTTTTGCTGGTGACCTCGTGCAGGGTGCAACAGATGGCTGCCACGGTCTCATCTGACAGCAGGGTGGTGTTTCCCCCAGGGAGGCGGTTTACCAGGTCCCTCATTGCGTACTTCCCTGAGGGGGAGGTGGGGAGGAGGAGGTAAGACATGCGGCTAATGCATCATGACATACTGTACTGCAGGTTTGTGAGCAGGATCTCAGGCGCAGAGAGAATTGAGGGAACCTGCTGCACATACAATAATTTGGTGCATTTTTTCCCATGTTACATAATGTAGAAGTAAATGTATTCCACACTGACCTAAACTGCATGATTTGGTTTCTATATCAAGAATGATATATTAATTCTGCTTGAGGCTGCAGTGTGGTGTGCAGTTTTCCTAAATGACATTGTAAGGGCATTTGAGAGTGTGCATTAAAGAGGATTGCTTCACCTTTCTCTCCTTCAGTGCAGCAGCCCAGCTGAAGTAGCTAAATACTTGCAGTACTAAGTGAAACACACATACTCCTAATAGCACCTTAAACCATCACTGACACGTCCCCTGCTATTACTAACTACCCATTAACTCTTCAGAGAGGAGACTGTTTCATGAGACATTACAGGCTACAATAACTGTGGAGGTTAAATTGGAAGTTTTTATACATCCTCATCATGGAGAAGAATATTACAGCATTTTAAATTAAATCTTTGAACAGTTTCTGCCCGGTTGGCACACCAAACTGCACCCAAGTTTCAACTTTTTTGCTCATGGTCTTCTGAGTAATTGAGGCAGTTCTCCTCTTACAATTTCATCCACTTTGTGCAATGACAAGTTCCAATGACAGCAACAAAGAACCTGAGCATGATACCACATTACAGTGCTCCCTGGGTTAATGCCTCACCATAACTCCTCTAAACATACCTGTGGTCTCTGTGGTGAAAAAACCTCTATGTTAATGTTATCCGACCATTCATCTATCAAGAATGCCCTGTCTATGTGATAAACTGCGGACCTCAGTCAACCTTAAAGCTGTAAATCTAAGAAAAGGGGCTTCTTTCTCAGATGGCAGCCCCTCAGTCCATGCTGGTTTAAATCTTACTGGACTGTGGATGGGAACACTGGTGCTCCAGCAGCTTCCAGTTGAATACAAACTGATGCATTGGAGGTTTATGACTATTCAAACCATTTTCCTCTCAGCTGAATGTCGGTGTGAGTCTTAGTCAAGACTCTTACAAAGCAGCTGTTACCATTAATAACTTTTACATAAACATGTTTGATGATGCTGGAATCTGTACTTGTTCAGCATGGGTTCTAAAAAACATTCCTTCCTCACGTAAATTGCAGGTCTGCACTGAGTTTATGGGACACAGTTAGGTACTGAAACATGGTACCGTTTGATTTTACGTGAATAGGTACTCGGTAGTACCGACGGAATTTGGGAGGTACCATTAAAAGTACTGAATTCGGCACCCATTCCTAGACAGTGCCTTGGTCAATGCTGTCGAGCGTTTTATGTTGACACAGATGAACTGTAAACCATTGTGATTAGTTATAGGAATTAAAGAGGCTGTGGCTTTGAGTGTATTTAAACTTCAGACTGTGTTTTGAACATCAACACATCAACACACCATGCCGTATCCAGTTACAACATGGCCACTACTGATAAAACAAATTGTTCATTTTGTAACAGTTTAACTCCCCACCTATAAGCTCCTTGTTCCTAACATCAAGTGCCATATTTCTCAGAGCAGTGGCAACCGAACACACCACCCTGTCGTTGTCCATTCGCAGCAGCTCCACCAGAATGGGCAGTCCTTTCTCTTTACGCACAGCTGCACGTATATACGCTGCAAACTACACACAGAAAAAACATTAAAACTTCACAAAGGTTTCCATGCCTCAGGAAAAATGGGTGGGCTTGTGATGTGCATATTGGCATGTTTGATTTGAAATACAGAAGGTGAGCTGTTAAATCCTTTTAAACTAATTGAATAGATGGGTTGTTTCCAAAGCATCACATTAAACAGTCTACAATAAAAACAACACAGAAATTTTGTGTTTGCACGGGGAGAGAAATATTTGTACGGTACCTTCCAGTTGCCAGCTGACAGGTTCTGAAGCGACCCTGCAGAACCCTCCAGAGTAGCAGGATTGGAGCTCTCAGCCAGCAGTGTCAAGTAAGGCTTAACAACCGCAGGGTGCCATAACATCTCTGCACCTTTGGGGGACTTGGAGAAGCCAGGGATGGGCCCAACACCATCCCACTACACAAACACAGTGTTTTAGTCAGAGGATTTTATGTAAATAATGTAGCACAAACAGGCTGTGTGATTTGTTTGTGAGGTAAGTACTGCTTACAAACATACCTCTTCAGACCAAACTGGTTGTTTTTTTATTATATTAAAACACGTTTAAATGTGAACAATGGGACATTTTTCCAGTTTGAATATTTCTGATTAAATGCCACACTTACAGAGTCTTCCTGCATGCCGTTCTTCTTCTTCTTTTTCTTTCTGCCCCAGCAGCTGGAATCCACCTCTTTACCGGGAGACTCTCTGCCCAGTAAACCGTCCAGCTCTTGCCCACCCGTCAGTCGAGACGGCATTATCTCCAGCTCCAGACGATACGATAGGTTCCTTAGAGTGCAAATACAGTTCTCCACAATCTGACAGGCACAAGAAGAAAGGGGCTTGACACTGGTAGTAGTAGCTTCGGCTTTCAGAAAGAAAAATAAATAAATTACCATGACCAAAGTAAGAATACTATCAACTGTGTGGGACACAGGTCCCACCCTGGCTGTTACAATGATATCAATTAGAAATGGAATCCAAGATTCTCTGGTTAGAAAAAACATCTGGACCAGAATAAAAGGATCTTATGCCACGCTGTATGAGTTGGAGAGGTTTGCTTCATAGAATCCCAATGAGCAAATAATGTATGTTAGACAAAGTTAAAATGTCTCTCCTGCGGGAAACGATCTCAACATTACACATTATCCACTTGACTTTTTCAGTTTTTGAGAGTGAAGATTTACAGTATGGTTGCAGTAGAAAAGAAATCACATTTCCCAAGCATGAATCTTCACTCTCCAAAACTGAAAAAGTCAAGTTCAGTCTTGTGCTCATATTGGTCGTGCTTTAGGTGACAAAGCACATGAAACAGTTCCTGCTTATTGCTGTTTGGGTCATTTAGACACAGCCCATAAAATGATTCAAAGCAGCAGGAATGATTCAAGTAAGATTTTTCTCCAGAGCCTCTTATCGTCTGGCTGCATATTCTCCTCTTGGCTAAATGTGTGTGTGAGGGCATGGGTGGGTGGGAGTCTTTGTGTGGTGTACCTTGCTGTCGAAGTCAGAGGTGTTTACACAGGCTTTGATGACGTAGAGTAATGAGTCAACCAGGCCCTCACAAGTGCGCATCTGTTTTCTGGCCTCCTCGCCAGCTGAGCTCAGGTTCCTTTTAAAAACCACACACACACACATTAGGCAAATAACAGCTGTGTTTATGTCCTACTTGAAAGTGTAATGTGGGTTTTGCCATTCCCATTCAGCATCTATAATGTATGAGATGAGCATGTGTGTGGCCAGACTGAAGTTATTATAATACTTTGGTAGATAAATGAGGAACTATCACCAATACCTACGCATGTTCACAAGCTAAGAGATGCACAGACACTCAGTTTAACTGTCTAGTAAAGCCTAAGCTCTACACATAAGACAATGCAGGTCAATACAGTGCAGTCACGTAAGGTTGAGCATCATTCTGTTATTATTAACCATCTAAATATCGAAATGGAAGAATGTAAGTCTTTGTCTTTTCTAAATGTTTCTTTTTACTTATTAGTATTTCTATAGTACCAGTCAAAAGTTTAGACATACTTTTCCATTAAATGGAGTGGGTAATTCTGTCCAACTTTTGACTGGAAGTGTATGTCTAGTACATTATCATAGCTTAAAGAAGCCACTGTATGAGCTCATCGCCCTGGCTAGATGTAATAGCATCAAATGTCCACAGTGGGGAGCTAGTGCCCAGTGTGATCATCAGGTGGTTTACCTCAAACAGCCGGTGGTGTTTCTCAGCACGAGGGAGGAATGAAACTTCAGCTTGTGGTCATCATCAAAGGTAGAACTGCTCCATCCAGAGTGAGGGATGATCACAGTGTTGGTCAGGGCTGATAAGGCGTCCCGAATGATTGTCATCTTGACAGCGTCGCATGACGAAAGATTCCACAGCACACCTGATGAGGCAACCGCATGCATTACATATATGTATTGGAAAAACAGGTCAGCTGTCATGTGAACATAGAGTGACCCAAAAGACACAAAACAACAAACAAAACAAAAATGCTTTTGCAAAAAGGTTGAGTTGGATGTGAATGTGACCATGACCAAATGCGTACAAACAAGCAGACAAAGACATGCACAAAAAGAGAAGCTCTAACATCAAGGCATCAGACATACGCATCAAATTTCATCTGGGGTAGATATCTTCAAGGCACAGATTATTACTTGAAATGAAAAAAAAAAGGAAAAAAAGGATGAGGCACAGATCCATATGGCTCAGTCATCTGAAATGAAATATAAATAATGTATAGTCTTTAAAAATTATGCCATCATTGCTCAGCATTCAAATACACTTTTAACCACCGATATTCATGCACAGTCCTGGCAGCCTTTGATGCTGCATCTGTTGAGGATTAGCCAGCATGTAACATGTTCTTCTAATTAGATGGCTCTTGCTGCAAGGCTTACAGCAAGGAACTTACTTCTACAGGATATCTGTAACCTCGCAGGAGACTAACGCTTCTTGAGCTGCAACGTAATGTAAATAAATACAAGCAGCAACTAAAATTAAAAACCTCTGCCATGACAAAACTATAAGGTACATGTACAGAGCATGTGTGCCACCATTTCAAGTCTGATCCACTGCTGACTTTTCCCTACAGCTCGCTCTCTTTGGTTTGAAAGAACCAGCACATGACCACAAGACCAGCATGATTTCACCAAAACTCTGTTTTTCCAGATGTGTTTCTTACCTTATAGGAGGATCAAAATAATTACAAGCTTTCCTGATTTTCTTCATTCTCAAACTTTCTGTTTATTTTCTCTCTGTACATTGTTCCCCACAGGTCTAATTAAAGCAAAGGAAATGATAAAGTCTATAATAGTGCCCAGGAGCCCAGTTCAGACGCTGCAGGCTAAAAAAGCTTTACAGACAGATGGGTACACACTATCATTCACTTAATCAGCTGTTTCAATTACCATTATCCTTAAATGCCCTAAAACCTATTAAAATCCCTAAAATTTCATTATTTCACTTAAAATTCAGAGAAACTATCAGGACAAGTTGTAGAGTCGTGTATACTTTACTTTTAAACCTTAACACAAAGAAAGTGCATCTTATTGGAGCTTGCCAGCTGTAGAGGTAGGTCTGCATGCCAAGATGCAAGCATCAGGTGGGCTGTTCTCTCTGCACAACTTGAGACAGTGGCAAACATTTTAATCAGATTTCTGCAATTGCATGATCACGCTCTGTTGTGTGTTCTTGTTTCTCGAGAGACACACAGTGTCTTGAAACAGGACTGTTAAAACTGTCATGCCTGCTCAACAACTTCTATCCATCTTTAAACAACACAATCCACTCAACCCTGTACGTCCTTCAGCGCGTTCCTCCACACTCGCTCTAACAGCAATCTGTAGAACTGAATATTGCCTGCAGGATATCAGATTGGTCCTGCGGAGGTAGCATGCTGGAGAAATCAACAGTGGGAATTACTGAGGTGTGACTGACAACCCTGTCAGTGGTGCAACACCAGAAGCAATACCCATAAGTCATATGTGACAGTCAGATGGACCAGACCTGTGTGTGAGTGTGTGTGTGCATAAACATCGTCCTAATTTATTTTTTTTGTCTGCTCTTTGGACTTTTCCTGGTGCCTTCATCTGACTTTCACTGACCCAAATAGCTCTGTCATGACAGCAAGGCCGAAAATCTATACAGGGAGCAAAAAAAAAAAAAAAAGGTATGATGGAGAAAAGACAACAAGAAGCTGGTTAAGATATCTCTAACTGCTTAGGGAACACTGATAAAGGAGCAGTTTAAACTGATAACTGAATAGATATTTCTTTTGATGTGAGGTAGGGCAGTTGTAAAAGGCTAAAGGGTTTTGACAGGATACAGGGGTGCAGGTCAGAATATCACTGATAAGAGGCTTGTTGGCTAAATTGATTGTATTTGTATGACAAATATCTAAAAGTTCTGATACACTGATGCAGCAAAGATTTGGAAATCCTCATGTGTCTACAGCCGACAGCTGCCTGCTGATGATGCACTGCTAGGATTCCTATCTTATCAGCAGCAGATTTTGCATGTTGCAAATCTATTTTACTCATCTTTACTATTTTTCCTCATTTTCAACCGCAGTTTTGCTTTATTCTGCCAAAAAGCTAAATGGACAGCAGTGCCAATGCATACAAGACCATAACAACAACACTTGGAGGTATTTCCTTCTTATAAAGGTGCTCACAAAATAGTATAACATGTATACACTAAAAAAATATGTTTAAAGACAGTTAAGGAAAAACATTTTTATTTGGTTCAAAACCCCAGAAGATAAAATCGTTCTGCCAGTTTTATTAGCAAGTGAAAGATCCGTAAAGCTGAGTGTGATTTAAAGTAAGCTTCCAGGGATGTGGGACTTTGTGAATGTGAGGATCTGATGTGGTGCATGTGAAGTGGATGTAATCAACAGTGTGTCTGAGTGCAGCTCTCTGTTCACGACGGTGTTCCTGACATGTTGTCATGACTGTGTAGATTTATTGTGACCATGCAGCACTATGAATTCTGGACATGCATATCAACTGGATTGTGTCTGTGGACAACACAATAGGAACATGTGGGAACCAAACTTTTCAAGGTCTATGATCCAATCAAATTTAACCGGTCGTTTAACCAAGATTCACACACGATCTTAAAATGTTTTCAATCAGATGGAGGTAGCGGACAAATGGCCAAGATCTGATTCATGGTTCAATTGACAAGTCAACGATTAATATGTGTGGACATTCTATGTTATTGTTGAAGCTCATGGGCTCTGACTGAATATCTAGAATTCTAGACATTTAATATTGGTGGTGGCCTATGAATGAGGAGAGATCACCAATGAGAAAATAAGAATAAACAGGAAGATGGAAGAGAACTACAAACAAACATACAAGTGTGAGAGCATGGTGCAGAATAAACAGTCCGTTTGGACTCAGGTAACCTTTTTCCAACATGCAACATCTGTTATGATGTTGCATGTTGGAAATCGAGAAGATGTGGAAAGAAAATTTTCTTCAAAAACCATGTAAGAAAAAAAAACCCCATTAAATATCCATGAATAATCTATAACGTAGTTTAACATTAATAACAAATGACAGAAATAATGGCTTGATAAAGTCTTTTAAACACTCCCAATCACAAGAAATGCACACCGTGAGTATTTGTGTGATTGCACGGGAGAAAATGAACCATTATTTTCTGTTTTAATCTGATTGTGTTTCTATTTATTAGTCTATTATGATGCTTATATTTTATGTTTACCATATTATTGATTTTTCTATTGCACTGCAGTCCCTGATCGAGAAACCAAATTTCGTTGTGTCTGTCAACACAGAGTGAAAATCACTTGATCCTTAGTACAACAATCTGACAACACTAAAAATCTTTGAGTGTGAACTTGGCTCCATGGTTCAGTTATCATGCACAAGCTTTCTTCATATTTTTTAGTTTTCATGTTTAACCCTTTAAGTTCCAGGAATGGGATGACAAGTGTCACTTTGCAACACAGGCGGCGCATTAGGACTTAAAGGGCATTAGGACACTGGATGCATCTTATCTCTAGACACAGAATGAAGCATCTTGGACTGATTCCCTCATGTGTGCCTGCTCCTTGAAGACAGTCTTTGTCTCTAAACTACATCAGTATGTCATCAACTGGTGAAGCAAGAACTGGGTCATCCTTTAGGTCAGTCTGCAAAGCTGCTGATAATCCAAAAAGCAGCCCAATTTATTAACCTTTCAATTTTAAAGGAGTTGAACTAGAAAAATGTCAATGCTGCATTGACTAAAGCTCAGAGTCAGCTTGGTGGGTATTTTTGCGGTTAGTGGGCGTTTCTCATTTTCCCCCTCATGCAGCTGAAGTCAGAGCATTAGTGTTCTTGGCAATAACTGGATTCCTTCTGGATCCAAAGCATTTCTCGGTTTTCATTTGATCAAACCTTGTCATTCTTTGTTCTCTAAATAACTAATTCATGCCAACTCTTGAAAGTGGGTCTAGTGTGCAGATAGCGTTCTGCAGTCTCAGTGTAAATCCTGTGTTAATCGGATCAATTAAGCATGATGGTCAGTCAGTAAAACCAAGATTAAGTGAAGCTGAAGCATGAATGTGTGAGCTAAAGACAGAGCAATGGGATTGGCCTTTTGATCTGAAGGCTTGTTTGAAACCGAAGCAATAAACACAGCAGGAAGACGAGACAGGTAAGGAGATGAGACTGCACTGTGACTACCAAAAACATGACCCCCGACCTATAACAAGGGTGGCTTGTTCTTGCAGCTAGTCCTAAATATGACACATGGACCTCCCGTGGGAGCCAGGAAGGAGCCACAGATTCAACAAACAACCACGAGCTCTGACAACTGTTCAGCCCCTGAACTACCTTTTTGACCAAAGCGTTTAAGAGAGCTTACATCTCATATTAGAAATGCAGCAGAAAAGTTGCTTTTTAAGTAGAAAAGAGCTGTGGGTGAGCAAGTGATTTCAGTCTGCTTCACTTCAAGCTGTGGTGTGGGCTGCTCTCGTCTTCCACCTGAAAGCTCTTTATGTGGATTGTTCTCATCAGCTGTAATTGACTACAGGTGATGCAGCATTGCTGACCTTTTTCAGGCTGCTCCTCATGCAGGGGTCTGTACTACCAATTAGCCACGACAGACTCTCTGATGAGTGGCTGAAAGAGGAAAACTCAAACAGAACTCATAGTAAGGTTGCTCGCTGTGCTTGTGCAAAAAAGAAATACCCCTAAAGTCTTTACAGTTTGAAATATGGCATGAAGATGGGCATGTTTTTAAAGACATTTTATTCCTGTGTTAAAAAAAACAACTGAGTGGAGACAAATTATACAGTCCTGTCCCTTTAAAAAATAATGATTATTTTCACTTGTGGTATGTGTTAAGCAAAGTAAATACACATTTGAGTGATGGAGGAAGCTGAAAACAATCTCCTCCCAGATAATACAAAATAATTGTGTTGTGCTCCGGCTGTATTGTTCTCCCCCAGGGGACTACTCAACTGTAACCTGAGACCATGTTAGAGAGGAAGCTGGAGTCCTGCACTAACAGCTGACTCAGCCACTTGGGAGCCAAATGTCTTGGCTTGCTTATTTCTGTAGCGCTCCACCCTGATCCAAAACAACATGGATTTCTATCCTATTTGCAGGGCTTAAATGACACACAAATAAAATTGACCTGCACGCAGACCAGGGAAAAGAGGTAGAGACAAGAGGATAGTTGTTTTCATACAGAAAAGGCGATAAATATTCTGCAGTCCTAAGGATAAAAGAATATTAGTCCAGTGGAAATTTTAGCTGCCTGCCATTGTAAATAGTAGCAACATCTTAAGGAAAAGCCCCCAGGGCTCAGTAACAACTACAAATATAATCTGAAAATAAACCATGGTGAGGAATGTCTTTATTCAAACCACCTTGCTAAGTCAAAAACAATATTCTATGTTAAGGCAAGATATGCGGCTTCAAACATCCTATACCACCCTGCAATTTAAGGTTGAGTTAAGGTTAAAAAACTACAGAAGAGTATTGTGTCGTCATGGTCCTGCTGTATCATCACATTGGACCTCCTAAGGATCAGATGTGGGTAAAAGAAATCAATAGCAGAGCAGGAGGTTGTAATAAATTACTTGTCTATAAATCGATAAGACTTCAACCAAAATTAGAATGTTTTTATAATGAAATGAAATATTAAATGCAAAAAATGAATAATTCTAAGCCCATGTTTAACAAGTTGGTTTTGTGGGGCCATCACACTGGTAACTACTTTAGTCTCAAGCTGAATGTGTGACAGCTGAAAGCTTTGTAGCAAATGTTTTCTCACCTGTGAGTTACTAAGAAGCCTCATGTGGAAGCTTCCTTTGTCTGATGCCATCTGATGACACCCTGTTGCACAATATGTTGGCAAAAATGGCAAATTGCTTTATTTATATCCTTTGTATAGCTGGTTTAGTGTTAAAAAAACAAACAAAAAAACACAGTAAAAAGCTCCTAAATGATTGTATTCCCTAAAAATGAACTGCCCAGGACATACTCACACCTCTGCAAATATATCTGCAGTCACCAGTTTAACATTTCCAGCACACTGCTCAACCCTAATGTGGAAGAATGTGATGGTGAGATTCAAGAATGTGAATGACTTCTTCGTACACTGACTTTTAAACAAGTGTGTGTTAAATATTTATAAAGCTGGAATTCATTTTAGAAAGTGTAAAATAGACACATTTTCTCCAAACATGCTGACTAACCTGTGACAAGCTCTCGCACTTCTGCATCCACAGTCTTCTTCAATAGCCGGAGCAGGGCTGGGATACCTCCTGCGTTCCTAACAGCAATCTTGTTGTCATCCATAACTTTCCCATAAACAAGGTTCCTGAGAGCTCCACAAGAGTTCTTCTGGACCTCAACGACTTTGTTGTCTAGCAGATCCACCAGGTGTTTAATTCCTCCCAGTCGACATACCTGTTGCAGGGCAGAATTTTTTTTCCAACTTGTACGTTATGGAGAGCGAAATCATGCATTTATTCATGTGACAAAAGAATCTAGACAGAGGGAATTTATTCATACCAAACACAAATTATCTGGAAAAGTAATGCTAATATATGGCCACTGGAAAAAAAACCTTCCCCACAAGCAGGCAAAAAGAAAAATGAATTTAAATGATCTTCTGAGCACAGAATGAAGAGTACGTTGAAAAAATACTCCTATCAAAACAAATACTCCTTTCATTGTATAGCATGACTCATTCATGGTGAAATACTGACATTTAGCTCAGAGAACACAACATACCTTCTTTATATTGGACATCTTATTCATCTCTCTATGCCTTTCAATCAAAATGCATTATGCCAAAAAGGGCAAGGTTTAACTTGAATAGGAAAAAATGTAAAAAACAAGAGGTGCCTGTGAGTTATTTTACTTTTGTGGCTGTGTGTTTTCATTGGCTTCTGATGTGTACAAGAAAGAATGTGAGTGTGTTTATGCTTGTGAATCTACTGTTATTTAAAGTCCAGAGATTTTTGGAGGCTGTTGAGTTAATGGATCAAATTGATAGACCTAACGAGAAAACTAGCTAACACCTAATTTCCCAATATGACGCTATCACCATAGCGTCATATCAGGAAATAAGATAAGTGGTTTTATTTTTATAGCTGTGGTTTCCAGTGCTATTGGTTCTAATGATCCCTGCTCAGTAAAGTAAAGGCTGAAATGATGGTAAGATTTGTCTGATGACTAGCTTCCACTATGTTGTCGAATAACCAAAAATGAACTGTATTGTTGCTAATATTTCCTCCATGGACAGAAAAATTGTGACATTGAACAATTCAAGCTAGCTGGAGGCCATGCAATTTCATATTTGTCATCTTAATGAACAATGTTTGAGACGTATGAGTTAAGTTAGACAAACTGATGGAGCATCAAGAACAAAACTCAAGCTAGATATGATCAAGAGGATTTCCTTTAAAACATAACAAAACTGGCCCCATATAAATACACAAAATTAGGATTAGTGCGCTATTATTGTCAGAAAATGATTAAGATTAGGCATTGAAAGTTGCACACTTGCCCAAATCAACTAAGTTTTGAGTTTGGGAAAGTGACACCCCTGTGTACGGACCGTGACATAAAAGACATTAATTGCATGTTTATAATAAAGAATAACCGTGTCAAGTTCAGTTTTTAATGTTTAAATATGAAACATTTCCAAGACAGGGGGATAACTTGTCAAATCTTTTTTTATCGTTCTTACTCAACAGATCTGACTTTGGTTTGTATTGTGTGGTGACAACGTTCAGGTGGTCCGGATTACTACACAAATGTGGAAAAGTACATGTACGTACATTGAAAATAACTTCTAGCTCATGAAATGTTACTCTGAAATATAAAATTTTTCTGTTCCAGATACCTGTGATCAGGCCCCTAAATTAACATCCGCCAAATGTGGGTTAAACTTGGATTTGGCGGGTACAAATAAAAACTTAGTAGCCTTGGCTGGTGACGAATTGGTAAAGCTTCTTTGAAGCTAATGAGAAAACCGAATCATGTCAGAGAAAGTCAGCAGCCTGCTCAACCGGCGGGAGTTTAACTTGATGGTAACACCATGCATCCAATCACATGCCAGGAATTGTGGATTATACCATTATGTAAAAGAATAAAGGTCAGTATAGCGGTACAGTCCAGGTTCGCAGAGCAGCAAAGAAAGATTAGGGAGCTGGATTTAAATGCATGCAGAGAAAAAGTAAAGAAATGAAAAAACATTGAAAAATAAGCAGCATCTGCCTGGATCAAATTGTACTTTATGTGGCCCCTGAACTAAAATGAGTTTGACACCCCTGGTGTAGAGTATTCAGTGGACGTCTCATGTTGGAGGATTTACTATCTCAAATACATAGCATGAGCTATCGGCAAATTTTTTTTGTTTAAAATGTTTCTCTTTTGATTTACTTTCTGGGAAAAAAATCCCCCAGAATAATTCAACCAAACCAAAACAAATGAGAAAAACAGCACGAAATGACAACAAAGTGAAACAACACTCAAGTTTCCTACAGAGTTGATGAGACAAACTTCCTGGGTCCATCCCAAATCAGAGTGACACAATGTTGTCTAACTAATCAGGAGATCCCAAAGAAAACAGAGATATAAGTTTGAACTAAATTCAGTTGCTAACATAATTTTTGGACAGGTGCTGGGTCACGACCCTAATATGAATAACTAAAACTGTCATAACTAAAACGGTCAGCACACAAGAACAAATTTGAGAAGTTTAATATTTCACAGCAACTGAAAGGAGCAGATGGACCCACCATGCAATATTAACATTGTTATTAAACATATTCATCAGTGCTGACAGTTAAATTTAATGTGATAACATCAGCATAAAGCTAGCATGAATGTTTTTAATAGTTCAACTTAACTAGTATTATAGAGGTCTTTTACCAGCCTGCTGTCTAGAAATTCCTCCTTGTAGCTGAAATTGGTAAAAAGGTTGATGCTGTGTAGACAAATTACATGTTTTTCTTTTTATAGAATGTTAGATATAAGTAGAAACACATTTTAGACACCACTTGCAGGAGGTGGTCATAAAGTGTGTGTGTGTGTGTGGGGTGGGATTTGATTTGCACATGATATTTTTACAGTTATGTCATTCTTGAAGGACAAGTCATCACAGCAGCAATGTGTTTTGCACCTAAATTGACTTTTAACTTTTGCCCAAGTTAAGCTTCTTCTTGTCTAAACTGGCTCAGTAAGTTTGCTGCTAGACGAGGAAACAACAGCCACTTGCCCAACTGATATAACCCTTGAAATATGCTATTATGGCTTAAAAAGAATTTTATCCACCACCGAGGCCTGATAAGGCGGATTTATTGTAATAAGATGCAGTAAGAGATCAGTGGTAAAACACCTACCTCACTCTTGACTCGATTATCGCCGAAGCACAGGTGCTGCAGGTAGGCAGCTGCATTGGCCTGCACTGAGGGGAAGTGGTGCTGGAGCATGTGGATTACCTCTGTCAGCTCTGGGTCACGCCACGCAAACTCTCTGGAAGTACGGGTAGGGTGAAAATGTATCAGCATGACAACAGATGCAGAGAGGGTGCAGCAGCTTTAAAAGCCAAAAGCACTCTTTCTGGGTTTTTTTTTTCAACATTTAAGCACCTTGGGGTAAACTGATAAAACAGTCATTGTGTATAATAGTCCACTTTGGTCACACTTAATTAATGCTTTTCTACTGGGGTAGAACAACATCGGAAATGCACAGCTGAAGGATTTAAAAAAAAAAAGAAGAAGCTAAACATGATGGTTTAAAACTTAAGAAAGGGTCTTGAAAATGTGAAGCCAGTATGTGTGTCACTCCAGGCTATAATGGAAAAACAATGCATATGTCACTCTGAGTGAAAATGGGTTAATTAGAAAAGCACAACTTGCTAAGTGAGTCTAAACAGCATCCACACACAAACACACTGAGATTGCTGGTGTTGCAGCAGAGATGTCTTTGCCCCACTCAATGTGAACTATATGCAGCAAGTCCCAGGATGGTCAGCCTAAATCACTCTTTTTTTTTTTTGAAGCCAAAGCTGAAAATACATCCAAGAACAATCATTCTGTTCAACATTATTCTGAAGGAAATTCTTCACTGCTGCACTTTATGTTTAGATAGATTTGACTCAAATAAATCCCTGTGGAGCCCTGACTTTGAGTAGTTACACTACAGTGGCAAGAGTAAACAAAGCTCTGAATGTGCAGGCTCAGGGATTCGCTGCAAGTGTCAGTCCACAATCTCTACACATCCCCACGTCTGTACGACAGGAGCAGACGCAGCACTTTAGTGCATGTGAGAATCTATTGTTAAGTGGCCAGGCACAGTTGAGCTAGCTTAATGGTTAAAGCTGTGTGTGGCTACCCAGGGGGCTCTCTGTTTGAATAGTAAGAGGACACCGGTGTTGATCCAGCAGAACAGGGATGCCTTGTAAGCATAAGTAGTCCCTCTGGATGACCGGGTTGTGCTGCACTAGGCTGGTTACTAACCACAGGGTAAGTCTAGTGGTTAATAACACAGCTCTAATGTGAAATGTGCTTACCTGGGATCCTTCTGAATGCTGTCTATGGAAGGGGAACGGGTGGCACCGTCATCCATGACAAGAGCCTGGCGAGCGTAGGTTGGATCGGACGGCCGGTACTGTGCAGAGCGGTACGGATCAGCATAGGTGGCCACTGTGTTAAGAGCATAGTTGTTTCTTTGGTAAGTCATGGCACTGCGCTGGCTTGACGTCCTCTGCAGACTTCCCACACCTGAGACACACAAACATAAAAACAGAGATTAAACACACTCGAGACCACATGAAAGATGACAAAGCAATGTTAGCAAAAGATTAGCAGCGCTCAGACCTTTTCAGCTAAACTCTCGAGTTTTGCACGCCGTTTGTGGACGGGTTTACACAAAGCTGAAAATACAAACATACTGCTCTTTTGACAGACTCTGCAAATTCTCAAATCTGGAACCAATTAATGATGAGGATAAAACACAGCTCCCATGGTTGCAGAAAGCAGAGCCTTTTCTCCTTCAAAGACTTCTTTGCCCGTTGTTTTGCTTTAATGAGATTGCGTTTAGCCGGAGGGGTCCTGCTGGTGTTAAAGAGACGACACGAGGACTCAAACTGCTTGATGGTCCACAAATTCTTTCTTCACTGTCTTCTTAATCCTGTGCGACTCTACATTCTTACCCTAAATTTGCAAAGCAGACAGAATGAAGTAAACCATGGCCAGCTCCAAAAACAACACTCAAGACAGAGACTACCGAAGCTAAGGCACCAAAACCATGAAAACAAGTACAATAAAGCCTGGAGCTTGTCGTATCAGTCGTCTCTCCTCTTTTCATTTGCTCCATGTGATGTTATGACCCAATTTTTTAAAGCACAATGGGTCACAAACACAGAACTGCATAAACAAGCTGGTAAGACTTAGCCCTCCTTCTCACAAAGGCCACGTGATGTGTGCCAGCATGACTGCTGCGCCGGTCAGATCCGTATCAGCCATCCAACAGAACTGGGCATGAGTGTACTCGAACTCCCTCCTACCAGGAGCCAAAACGTCAACTTGTGGTGTTGCTCCAATAACACAATTTCTCGCATCAATGCACTTCTATGTTGGGCTGCAGTTCAAGCCTGCAATGTGGCCATCTCCCAAAATACAACCTTACAGAGACACCGGAAGACAAATTATAAACAACACAGTGCTGCTTTGCAATTCTACCAGAACTATTTGGATCCCATTTGTCACTTTTTCAGGCAAAGGATCAATACTTTCCATTTAACAAAATCTTGCTCCAACCTGCACAAAGAAGTACAGTGCATGATTTTAGGCACAGCCAAAAATGCACAGGAAGCAGAAGAGAAGAAAATGGCTCCTGTGATATAGAATTTCAACACATAAAGAAAAAGTGGGATCATTGGATTTTTCTAATGAGGCTCCATATTGAGCAACCCTCCAGCTCCACGTCGCCTTTTCTCAATATCCCAGAAACACATTATAGTGGTTTGTCTGTGGGGCTTCTGTACAGCATCAATACCATTTATAAGTGAACTTATCTATCTAAGCAGATCTTCGATGTGCTGAGGAGGGGGCTGAATGGCATGCGCGTGTGTGAAAACTAAGCATTGGTATCTTAGGCAGAGAGATGATGAGATGAGAATACAAACATAGGAAGAGAGATAGGAGAGAGGAGGCTGTGGATGAGGGTAACCGAGCTGTCCTCTGGCTGTGTCCTTTTTCTAGAGCTCAGAGTGACATGTGGGTAATGGACTTCTTTGTGGTAGAATGACATATCAGAACCTGCCTATTAACTCAAGTCTCATCCTTTTCTGCCTGACAGTGGAGGCAGCAGAACGGAAGAATTGAAATCAAGAAAGTAAAAAAAACAAAGACATAACATAGAAAAAAAGGGCAAAGATATTGTGTAGTTGTGATCCCCTAAGGAAGACAATACACCAGAGCCAAGGACACTTATGAAATACTTTGAGATATTTGAGGTCGAAATGAACATCTGGACCTGATAACAAAATGAAATTACTGAAAAATCTAAGCTTGACTTGACCTGCATGAAGATACTGAGACAGCCAAAGCAGCAGCAACAAGAAAGTAAACCAAAGAGAACAAAGAAAAGGAATGGAGTTTCTGGTAGATTTAAAAATAATTTGTCTGATCTTACCCACACAAACACATTAAACTGTTGCAGAACGGCGGGGAAATTGCAACATTGCTGACATAATCATTACCTTACATTATGTTTCTCCTTTGTCTCCTGTGAAGAAACTCAAACTCTCAAATTCTCAATTTCTGAGTCATTTCGGTGACATATTTACATACGTAACTATGTCCTGAAAAAATGCAGATGTAGACACTTTTTGTCACCATTGCATAAGATAAACTTTAATAGTCTTACAATCCTAAGTAGTTTCTGTCAAACCATCTTGTTTACTCATGACTAAGTAGCAAAGACTACATAGTCTGAAACCAGATTGCAATTTATTGACTAAACAGTGGTTTGGTCAATGATCCAGCAGGATAACTTAAGGATGACACGTGTAAAGACTGGTTTTCAAAGCTAATTAGTCTTTCTTCTTGTTTAGCTGTTTCCAGGCTGCATTTGGCGTTGTGTACTCAATGGGTTGCTTGTCAGGGTCCTTATTGGGTTTTCTGCCATTAGAATAAAGTTGAACCAACCTGAGCTGCTCCTGTAGAGGGTGCTTTGTTGGTTATGACTAGGGCTTCGGTACAAGGGACCCTGGAACGTCCGATCCTCGTAGATTGGTGCAATGTGGCGTTCTGGAGACATAGCGGACCTTACGTCCTGGCCAAGATGGCTTTGCTGACTGGCATATGAGCTCCGTATTCCTGTGGATGTAAACAGCTTGCATCAGAGAGGACTAGCAACTACAACACATGCTCCTCCAGCATGGCACTGAGTGAGACAATGAATGACTTTCAGGTTATTGCTGTAATCAAAGCAGAGCAACAAGAGAAACTAGGAATTTGGAAGACAAGTAATTTTACTTACATTATAAAATATAATAGACTGCCATAGTTTTCTATTCATTCTGCTATGATATAGAACTTAGTTTTATGATTTAAAAAGTCAACCATTGCGAAGATAATGTCTGAATAATTTTTTATAACAGATAATAACACTGCTGCTTCAGTTACACAGTTCAACAATTTGCAAAGTTGGCACTGTACTACCATGCAACCATAATGCAAACCAGACAAAAATAACAGCAGACTGATGTTCACTGTGACCCAGAACGCAGCACAAGGGTATGGAGAAGCCAGTCAGCCAGTTATGTTGTGACAATGGAGAAAACCTTTGGAATATATTTCCACTACTCACACCTACACACTGATCTGAATGACTTTTCCTACATATTTGGAAACATATGAATGAGTGTAAAGGAGAAAAAGGATTCTTATGCATCCAAGTCCACTCAGTGTGTTAATACTAGCCACTTAAGACTGCAACTTTTGCACACTTAAGGGTGGTAAGGCTGTACAACATGATGTTAAATGAACATGATTCTACATGAAGCAAGAGAATTTCAATACTTATGTAAATCATTTATAAGGGTAAAATATAGACTTGATCAAAAGCGTTGGAGGAAGTGGCATTACGTCATAACTTCATGAGAAAAAAAAGAGAAGAAAAAAGTGTGACCTTGTTACCTGACATTAGTTTGTATAGGAAGTCCAATCTGAGCAATCTTTTTTTTTTCATACTTTATCACCATCTGTTATTCTTCTATTTGTCAAACTCTGACTATAAGCTCTGCTCATTACTAGACAGGACAAAACCTCTCAGCTGTGCATGCACACATCTTTATAATAAAACAATGGTGGGGGGATGCTGTTACAGATGAATAGACATGTTAAATCTTTGTTATGCAAACAGAGACTTTGATGAAGTACTGTAACTTGTGCAAGACATTTTCTTTGCTTTGAACTGATGTTGTGCTCTAAATAGCAAAAAAAAAATAAAAAAAAAATGAACTACTGATGAGAACCAGCCAAAGTGCACAGTGCTGGACCAAAAGGAATGTAAACAGATCTGTGCATTAATCTCTGCAGATATCGAGAAATGCACAATACAACAAACAGCTTTGGCTATCTGCACCCGGCCAAACTGATGAGAAAAACAAAGTTCCCCAATAAATAATCTTTTCCAGTCAGGTCAACATGGTGAAAGGGGCATCATGAAGAAACAAGTCCTCCCACTCAGATTAGTGCAGATGTGAAACCGCAATTTCATAATGAAGCAGCAACATCATCTGTTGTTATGAATCCTTTCACATAAAGAGACAGCAGCATTCAGACTCCTCGCTTCAACCTTCCTTCTGTCTGAGCCGACCAATGTCAGAATGCCTCAAAAGCTTAATGCAGTGCATGTGTGTCACTTCTTAGCGAGAGGATATCTTTAGATGTGCTAGTTCCACACATTCATGACCACGCTTCTGTGTCAGATGCAAAGTAAGGAATAAGTTTATCCCAATAGTCCAGCCACTGCTAAAACATGCAACTTTAAACAATGAACTGGTTTTAATCCTCTGCAGGACATGAGTAGAGTTAGCACAAGGACTGCAGTGGAAAAGGCAGCTCAGATAAGACGAACATGAAAAATGTCTGTAATAAATCAAAAATAATAAAACAGCACATAGACAAAACTTAATGAAAAAGCTGATTAATACATTGATGGGAGATAATAATGAGCTTAAAAGTTTCTATGAATACAATTAAGAATGAGCCTGTCATCACCTGAAATAATTAAACTCAAAGCTGAATATGCTGATGTGACACGAACTTGTTTTCTGTTTTTTACATAGCAGAATAATGGTTGTGTTTTTTTACTGATAAATTATTAAGATGGCATGAATGTTTTAAGGTTTAGGAGTCATATTCGATGCTGAAGAAACATTAAAAACACATGGGTGCTGTGAAACGTATAGGAGAAGGTGGCTTTAGAGAGGTTTTCCTTTCTTTATTTGCCATTCTTGTCCAAATAAACCCACCCTATTTAAGTGATCTGGAAGCCTATGTTTATGTTACACCTCACATCAGTGAAGCTCATGAAACTGTGAATCCCAGTGGAACACTATACAGTTGGCAACTTGCTGCTCGTTGCACATTTTGAGAGCCTGCAGACGTCACTTGGGTCCTCTCCAAATGTATGAGCTCGGGCACAGACTGCTGCTAAACGCCAACTCTGCCATGCAGAACCAGCTAAATGAGGGAGTCCTGTCACAGTTTAGAACTGAGGAAATTAATAAATAAGCTTATTTGCCTCCTTTGTGGATAAGAGGACTGTGAGGGCAATGAGTGTAAAGATTTTAAATAGAGATAGCAGGCAACTTTGGTTAAAAGACCCCGCTGATGTCTGTTGGAAAAGCAAGTAGATTAAAATAACATTTAATTAGATTATTAATGTGTAGTAATTGTTGAAAAAAATCTATGGGCTCAGTTTAGTACTGATTGAGAATAATGGAAGACATGATGAAAGCCCTAAACAATCTAAATGCTTCACAGAAAAATAACTTCTGTATGTTAATTATATGTGATGACGTTTTAACTAATGGTAAATTACAGATGAACCACTTCCTGTCAAAATACCTGATGTTTGAACAGAACCTTGGAAACTGGCACAGTTCTAATTAAACCTGTGGCCTTCAAAAGAGATTTGTTTTTCTGTATTTTATTTAAAAATTGGATTTAGTATTCATACTCCAGAATTTTTTTTGTTTAGAGTGTTGTTTGATAACATGAAGATAAAACTCGCAACACTACAAACAAAGCTCACTATGTTCATTTCTGTTTGTTTCCTGACATCTGGTCACCTTCTTCTCCAAAATACACAAACTGTATATAAACAGAGTCAGTGTGATGTCACGCTAAGGTTTGTGAACTGCTGTTTTGTAGGTTTCAGATTGCCTACTGCCATCACCATATTCATCTGTTTAAGAGTGATTATTGAAACCTTATTGGGGAAAAAAACATTTTTTGCTCCTCAATGGTTATCTAATCAAGGAAAGTTTGTTTTAAAATAGGCATCGTAGACCTGAATTGTAAAAAACAATATTCTATTTAAAATACAACATAGAAAGCACATAAAATCTTTAAAGTGAAACATTTTACTATTTAATAAAACATACTAACATCATTTTAATGTGTGACAGGAGCAAGAAATGGGTGGAAAATAATGTGAAGAAATAGTAGCTGAGACCAGGAGCTGGACTGGTCTGCCTGCAGTCCTGATCGTTCATCAACTGAAAACAATTGGATCATCATAAGATGCAAGATTTGACAAAAAAGACGTAGGACTGTTGAGCAGCAAGAATCCAACATCAGACAAGAACGGGACAATATTATGGTCTCCTCAGGTCCAAGATATTTACAGACTGCTGTTAAACAAGACCCTGTCCTCATGTTTTTTAAGATATGCTGCTGCCATCACATTCAAGATGAGCTCATGTTTTATTATGCATGATGTTTTTATTTACAGTTTTACAATCTTGTCCCGGCCTTTTTGAAATCTGGGTTGTATTGGAGCCAGTGAGTAAGTCCTATTGCTGTGAAAAGCAAATGCTAGCTTCAGGTCTCCTATGTCCATCTTCTATAGTCTGTGCAATGTCTCACAATAACAACTTCTCTCTATGCCAACTCATTTTATACTACGTGGGCATTGTTTGGTTACTCTTGTAATTTGTCATTTTAAAAGCACTGAGCGATTTGATGAAATGATTCTATGACAACTTAGAGGCTTTTATGCTGTCCAAGGTGAATTTCTCTTAGCTTTCAGTCTCTGCTGACTCAACAAACCACTTCACAATTCAAGGCTTAACAAATGACAATTAACTACCCAAAAAACTTACCAGGAACACTTAACAATGCACAAAATATAAACAAGCACTTCAGAATTAGACAGAAGACGTTGTTCCGGGCAGGAAGTAAAACAGACTAAAGAACTATTTTCTGCTATATGCAGTAGCTGCACACTCAATAGGCAAGGAAGCCTTTCACTGTGGTACTGCACACAATAGCCAGTAGCTGCAGCTTGGTGGGAAATCAGTTCGGCTTCTCTTGTTAAAAGGCTTGAAAGGGTGAAAACAGAGAGAGAGAGAGAGAGAGGAGAAAGTGCATAGACACGAGGAAAGGCATGAGCAGCAGAGAATGTAAGAAAGGGGTGGGGGTGAAGAGGTGTGAAGGATGAAAAAGAAAAGAGGGTTAATGAGGCTGTCTAGGACCACCAGAGACTTCTCATACCATGTCAGGCCTGGCTGCATAACAGGGGTTTTTGGCACAGCTGTGAATGAGTGAAAGCGACAGAATCTTCTCAGTAAAAAGCTCTCATGCCTATCTCTCCCTCTCAGCAGCATGACTCCTGAAAGAAGCTGCATTCAAACAACTTATGAGGAGACTAATCTGTCTGGCTTCTTTACTCCGTCCTCCTGATAGAGGGGCTGCAGTCACTTCTCAAAGCATCTGCAAATTATCAGGGAGAAATAACATACTCCTGTCTGTTGAGGATGAATGGCCAAAATTCCTTTTGTGTTCTAGTCATTTAATTCTCCCCCTCACTCCTCTCGCCGTGGCTTTAACAGATTACAGTTGGCGGAGGCTAGAAAAAGGGCGGTGGTGTCTTGGTGTGTGATTGCTCTGGAGACACAGATGCAGCTAGATGCATTCCTTAACAAAATATTAATCCAAAACCTGAGCAAAATATGTTCAACAAGTAAAAATGAAAGGATTCCCAGAGACTTACTATACATAAAAGTAGGAATCTAGTTGTGGAAATAAATTGCAGCATTTGTGAAAGCTTCAATGGTAGCTTGGATGTCAGAATGAGAAAGCCAACACAGGCTGATGAGTTATTTTGCATTCAATTTTGTCCTACTCTGCTTGGAAATGGACAGAGTGCAATGAGCACATCATTAGGGACTATTTGTCTTCATTTCCTATTTTTCAGCAGTGAAGGGAAACTATGACATCCTCCCGATGACAGCCCAGGAAGTGAAAGCAGGTGGATTCAAGGAAGGAATGAGGGAGAAGAAAGAGCTCTGAGGGGTAGAAACAAGACACAAGAAGATGAAGAATTGAGAAAATCACAAAATGCTTGATGAGGCAGGAACAAGATGATGGAGGCTTCCTGTGGATACATTAAATTTTGAGCTATATAATGGTGTTTTCCAAATGCTTGTAATTGAGCCTGAACATTCCAATTTTCACTAATATAGCTCGTCGCACACTGGTGACAAATTACTGTGATAAAGACAAAGTACAGATGGTATGTTTACAAGAAAAAGGAAGACCAAATGATGGAGGCAAGGGAGTTTAAGTGCAACAGAACAAGATGAGGGAGAGGAAGAAGAAGACACAGAAGGGAACAAATGTCAGATAAAGACAGAGCTGAGGCCAGTGCCTCAATCTGGTGAAAGGATAGAAGCTGAAAACCCCTCTGGGTCTGCTGGAGATATTATCAGTCACTGGAGCAACATGTGTACGCCTTCAGTAAAGGTGTAGATCTTTGCTGGCATCATGATTCAACTATGATTCACCGTTAACAAACGAATGCATCTAAAGATGTATCTTGATATGTCATCCGTCCATATCCCTGTGCTAGGGTGTGTAGCCTAGCAGAGGACCTATCAGGTGAAAGGCAGGGTACAGCCATGACAGGTCAGACGTTGTCTCAATGTATCTATGAAATGTACCACAGAATAAGTAATTTTCCTCCCTATCTCGGGATTGCAAACCAAATCTGACAACACTTTAATTGGTCAGACTGGCTCTTCTCCTTCAGGTTTTGCACATTTTTGTATACGTGTCTTATGTAGTTCGTGTTTGCAGGAAATTCATGATTTCCAAAATACTTTAATTTGGTGTAGGCGGTAAATTCTCAATTGAGTTTTGCCAATGCATTGATGCGTAATATTGTGACGATCCTGGTTTTCCCACATCCCCTTGAAGTGAAGCGAAGCCGTGCTTCTGAATCAAACATTTTGACTGAATGAACTAATTTCATATTTTAGAAAAGTATAGAAAGACATGTGGTGAGATGTTGAACGTTAAAAACATGTCGATATATGTAGCTGAACATACTGCATGACCAACTCTACAATACCAATTCTTTTCTGAAATTGTTTTTAAACAACATCAAACCTGAAAGTTCATGTAAAATTTAATTCAAATTCACCTGTGATGATATATCTGTTCACAATGAAGAATTACCAATAAAACCATGGCGGTCCATGTGATCTTAAAGCTAATAATGCCATTGAATGTTGTGTGTTGAAATGGGTTATAATGGGTACTGTTCTGGATGATTCACAAACAAAGACACCAATTCGTGCAGCACCAACATATGAGCACAAAACACACTGCACAATCAGAAACAAATGCAAAATAACTAAAAAAGTCACCTTGAATGTTGCCATCAATGAGGGCATCTGAGGAAATCCCCGGAAGCATGAAGTTGACAAGAAAAAAGCCAGTCAACCTTGTAACATCAGAGATTTGCTGAGTAAGCAATTGATTTACCCTTTGTAGTACAAATAGAAATATTCTCTGGATTCAGTGTCAACCTGCTTTCATTAGTTTTAAAGACAATTTTAATTTGTTTCTCCAGCTGATGACCAGTTATTTGTGTCACCACTAAATACAGAAATATCTGAATCTGTGGACTTTTTGTTTTGTAAACATGCAGAGCAGCTTTAAGTTTTTGGACGAGCAGTTGCCATCCAGCTACTAAATACAGCCAAGGTAAAAAAAAAAAAAGAGTGAGAGAGACTAAAACAGCTCTCAGCATGTCCACTCAATACAAAGCAGCACAAGGTACATTTCTGTTTGATCATTTAGCAGCAGCCCATGTTAGCATTAGTTCTGCTCCTCTAGCTGACTTAATAATGCATTTTTGTCTGACAGTTTTTCACTGACTGTATCCTCATAGCTGTCCTCTTCACAGTAACAATCTGTATGTGTCTGTTACTGTTTCATAGCAACCATTTTGCAAGATTCGGCAAAATTAGTGAATAGAAAAGTCTGCGTGCAGTCCGAGTGTACAAGAAATAAGGTGCCTCTCCCAACCCTGCATTAATAAATGCAGGAATCTCTGTATGTACATGAGAGTTCATTGCTTAACTGGACAAGCGTCTGTCTGATCTACTACAAACTTTGCAGATGTATTGATGGGAAACTAAAGACAAGCAATACTGTGTTTGAAGTTGTTTGGAGAAGCGGTTCTAACAGTTTAGTTCAAACTTTTTCAGAGCCTGCGTGTGAGGTAAACTGTCACATCTTCTTTGCAAGGAAGGTGTTTGGGCAAAATCAGTAAATTGCTTATTCAAATTGCAAGTAAATTGTTTGATTATTCCCTTCCCAAAGAGGCACTGCGCTAGTTACTGAAATGTTAACAAAGCTGTTATTTTCACAATGTAATGCTGCAAAGTAAATACTACGGGCAGTATTTGTTCAGGCTCCTTTCTGTGAAGAAAAGAAACTTGAAAGTTAAGAGCAAAGAATAAATGAGTACTAGCAGGCCTCTTCCTGTTGCTGTTGGCTCCAGATTGGGACGTGATACAAGTCTGGTTAAATCTGCCAACTCTTGTTTTTGCTTCTATCTTTTACAAGGAAAACAAATCCAAACTAGTTTTAGCCAGTGTTTCTCTTGAATAACTATCTTGCTGATCTCCTGTTTTTAGGGGTGAATTACGCAAACAAAAACTACACAAACACACGCATAGCTGTCAAGTCACTTCATGTTTCCTTTCTTGATAATTTAGAGATAAAAAAAAAAATGCTGTCAAAAGGAGCTCGATTATACGGTTTTAGAAAATTCTCTATAATTTCACTACACCTGGACCCATCCATCCATCCATTTTCTGTACCGCTTAATCCATGCAGGGTCGTGGGTGGGCTGGAGCCTATCCCAGCAAGT
>JAOXYM010000013.1:16850311-16870160 GCA_028567055.1 Leptatherina wallacei
AACTCCACACAGAAAGGCCACTGTTTCAAACCCCTCTTGAGCCAGCAACCCCTCTGGCTCAAACTCAGCCCGGGACTTGAACCAGCAACCTTCTTGCTGTGAGGCTGCAGTGCTAACCACCACACCACCGTGCAGCCCCTACACCTGGACCCTCCTGATGTATATGATTAAGCTGTTTGTTAGTTATTTAACATGTAAACAAAAACAGATGCACAGATTGTCATTTTTTTGTCTTTCCGATCTAAAAAAATATCCTTATCACGTCAAAATGAACATCTACACAGGTATTATTTCAAGCACTAAAAAAGGTGGTTAAATCTTTCTCATTACAAGCAGTAGCATGTTTACCCTCAATTTGCTGAGGGCTACGCTTGTTTTTCCAGAGCAGAAGTTACATCCAGTGATTACCAGTCAGTAAGCTGTGACAGTATGAATGGATGGCATTTCACTGTTTCATGCAGACTGTGTTGGACTTACAGGGTGCTGTCAGCTGTCTTTTAAAAAGGAAATGTGAACTGTACAGACTTCCATAAACTTCCAAACATAAGACATGACTGAAAGTGAGTGTTGCTGCCAGTGTCATTGAGCTTAAAAATTCTGTTTTCTCAGCTAGTCATTGGTCCAGCTGAAAAAATCTTCTAGCTGATTGGAAAAGTTAAAAAGTTAGCCAATATAAACATCACATATACAAAATATCACCAGTAGTGAAAACTACTGTTACTATCTCTCCCTCCACATAAACTTGTAAATCTAATATATGATGTACGATTTGTCCAAGCTACTAAAGCACATAGAAGAAGTGTCTACTCTGCGATTTTGCCTGGCCTCATAGAAATATGGCAATAGCTTCATACAACCTACAAGTTGCTTCATTAAATTTATATTTTGAATAATCCAAGCAGTTTCGATATTAATGAATTACAGGCAGAAGCAAAATATACTGTGTAGAAGTAAAAAGTACTATACCGAGGCATATCTTTTAAGTATGGCCGCTGCACCACTCTTAGACCAGCAAACACAAACATAACGCAGTGATCTTCTCTGATTTAACAGAAGATCGCTGATGCACTCTAAATATCAGTGTGTGTGTTCAGTGGAGCACCTGTGAGGCTGTCAGGTCGTGTCATCCTCTCGTAAATGTCATAACTCTGAGGTCCATAGGGGTCAGTGTTGTGGAGCACGGAGCGAGGCAGAGTGGAGCTGAAGTGCTGGGGCACGGCGGTCATACTGGCCCTGACTGGAGACGACGAGTGAGTGGGCTGTTTAGTCAGTGGAGGGTTGATGTTGTCCACCATCGTCAGAGGCGAACCCATGCGGCCCGACGACGAGCCTGCAGAGGTCTGATAGGGTGAGGTGGTGCGGCTGGCGCTGCCAGAGCGCGAGTTCGTGGAGCCCATGCGTCGCAGTCCTGCGGGGGAGTTTTTCTGGGTTGAATAGGGTGAGCCGTTGCCGCCTGTGCTACTGGTGCGCTGGGCAGAGGGCAAAGTTGTGGAGTAGATGCTGGAGATGGGTTTGGGTTCAGTAACGATGGGGGAGCCATAGGCACTGCCAACTGAGGTACGAAAGGAGCCACGGGATGGGGACATACTGCTGGCATAGGCTGGCGAGTGAGAGCGAGAAGGCACAGAGCTAACCCTTCGCATAGCCCGACCAGGCACTGCTGTTGTGACTGCTTGAACCTGAATGTAAAAAATAAATAAATAAATTAACATTGTGAATTTGTTTCTTTTGTCCACAAGCAGCTATAAGGAATATTAACATGTTTTGAACATGTACAATGACAATGAAAAGATAAATAACACAGTGTTATATAAACCATTTCATCGCAGGGCAGGACTTTACTGTAGGCCATATTTGCTTTTTCCTTTCCACCCCCCTCTATAGTGTGACAGTACCATTTGGTGTCTCAGCAGTCTCTGTGTACAAAGCTGTATGAAGCATGATTATGTCGCACCTACTGTGCTTTTAAGCCTTTGCATTGTTATAATCACAGAGCTGCACAAAACCCCCATTTGAAGCAATTAAATTTCAAAAACCTGTAATTATTATGACAATGATAAGATGTATAATAAGGTTGTAAAAAGCAGCAATGTATTTTAAATACATTATCTCTCATTACCTGGGCTGAAGCCTGGCCTTCAGCCCTGGCATTCCTCATCAGGGTGCCGGTGCCGGCACCAGGAAAAGAGTGTTGCATCCTCAGCTCAGCTTTGCTCTGGTTCTGGCTGCTGAGGTAGCCGCTGCTGGCATCCTGATAGCCACTGTCAGAGTACGAGTTCATCTGAGCTGAGCCACAGGAATTCCCTGCAGACCCTGAGAGAGGGAATGACAGCAACAGACAGATGAGAATGAAATGAAGATAAGCAGGAAAAGGAAGGGTTGGAGGCACAGGACACAGACATATCAGAAGTGGTTTCATAACAGCCATGACCTTTACCAAGAGTCTTCCTAATGACAAACGACACAACAGGGGATAACCATTCTATCACCCTGTGATGAAGTGTACCATCATCCAGCTTCCATAACCTTAAATGAGGGATAAGCTGTTACCACTAGCCCTTTAACAGAGATATAAACCATTTTTACACATGACTACCAGGGACTGTCTGGAGAATGTGCCGAAAGTTTGTTCTAGACTACTTTTGCAATCGCTGTTTACTCATTCGCTTCCCAAAAAGAGAAATCTCAGTCATCCATCCATTGGTTGTACCCACTTATTCTAATGGAGGGTTGTGAGGAAACTGGAGCCCATCCCAGCAGCTATTAGGCAGGAGTCAGGGTCCACCTTGGACAGGTTGCCAGTCCATCATCACAGGGCCCCAAGAAATCCCCAAAAGAGAAAAGAAGAAACACCAAGACCTACCAGCGAACTGAGAGAGGCGCCTGAACAGAAACTTGGGTGAGAAAGAGTGTAGCCGAGGAGAACCACAAAGGTGAGCAAGCACTGAGCACTTCCTTCCACTTTCATCTCTCTGCTCTTTATTTTTCATGTATAGATTTATAAAAGTATTGGTTAATTCACTCATATTTCTCTTTTCTGTCAGCAAGTATCCCTAGCTAAAAGTTGTGGTGCTTGTTGATCCCTCTATCCTGTCCTCTCCACCCCCAACCATTTGACGCAGATGGCCACTCTCCCTGAGCCGAGTTCTGCCGGAGGTTTTTCCTTCCTGTTAAAAGCAAGGTATTTTTCTTTCCATTGTTGCCTGCTGCACCGTTAGTGCGTTAGTAGAGAAGCCAAGATTAGATGAAATCTGTTGGTTTTCCTTAGCTAGGCAGTTATTTTTTATGAATTGGCTTGTATGAACAGTGTTATAAAGGGGACTGATGTGGACTTGTTTTAATTGGATCAAAATGGATTTGCTTGAACTGCTTATGTCTTTAAAGTGCCCTGAGATGACTTTGTTGGGACTTGATGCAATACAAATATAGCCGAATCAAATCTAATGTAATTGAAGGTAGCTGACGCAAACATGCTAAATAACCTGGTCAGGTGCTATAGTGCTTTAGAGAAGAAGTAAAAGTGTGCTTTCATGCCAGCTTTACATAATCATTTACATACACATATATATATATATATATATATATATATATATATATATATATATATATATATAGTATTACATTCTCTATCTGAGGATTCTCCTCAACAAGTGCAATGGTACAATAAGACGCTTGAATGGGGCTACAGACACTTATACATTCAAGTATGAGGATAAAAAAGACAGGAAATCAATTTATATGAAAAAAAACTTTCTGAGTTATCTAAAGAAATGTAAGGAAGAAATGAATAGCTTGAAATTGCCATCAGTTTGGTGAGGTAGAGCTGAAGCAAAAGGATGAAGATGTGAGCAGAGAAAAGCTGCACTAGATACAGTATAGAGAAGTCTATAACAGACCCTCACTTTCATGGGGGGAGGACTGCTCCGGGGAGTACAGAGACACCTGCTCTGACTCGGTCCTGATTCTGTAGCTGGGCGACTGGGAGCTGTCAGTCACCCGAGACTTGGTGTCCCCTGAAGCGGAGGCATCTGAGAAGACAAAGTAAAAGAGATAGATTCAAATAGAGATGAAGGGCTTTCAGGGAGAAACATGGCTTGAAATATTACAATAGTCACGAAAGCAGAAACATATTTTGGAAGAAACAATATGGGCTATCATTTCTGCAACATTAGTTTCACATCTGTGTACAGCTTAAGTTATTAAATTTTACCACCTGACTAATTGGGAGGATTCAAAACTGGGTTGCATCTCACTATAACTGTACAAACAGTCGAGCCACAAACAGTCACAATGCTCTCATGTTCCCCCACATCCCCCCTCTTTTTTTATGCATGAAAGCAACTGGTGTGGCAGACAGAAACTGGAATTAGCCTTCTAATGTCCCTCTGCACATTGTTTCCCCACAGTCACAATCTAGTTAAGCGTGACCAGAGTCAATGAGTTCCTCAGCAATAAATAGAACAAAAGGCAGAGGAGAGCAGGGAGACAAACATTGGCAGCCTGGTTCAGTGAAATCCTGCCCATTTATCTGTGCGTGAATGAGCCCTAAATCCTATGAAGGAGCTGTTATTGTTGCCAAAGCTTAACATGTGAATAAAGCTGTTGATACACAGACAGTGTGTTTGACAACCTGACATCTCACACTCCTACCTCCGGACATCTTGAGGGTGCGTGCCTATTTAAGGATGGGAGTGACTCAAACCGAATTAAAAAGCATCTTGAGTCATGCTGTTAGAATACATATTTGGCATTGCCTGCTGGGAGGAAGTTAACCCTTGCGTGACCTGGATATAGCGACTTCCGTGAGTTCAGTCTATGTCAACTTTCTCACTTTTCAGCAACTATTACACCTTTGACAGCGCTGTTAATTGAAAACATTGCCCTGAGTTTAACTACTTCTCTGTTTTCTCCAATGTCTCTCAGTTTCTCACATCACTGGGAAAAAACTAATTCTTGTTAAAGTTGGGAAGAAAGGAAAAACTGCAAGCAGGCTGATAACCAGGGTACAAGTGTGACATGAAGCCAAAATTTAACATAAGGGAACATATCTGTGTAGTTGAAGTGGACTGCCAGTGACACAACAAAATGTTTCCTAATTAAACAGGATTTAAAACTTAATGATGACATGAGTCATGACAGCAATGCCTCAGTCATACTGTGCCTTGACTCATTTTAATAAATGAGAAGCCAAAATGTCAAAGAAGATGAGTAACAGGAGAGGGACAGATTGTAAACAAATGGGCAGATGGAAGCCATTTTCCAAAAACTATGGCTCATCCACTACATGTACAGTATATGTTATAATCCATCAAATTTAGCATCAAACAACTCAGCTGTGTGGGTTTTCATACGTATCATGTTACACAAATAAATGTTTGTCTCAAAGACACTCAAGAAGGTGTTTTTAGCCCAAATTGCTCCAGAACCAGAGTCTAACTTAGATCCACTTTTTTCAGTTTTGACTGAAAAAACTAGTCCTATGCTAGAACTAACTAAATTGCACAAGGCAATTTAAAAAAAACAACAAACAAACAAAAACTGAGCTTCAGCATGGATGTAGAGTTCAGTGTTCCTCCCATTTTTCTGCTGTGAGCGCTGCAGCATAGTGTATCATTCACAACTACTGTTTCAAGATTAATTTTGAAACAGTGTTTTGCAGGTTTGCTTATTGATACCGGAGTAAGCTTGGAAACGCTGGTCAGCTTTGCAGAGAGCGTTCACAACCATAACTTGACTGGTGGTATTAAGACATCCTGTAGCTTGGATGAGACCGAAATATGTTGGTGGTGTGATATTAACTGTCTCCTTGCATTGTGACCATCTAAAGAAACACAGAATGCATTATATAGGGTCAAATATGAATTAGAAGAGATAAAAGTCACTTAATGATGTGGCTCTGTTGTGGTTCTCGGGTTGTGGAGAAGCAAACCAGTCCTTAGCCAGAACCAACCTAGAAATTCTTATATTTATGTTTCAGTTTTCAAAATTCATGCTATAGTTTAATGTTTATATCTACTGCTGGGTCTTGCTTTGGGAGCCCAAATCAATAAACAGCACATTCAATTAAACTGTGGAAAACTGCCTCCCAGTTTCCACAATCCAAGAGGTTCCAAACCATCATTTTATCTGGATTTCCTCTATGAATTTTTTGTATCCCATGTTTAAGTTTCAAGGTATTTACTGAATTTCATCCGCAACTTTCTTTTGGTTTGTAGTCACAGTTTAATTAGTTGGAACATGATACAGAGATTCATCTCAGAGGAAAAATATCTATTAAATAAGCTTCTTTGTCGCTGTGACACTACATGAGAAAAACTGGCCAACCCAGATCAAGTTTCACATTATTAAATATGAACTGAATGGAGACTATGAATTATACATGAGTTAATTTAGGTTTTAACAAGGTTGAATATGTATATTGAAAAATACTTAAGGGATAATCAACTTGTTAATTTTCTTGTTAAACATCAGGTGGGGGTCAAAGTGGAGATCTGGTCAGGAGTCGTGATGAGTGACTATATAATAATATCTACCACTATTGTTTACCAAGTTTATCATCACATAGCAAATGTCTTTTTATGATCTAAATTTGTTCTATAACAGATTTTAACACACGTAAAATGTTTAGCAATAATCTAAAGCATACAGGGTTTCAGATTCGCCAACATACTGAACAACCACCATTACTACCAGCTAGGGAACGTTGACAGAGAGAAAGTGTGATTCTGTGGTGTGTCTCCTCCACTCTCAGTGGATATTAGGTGTGACTGCATTGACATTTCCAGGGGCAAAAAGACTTGTTTCTGCACTGCTTTCCCTGCTGGGACAGCACACACAGAAAAACTGTGTGCCACCATTTAGAGTTCAATTCATCAAAAATGGGAAAAAAACAAACTACTTTACATCCGAGTATAATTGATGATCTACGGTGTGATGAAAAATCAATAAAACACCAAGCTGTGATTGTGATTAGCCCCGGACTCTGTTCTTACATTCATAAACTGGATTCAGAAAGGAAATGGGAAGCAGGCAGCAAATGAGAAAAGTGAGGATTATTAATATTCCCATTGCATATGTACAGCTACAACCCCCCACAGGCTCTTGTGACAGAATTGACAATAAAAGATTAATAACCATTACAAAAATCCTGCTTTTCACTATGCAATTAATAACCCATGAAAGACATAAGCAACTGTAATTCATTATCTGTTCTCTCCTAAAGATCTGATAACAAAGAAGGCTAAACAAACACGCACTTAAGGGGTCTGAGAAAAATCTTTCTGCAGCCTGTCACAGATGCTGAGCAGAAAAAAAAAGCTTAAATAACCATTTAACCCACAAAAAAACAAAACAAGCCTGGAGCTGCTAATTCCTTGGACAAAATGCTGATATTAAAAATGATTATTGATTAAATGTAAAACATAGCAACACTGCACTACCCACACCGCATCGCCACCCTTATATATAGACAAATCCGACACTATCTTTCGGCGCCACCATTACTGCAGTGGCCAGTCCTAATTACCTTGTATCTGCTACTTGCGACCGACATGTACGGTGGCATGGGTACTGGACTGACGACGTTAGACAGTGGTCCAAAGTAATTGCTAAGGTCATCTTAAGTTATACTGTTTTTCATATTAGTTAGACATCAATGCATTCATGTAAACTCTGATTCTTTGGACTGAAACTGCTTTAAATAAAAACACTCTCGAATATAAAAAAAACACAAATATAATTACAATAAGTTACCAAAAGTTGGTAAAGAAATAGCTTCAAAGTTTTGCAAAGGCTGTCAGTTTTTGTAAGATATATGACGTAGTTTTGTTATTTCCCGTCTTTAAGTTGTAGGGTGACACTGTGTGGGATCTGTTTGTGTTACTGACTGAATTAATCATAAAGTTTCTGGTAACAATGTTTCCCTAATAAGAGCAAATGAATATCTCCCAAATTAGTCATTTACTCTCAGCAACACTGCAGCCCTTCGTCTCTTAGTCCATTAACATCAATTAACAACACAAATGTTTTGAGCCATTTTAAGTTGACGGCAACATGGAAATGTAGAATTTACGCAGAGTCAGATTGACAATTGTCCACCAAAGATTTACTGTGCTATAGTTGGGAATAAAATCCATGGCTTCCGCTGCCATTAAAATGTATTAAGTGGCTGTCTACACTCATCACCTGAAGCTGAGAACATCAACCACTGCCCCCCCCCACCCATGTCAGACAGGGACAATCTTCATGAAGTACAGGTCCACGCTCTTCATATAAACATTTTTCCACAATTGAAATTTTCTACTACTGTTCAAACTGCCAAGAACTGTGCAAGTGCTTCCAGATTTCATTGACATTGTTAAGAAAATAGTACCATTCTCTTCTTGTTTGCTCTGACATGCACAGAAATGCCACCGCAGCAATGGCGCATGGTCTACTTCCAGTATTTGCCCAGATTCGTTTACCAAGTGTAAACTGAAGCACTAAGCTGAGCTTTTCTATTATACTCTTTCAGTATTCCATTGCTGCAATACCTAACACACTGCTGGCTGTTTAGCTCATTATAATTCATAGTGTTGCATATGGAAGAGAAAGACTACAAGCACATGTGTATTAATATCTGATGATGGTTACGGACCACTGACTGGAGGTCATAAAAGAAATGATCAGGTTCCAACAGGAACAGTTAATTCCTGTTAATGTAAATGATTACTTTGTGAATATACTCTTCTTTCTAACACAGTAGTCACTGCAAGGATCAAGATTTATGTAATTATATTTACTGCTGGACAAATACTGCAGCATGTGCATTTGTAAAGTAATTCAAGAACTGATTAAAAACTGAAAGGTGCGTCTTATCTTTTGTAATTCTACCAGAGAGTATAAAAAGACACCAACTATGAAAAGAATGAATAAACAAAACAGTGTGAATGGAAAGAAAAACTGATAGTTGATAAGAAAGTTATAGTTATTCAGTCATTTTGCAGTCTGAGGTTACATACCTGCAGTTCTCCATGGTAGGGACTTCTCTGATGAGCTGTGTGGGGGAAACAATAGAAACAAGTGAATAGATGCACTAAAAATCAGAAAACCCTCAAACAAATGTGAAAAAAAACACATTAATGTCTTGTCTAGTCTGTTGATAGGCCTTTTGTGATAATATTATAGATCATAATAACTTTGTCTGAGACAAAACCGTTAACTGTGTCCCTGTCATCTGTGTTTGTAAGAATCTGATGGTGTTTGGGGTCAGCTGGTGTTTTGTTTGATTGACAAAAAAAGTAAACAATGCAGAAATGGAGGCTGTTTGTCACACTCAGCTAAGTCAATAGCTAGTTAATGGAGTGCAACCTGATGGGACCTGAATCTGAGTACAGACAAATGAGACAACCACCCAAAATAAACCAAAAGTGATCATACTGCACATTCACACACCTAGTCTAGAATCTCAGAGTCCTGACATAACCCTGACATGCATGCCACTATTTATTCTGTGCAAAGAGGATCTCACAGCGGCAGCCAGTCCCAAAGGAATAATGCAGGAGAATAATGGTCCAGCATGCGAGCGGATACAAGTGAGTTTATTATCCAGAGACAATACACAGAATACCAAACAACAAAAAACCAGGAAGAATCCAGTGGCTGTGGGTAGACCCTAATGATGAATAGTCCTGGACCACTAGCTCATGCCTCAACGCTAGCTTTCAGCAGAATATGATACTGGTGCCCATAAGAAAAAAAGAAAGAAAGAAGCCTTCTATTACAAATAGATTCACAATCACTATAAAATCACTTTTAAATTTGCTACATCATATTAACTCTTTTGTTGACGTTTTAACTTTAGGGCAATGATTTTATATGCCTTTAAAGCTCAAGAATATCAACACAACTAAAAAAGCTTTTTTGAATGCATTGCACCGAAAAACATAACAGTTCTTAGCAAAAGGAAAACTGCAGAACACACAAGGTCAATATAACACTGTATATATGGGCATCCTAACAACTATCAAACAATTTAAAATAACCATGAAAACACTTTCTGACTATGGAAAAAGCTTTTCACTTAGCCATGTTTTTTATGCTGGCTATGATAGCAGAAAAATAAAACCAAGCAGGATATCTCAGAGCAGTGTAACCACTCTTTGTTTTTAAATATCTTGGACTTGCTTGTCACTTCTGTCGAGCATTCAAGTGCTGCTACCAGTGCTATCATTTTTTAATGCAAGGTGACAATATTTGAGCTTTAAGAACATCACCTCTCAGAATTTTAATGAGCACGCAGGTAATTAAAAGAGGAAGTTGGTGACGTTGTGCTCCACTGAACCACAGCAGATGGAGTAGAAGAATGGCTACCGTGATGATGCTGATGAGTCTGCGTGCTGCATGTTGACCAGCAGAGTGAGAGAAGGCACCGTTAGTGACAGTAAAACTGTCACTTCTGATAGACAACAGGCCTAACCCCTGCAGCGTGCTTTTTTTTCCCCATAAACCACTTCGGCTAGCGAGTGCCTGTCCGGGTAGGAGGTTGAATCTTTTACGAGTTTTGCTGGTGGTCAGGTTAGATGATCACCCCCTTTATGCTTGTCGAAATGAAAGGAGTGGTCAGCACTAGAGGTGCCATGAATTGTAATGGCTCTCATCAGAACCCTTAAGTGTGTTGTCACCTCTGCTGCCGTCCTGCGGTGCTATTGAGCCAGTCAGTGTGACTTCTGGGTTAAAAGCTGATCACCATTCAAACGCAAACGTCCTGTGACAACCATTTCATTTGTCCCTCGCTGGCTTTACAAAAAGGCGTGTAAATGGCATAGCATGTTTTTTTCATAGAGTCCTAGGAGGTGGTCCTGCTGCCTCGGTGGGTTAAGTGCCCGCATTTGCATTTTCTTGACAAATGTGATAGTAACCTGGTTGAAGCAACTTGGCTAAAAACATTGCGCACATAAGATCTAAACTATAATATTTGAGGAGGATTGTAAAACCTAAGCAAAGAAATGCTTACTGGAAAATCTTTATTATTCATCTGTCATTTAAGCAAAATAACAGATTAATTATCTAATCTTAACCTTGAGTCAACTATTCAGAGCTCTTATAATCAGACCAATAGCTTTTATTTGTACCAGCCTTGTGCCAGTAAATCAAGACAATGAGCTGAAAGCTGCAAAAACACACTCTGGTGTTAATTTTCATTACAATTGGAACAAAAACATTTCATCTTATAAGTAATGATTCCATAAAGAAAGATTGCAGTGTCCTCAGCTCTCGGTTCTAATCAGTCTTAATGAAAAACAGCTTTATTCAGTGTGTGTCAGCCCTGAGTGCATAAAGGACATCAAAAATAAAGCAGATGTTACTTTTACCCTCAAATATAGCCACTTATGTGGGTGGATCCATAGACACTTACACCTAAATCAGTACCTCCTAAAAAGGACATGGCAGTAAATAATCTGGCATGTGTATGTTTTCAGGGTTATTGTCCACACCTTGCTGGCAGCACTTAAAGCTGCTGCAAACCTGTTCTCCAAAAATGGACACGTACTCATGAGTAGTGCGAGCTGCTGGCATTAGGTGGGGGATTTTTGCAAGTATGCAGGCTGAAGTGCAAGAATGGACTGTCTAAGAGCATATGGCTTCTGATCATAAAACTAGAAAACACCACAAAGAGCTATGACAAGCCCCAATTGAAGCCAGCTCTCCTGTATCCAAATATACCAGAATGTATAACCGATCTTTTGAAAGTGAATGCATATCAAACTTTCCCTCAAAATGCATATCAGTTGACAATTTTTGAGTAACAGGCAAATAGCCACTTTCGTTTTTAAAAAAAAATTGAGAGATTTTCCAAAGGAGCTACTTTACTTGGGTACATATAAGTAGTGTTATTTAAGCTCAGTTTCATACAATTTAGCTACAGCTTCCATCAGCCTTACACCAAGTCTAAATGGGACATTGTTCAGATGAAATGAAATGAAATATACTTTATTTATTCATCCCTCTTAGAGGGAAATTAATGTTGTAGCAGGGTATAATGGTATTCTTTTTTATATTTTTTTTCAGATACAGTACTGAGTGTGTCAAGATGTAAGCTGCATGTTTTTTAAAGTGCTCTCAGCCCAATATACAATCGCCATGATTTTAAGTAAAATCTGGGCCATTATATGGCCACTTTAGACAGTAGAATTGATTGAAATGACAGTTTCAATCAGTTTCTGTAATAATAGATACATTATTCCAGAAATGCATTAATGGTGAAAAAGACACTGCTGAAACTCTTTCTGGTAATCAAATGACACGTAACAAAATACTATTACACAACATACTACTTGCTTTTTAAATGCAACCTGTTGCATGTTTGAAATGCATAAATAACAATTAAAAATAATTTCTAAAAGCTTTTTATAATGAGTAGGACTTTTTGTCAAGAGCAGTGAAGATTCGAAGTTTGCCTGTCTTCATATATCAGAAAAAGACAAGAGACCTTTGTATCACATAAAAAAAATAAGACTTCTGTTCGGGCTTTTTGATACCGGGGCTTTGAAGCCCACAGGAACATTTTATGTGAAATTGAGCTTCACAAATGAGCCTGACATGATTAAGCTACATCAGACAGGACAGAGTGTATGACCACTGAAGTGTGGTGATCAGACAGCCTACTGTCTTATCTTACAAAGTGGGAATATGTTTCAAGAGCAAACTTAGTGAAAGCTGCCCTTTGTGGATCAACGCCTCACTGTCATGCATGTTCTCAAACCAGAATAAATGTTGTCATTGATATACATATGCATTACAGTGTGCCTGAAAAGCACCAACACATATTTAAATTGCAAATTGATGCAACAGTGCTCCTTAATAGTAAATCTGTTCAATTCCGAATCATAGGACAAGAGAGGGAAAGTTTATGGTCTAATCATGATTGAGAACACTGAGCTGCTCTTCATAAAGCCATAAAACCATAAGGTTCCATACACTGTGGAATATGGACACTGCTGTGAAGGAGGGGAAAGCCATGTGTTGGATTGTGGCTCATTGAGTGGGTGTATGTGCATCTTCTCATTACCTGCTGCTACCAGCGCCTGGCGACTCGGCCCCGAGTCTGCATCTTTCCAGCTGATTGGCCACAATCTGCCTCTCCACTTCCAGCTCCCTGGTTAGCCGCTCAAACTGAAGCTCCTGCACATGAGCACAACAAAAAGAGAGAGATGAGTTTGAAGGTCAAATGAATGCTTTCTAAGAGGTATATGGAGCTGTACTGACAAATATGAAGTCAATACGAGGGGGCAAGTTGGCAGTTGACTACCTGCTCCGACATAATTATGCATTGTTATGAAATGTAGATTAATGATGACAAAATACAGAAATTTGAGCAAGTCAGTGCCAGGTAGAAATGTTTCTTTATAGGCAGCTTGAGACTCTGTATACCCATGCGCAAACCCATTTTTCTAAACTTAAACACATATATAAGTGGCCTATATGCTATTGCCATTTTTCGAGCCCACACAGAGTAATAAGCACCACTTCAGTGGTTGATATTTAGCCTTCCTGACACTGTTCCTATGGGAGCTGGGGGAGAAATCAGCATTTGACTAATTATCTAGCCTGAACAAGGCCATTACTTGCGTAGCTCTTTAGCTCCAAGCCCTGCATCATGACATTCATAACATACACACACACTCACTCACTCACAGAAGGTCCATACACAGAAACACACACTTATTTCCATTTGCATTCTTTAGAAATACCTTTTTATTTAACAGCAGAACTAACATGCCAGAGTATCTGCTACTTTTCATTGCAAAAAGACCTCGCTCACCATGACTCACTGCACAGATGTAAGGCTCCTCTCCTTGCTATCCTTAGCTGTCCCATGTAATGACCATTACCATGGTCAATTACATTCAAAGCCAGCTGCATACACACAGAGACACACACACGAACTGGCTATCAACATCTTTTGTGTGACCTGTCTGAGGAAATTTAGTCACTCTACATCAACAAGACCAGCCTACTTTTCACAGCTCTCTTGTGCTCCCTGGGGCTGCACTGAAATTTCCCTCCACATTGTAGACATGCTCTGCTCACCCCTCCTCCAAACTACTACTTTATACCCTCCGCTGCTCACCTCTCCTCTACTCCAGCTGAGGATATGTGAAGCTTGACTGCAGTGCGAGTGAGCTTGCAGGAGGAAAAACTGCTACACTCTGTTTCCTTAATGTGATGGCATTCTTAATGTAGCTGGGAGACCTGTGTGCTGCCACAAGACATGTTATTTATACTCCCATCAATGCACACACATATGGAGTTTTTTTTACAGAACATTGGGGCGGGTGGCATGGAGTAAATACACAGGAGTAACAGAGTAAAATTAGATAAAATCAACAACATATAAGGTAATGAACATATGCCGAGGATAACACAGAGCAGCAAAAAGCTATGCTTCTGAAAATGTTCCTGACTACGGGACATTGAGTATAATTCTATTATGAATAAATATTACAATTATATTTAATCAGTGTTGTTATTTCGAATCAAATTCCATTCAGCTAGCATTTGTATGACTTTACTCAACCAATTAGGTTTGCTTTTTGAATGCCACTTGCAAATGTTTAAGTAAACAGCATACTTCGCCTGAAAACTAAAAGTGCTTCACTGTATTTTATCCTTCAGACTACCATAATAATCATTTTATAGAGCAAGGCAGTGTTGATGGGAACAGGGCACATGGCGATCTTTACAGCGAGGTAATCTATAAGCTTGCCCAAGAGCTTATATACTGTGTACATTGGGAGAAAGAGAAGAGACGGAGTGTCCAGTATGCTGCCTTTCTTTCTTTTTTTTGTTTTTTGGAGGGAGAAACAAGCTATCAATCCACCATGTGACACATAAATCTTACTGAGAGATTTAGTAGCATGGAAATTGCAAAATCAAACCCATCCTGTTTCCATTTTTCTTGAGACAGATAGCGTTCAGAATTAGTCATCAAAAATCAAATTACTACGAAAATCTATAAATGTTTTTTCTACTTGCTGTCAAAGGAAACTGACATATTCAATAGTTGTTTTTTCTTTTTTTTTTTAAATATCTTTATTTTATTCAAGTGTGAATATATAAATTACACATTCACAATCAAGTCTTATGTTCTTTCAGAAGGGGGGCAAACAAAATTAGACTGAGATTTTTTTCTTCTTTTTCTCCCCCCCCCTCCTAGTTCTCTTCTTTTCAATTATACATTTTGCAATTTGACAACAGTGAACATTGAAAAAAATGTCAAATGAAAAGGAATAACAACAACAACAACAAAGTCTGTTTTTTCAAAGATCAAAATGAATTATAATCTTTTCTTGTATTGTATGATAACCGTTTGTCCCACTCTACTGCAAAATTTTCTACTTTCATTTTCAGCTTGTAAGTCTTTCCATTGTTACAACATCTTCCACGTTACACAGCCATTGTCCATATGCTGGTGCTACAGTCTTAAGCCACTTCTTGGATATGGCTTTCTTTGCAGTCACAAGGAAAATCTTTAGCAGATTTTGTTCTTGTACTTGCACAGTTTCCTCCAGGTGTCCCTGATATAACACAAGACAAGATCGGGGTATCACATACATCAGTATCTCACAGACAGATGAGTGAATGGTATCCCAGAATGGCTGTATTTTCTCTCAATTCCGACAATGTTTTTGTTTGTTAAATCAGATCCCAATTAGGTACTGACCTTTCACAGCAGCTACTCTTCCTGGCGTCTCAACAAAATCATCAACTAAATTACAACATAATTAATTAAAATAGATAAACACATGCTCACAACTTTGTATGCATGGTCAAATCTCCAACATGGTTGTTGAATTTTTGTTTGTTTACTTTTAGTTTGAAGTAATGAAGTCCCTGATTTGGTTCTTGAATGGACTGTATATGGACTGTACTTGTATTGTGCTTTTCTAGTCACATGTCCACTCGAAGCGCTTTGACACTACATGTTACATTCACCCATGCACACACAGAACTTATATTTATACACACATCAGTTTGTTAGATCAAATGTGCCCTCAAGTCCCTAAAAACTTTTCATTTCACCTTTTTAAAATCATTTTGCATATGGCTGTTATACCTGTTCCTACCCCTTATGTGCAGAAATGTCATTATCTTTCCATTGGGCAATATAGTCCACATTGTACCGATATACTAGACCGTGCATTAAAGTATTCTTTTAAATTTGGCAGTGTCATACCCCTTTCGTCTTAGGTATGTGTAAGGTAGTATAACATATTCTTGGTTGTTTTCCTTCCCAAATAAATCTTGATATAAGTTTATCTCATCTATAAAACTTGGTTTGTGGAACATATGCAATTTCCCCTCGGGGATCAATAAAGTATAATTCATTCATTCATTCATCTACAGACAGAGATAGAAATAAACACAACAGATGTGGCAGTATATATACATTTTTAAAAGCACTTATTCTCTTACTTAATCCTAATGCATAGGTAGAATATAAAATATCCACACAAAATGGATTCTTCTATCATAAAGCTCCAGTTAGAATCTTACTTACACATTGTATTCAGAACAACACACTGAAATCCACAACAGGGTCTACCTGTACAACTAGCCTAGTCAACCAATCCTCTTCCATCACTTTTCTCTCCATCAGAGTTGGATGTGGGTTACACTTTACCTGGCTTTGGTGAACTTGTGTTACAATCAAGATTGTAAATAAATCATACTGACATTTAAATGTCATGAGCGCCTACGCAGTAAACTGAAGCCTCTGTCAGCATCAAGGTGTATGGCAGCTATTGTCCAACATCAGCTGAGCATATTGCTAAGTAGACACCTATAATACGTACATGTGCTGTCTAAAGGTGCCACAAGTGATGACATGGTAATACAAGTCACAGAATAATTAATGATAAGTTTGCAGAAGAACAAAGAGGTAAGACTTAAGCAGAGAACAATGAATGACAGTGACAAGCTAGTCTGTCACACATGCATCTATAGAAAGAGAGGGGTGAGATCATCAAACGGTCTCACTGAACCCTTATACAAGCCTGTAATTACTGTAGCACGAGTGCCACCAGTGTACAGGAACAAGAATATAAGGTGACAGTGACAACAAAAGGGATTATCCATATGGACATGAACATGAATGTGAAGAGTTCAAGCCAACTTAATCCAACACTCATGCATACACCGAAATAATAAAAGTAGCATCTTTGAGGATCACAGAGTTAAGCGTGTCTTGTGTCTTTTTGTATTCTAATGTATAAGATGTTTATTAAACATATGGCATTTTCTCCAGGTATCCCTGATATAACACAAGGTTTCATTAAGACAGAGAATCAGAGATCACCAGTTCTTCCAAATGTCACTATTCTTGGCCACCCATCTCTATGTGTTCTTTCTTCTGAGCTAACAATCCAATTGTTTTGTTTGGCATCGAGTCATCCTCTCATGTCTAGCCAGTGCATCTTAGGCAGCACAGTTCTAATTATTCACTGGTTCTCATAGGCAAAAGAGACACTCTTACTCCTTTTTTAATACTTTATACAAAGTGGCTGGCTCTCAATCCCACTGAAATGGTCTATGATCTCGATTAAGCACAACAGAGTGAGACATCTGCTGCAGCCATAAGGCTGTCACTTCTTATTTTCAGAGCTTCTTCCACCCTATAGCAGACGGGCATCCTGCCTGCCAGCCAGTCTGACTCAATTCTTCCATTTTCATGCTATAGAACAGACACAGGAATGCTGCTAAGTGTCCCGCAAGGAGCTGTATCCTGCAGGACTTTTCTCTTAGTTGATAAATTGGCTACTCTCCTCTTCTGATCTGTAGGGTTACTGTAAATGTTTTCTGTATAGCTATACTGCTAAGTACAGTATATAGGAGGATTGCAGACTCTTGGGACAAAGCAGAACCAAGATTCAGGTGGCTTTCTATCTCCAATTCCAGACAGGCAGGTATTCAATACAGCCTTTTAGACATGTCGAGTTTAATAGCCTCTCCAGTGGTCCAAGGATTACATCCATGCTTCTTGACCATCACATCCTCAGCCTCTCTGGCACAAAAGGGTTTCAAAGACTTCATTCTCATACACACATTTTAATAGACTTTTTTGACTCGTTAAGGCTATTATGAATATAGATTCAGTTTATTAATAATTCACATCTGATAACAGAGGACTATGTCCTAAAATGAAGGCCTCACATGGTGAAAAAGAGAGAGGAATCACAGTTATAGGCAGGGCTTACATAAGATATAGAGTACTTAGTGAATTGTCTAAATTTTATCTCCACATGGACAGGGATATATCTATTTGGTATAATGAGCCACCAACTCAGGCAAAGCACAGCAATAATGACTATTAAAATGTTTGTCCAACAGGTGTGGGCAGCCTTGCTTGGAACGAGACACAGTATAGATAGAAAAGGCATGGACAATAGGTTACAGGCTTTCCAGTACCAACAAGGCCCCAAATGCCTTTATTTGCCATTACAATGAGCCTGTTAGGCCTGATCTGCCAGCAATTCTAGAGCTGAATCAGATCCTGTCCCCTTGTGTCCTTTGACAGCCCCTAAAGAAACACATGACACATGGCTGTGGATCAAGCTACAAATGCATACACATCCATGTCATCACTATGGGCACTGCTGACAACACAAGACCCATCTGCAGTGCCTGAAGTGACTTCAGCCCACTGCTGCTTCAGCACATGGACTATGGTTAAGCATACATAAGAGAGGCTTACATGCACATAAACCTCAAATATCATACAGCTACATTAACATACTTTGATTTACTCACGCCTCCAGATAGAGTCACATCCTGACATACAGCGTTACTGTATTTAATGTACCGCATATGTTACAAGGACATTGTTTTGGAATGATCTTAACAATAGTAGTACACAAATGGCACACGTGCTTTATTTTTTCTCCTAAAAGCTACCTGATAAAGGTGACAATAGCAACAATAATAACAAGGTATTACCTACATTAACATCAGTCTCAATAAAGTTACAAAGTGCTAACCAAGAAAAGCGGGGACAAAGCAGCCAGATTAGCAGCAATAGAGTATGTGATATATTCATCAGCTAAAAACCAAAGGCTCTCTGAAAACGGCAAGTTTTAAGGAGGAATTCAAAGGTATCAACAGATATTATGCGCCCGAGTCCAGAGTTTCAAAAGGTTTGGGCTTTAAAGGAAAAAGCCTGAACTTAATTTGTCACCAACTGTGATCTGGGGATAATTAGATGGGCACTATCTGTGGATCTCAGAGGTTGGGAGGGCATATGCCAGGTCAGTAAGTCTGAGATGTATGGTATGTTGGGGTAAGACTATTTAAAGGGACAGTATGTAACTAATTTGGCTTTTAATTTTGCTATATTTGCAAAAGTCAAGTATAGCTTTCATAAATATGTATTTTATCTTAGTCTAATCACAATTGTATCGAAATGAAAGTGTTCCCGTAGCTTAGAATGAGTTATTCATAAATACATACTGTAGGTGGCGGCGTACACAACTGAAAGCTGCCATATTGCATCGCCATCTTTGAATTCAGTAGCCGAAACGGGACAAACTTTTAGCCCTACGCGTTTTAGCAGTGAATCCCTGTGTGTTGTCGGGGGAGGAGGAACAAGCAGCTGTTCCTCCATCTTTCAAATAGCCGTTTTCCATTGACATGGAGGACCATAAATACTCTTTGCCCCATGAGAGGGAGGAAAAATAACCAAGAAAAGAAAAAGGATTAATAACAGGGAGAAAACGAGAGTTTACATTGGTGTGGCATTTACCAGATGGAGATAATTCATGAGGAACAGAGAGTGAAAACTGACGTGAGGCTGCAGCTCTCTGCTGGACAGGTA
>JAOXYM010000013.1:16870260-16898579 GCA_028567055.1 Leptatherina wallacei
GTAACTTATCGGCATCAATAAGGAAACAGAATTATATCGTTCTGTGCCTCATCACCTGACAGGACACTCCAACTTGTACAAGATGTTGACATTTTCACATTTATGACTATCCAAGGCTTCGGTAGTGGTAGTAACGTGCATAAACGGTGAGGTGCCAGAGAGCACAGCTCGGTTGTTTGGATTCAATTAGCGCACCACTAGATGGGAGTAACTATTACACACTGGGGCTTTAAGGCTTTGAAGGTGAACACAGAGTTTGCAATAAACATGAGATCAACATGGAACCAGTGAAAGGGAGCAAGGGGTGATGTTCAAAACTGAACAAATCACCTGAGCATAAAAACTGAGGTGAGAATCAAATATTACTCCTAGATTTGCAAGAAATTTTGGTTTTATGATTTGAAAGATTGCCATGACTACAAACAATAGAACAGACAGAATTTGAACAACCAAAGAGAAAGACCTCTAATTTTTCGTAATTGGATTTAAGGAAATTTTGGGTCATCCAGGATTTAATGTCAGAAAGTCAAACACTGATCCTCATAAGGTTACTGGGATCTGTGAGTTTTATGACGATTAACAACTGAATGTCAACAACATAAAAATGGTCATTTACATTATGGCCGTGAATAAACTGGCCAAGATGTAGCATCTAAATAAAGAACAGAAGTATACCAAAGACAGAGCCCTGTGGTACGCCACAAATGAGCTAAACTATTGAGAAGAAGAAATTATTTAAAATTACAAAAAGATGGAGGGTTATGTTGTGGTTAACAGTATCAATCAATTAAATCTAATAGAATCAAAATTGAACCATCTATTCCATCTGCCAGTAAATCATTGTAAATCACCTTTACAAGTGCTTCTGTGATATGGAGTGCTGTAAAATCAGACTGAAAGCTGTTAAAAATACTGCATTCATTATTAAATCAAATAAACTGTACAGTGACTACATTCTCCAAAATCTTAAATAGAAAGGAAAGTTTACAGATTGCATCTGTAACTCATTGAGATTTGGGATCCAAATTGGGTTTCTTAAGCAGTGCACAACAGCATGCTTAAAACTGTTTGGGGAAAGATCTAGAGGGCAGAGACAAATTAAAAATCTTAAAGATAACAGGACTGACTGTAGGGAATACTTCTTTAAGCAGCCCAGTGGGAACAATATTAGAGTGCAGGAGGAGGACATCATACTAAGGTCTGTACATTAATTCTGAAAGGGAAATGTGTTAAAACTGACTAAAAGTGGCAAAATAAACATGGGGAATAATATTCTGCAACAATCAGGCTGGAGTTGAGTTCTGATATTTTTCACTCACTCAATCAGAATGAATAGTCCATAGCTATACTCAAAGCTGCTGACACGAACTTACCCATGGCATAGTTGAATAAAATAAGTGACATTGTTTTGTTACTTATAGCTCATCTTTACACTCTACTGTTATCCTTTGTATAAGAAATGATGCACATAAGGTAGAAACAGAGGCAGTAAGAAAGGAGGAGAGCCATGAGCAACCATTGCTTGATGAAATAACAGACAGAGATGACAGCCGCATACATATGGTCAATAGTTGATCTAATTGCCAACTGCCACAAATGTAGAAAGCAAGCTAGTTTAGGATGTTTAAATCCATTTAGCATAAATAGTGCAGATGGCTTCTCCACTTAACTGAAGAATCTACCAGAAATTTGTTTGTTCATTAAGTGGCAATGAGGCCTGACAGCTATGCACCCTCACCGCTGTGATGCAAACGCATTCCAACAAGGGACCAACACTGCTGCACAGTATGAGAGTGACAGTAGAGGTTAAAGGATTTCTGCAGCAAGAGGGACAGAAAAACAGGCCTAAGGCACGAGTGAAGAGAAGAAGCCTCAGACCAGGCTGTGAAAGCAAACTTGGAGGAAACATGCAGCACAATCATTAACAAAAAAGCCAAAGTCACCTTGTTATAATACTAGCAAACTGGCATAGACAAGCTAAGCAAATTTATAATAACTATATTGTAGAGAAAGAGAGACATTTGAAATACAGTAAAGTGGTTTGCATAGGTGAGAGTAGAGCTGCAGGCAGCGCTATAGGTGAATCACAGAATGAAAACTGCTTCAGCATCCACAGCTTTTATAAAGCTTAGCTGATAATGTGACAGGAGTCCACAAATGTTAATGTGAAACATAATTCCCTCTCAAATAATGGATGGCCAAGTTCACTATGGTAGTAATGTCCGCTCGGGATTTTAATGCAACTTTTGAAGCATTTCTAAAAGAAAACTTGCAAAGCTGCAAAAATGATGTTTTACATTTTTCTGTTGACTGATAATCATACTGCAGAAGATGGGGTTTGATAATATTTGGATTTCTAGGAAATGTTTGACTGGTTCATGGTATACAATTAGAATTATTACAATGGTGGCCTGTAGCTCAGGCATTTGGATTATCAATGGCTCAATTCCCAACTTCCCAGTCTACATGTCAAAGTATCACAGGACTAGATACCAAACACAGTATGGCCCCCCTCAAGTGTCTACCAAATGAATCTAATGTAAATAAACTAGGGCATCAAAAACACAATATTCATATTTAAATAATTTGTGTTATCATTAATAATGCACACATCTTCAATGCAGTGCCAAATAATTGGATTTCTCTTCTTTCTGAGAGCCTAGTTCTGTAGCGTTTATAAAAGTAATAAGCAATAATTCTACTGAATAATTGATTTCTCTGATGTTGGTAAATTTCCATGATGTTACTTTCTATTTAATATTGAAACTGTGACTATACAGTATTACTTCTACAACTTATACAAATGTCAGTGATCCTTCATCAGGTATTGCTTGCTATTCAAGTCAACCATCGATGTAGCAATCTCTGTTAAAATGCCACTTAGAATGTGATCAAACTGAAAGACCCCAGGGAATATGAAACACAAACATTAAAAAGAAATTCCCATTTAGCTTGACAATTTGATAGTCATTTAAGATTGTCATTCGGGATAAATGCTATTAAAAGAGCTGTCAATTCCATTGGAAAGTGCCATACCCTGCTTGTGCCACACAAGAGAATGACAACAGAAGAAAGACTGTCAGTAAAAAAGATTGTATGAGGGGGAGACTGAAAGAAAAATTGCATCAGTATTCATGAACATGTCAGCAACCACTTCAAATTTGCTTTTCTTTTGTTGTTGTTGTCTAGATGTTTCCCATTTTGTCATCTAATCAACTGTCTTTGCTCAATTACTGCACAAACAAGTTATCTTACATTTAACAAATATTTTTAGGCTTTATGTATGATGTCAGAGTTGTGGTTGGGCAAACAAGAGGAGCAAACCATTAGCAGCTGATGGGCATACTTCTGTATTTTTGCCCATCTTCATATTTCTTAAATAACCCTCTTTTAATTTCTGAGTCCTAAATTACAAATTCAAGAGGAAGCAGAAATTATCTTTGCCCTCATTCAAAATTTCAAGCATATTAAATGTGACTTCAGGAGCATGTGACACCAGATTACTTTGTATAGGTTGAGCTAGGGCTGGACGATATGGCCTCAAATCTATATTGCGTTATAATTTTGAACCATGTGTGGTAACAATAGATATTGCTACATATTCTTTCTTTCATTTATAAAAGTGGAAATTAACATTTTCTGAACATACTCACACATCACAGCAGAATAAACACGTAAAAAGTGTACAAAATGTCATTTTCAGAACATTACCTTCAGTAAAAATCTGCAGTGATGAATATATCTTTTGTAGATATTTTGTGAACATTAAATGCTCAGCCAAGACGGTCATTGAGACAGATTCTAAATGTGCATAATCAATAACTCAAATTAAACCATGAAACCTTCCTGATCCCTGACTTTTCTAAAAATATACAAATTTTAATTTTAACAAGTTTATGTAAAGAACAGAAATTTCTACATATTTCTGAGACAGCTCTTACTGACCGCCGGATTTTGTGCAGTTCTATTTTTAGATTCCCGGATCAGATCAAAGGGTTAGAGGAATGTCTCGCGGGTTTTATGAGGAAAAAACTGAACTCTGTCATGAAAATCTACACTATCTATATGCTGACACTGTTTAATATTAAGTTAAAATGACGATTTACAAGTTCCAGCCAAAGCAAATCAGTCACTTCTGCTGCTGGAGCACCGGCACAGGAAGCTGTCAGAAGCGCTGCACACCTGGTGAAACCACCACTCCCCTTGACTGGAGTTGCCCAATCAGCTGTGAAGCCACACACTGCTTCCGCGTTCTGCGAGACTCGATTTCAATCTTTTCCCTGTCAGGTCCATATGATCGATGTTGCATGGTCTCCTAACAAGAAGCACCTCATCCTCCCCCACCCGCTCCTTGCTTTCGATTAAAGTAGGCGTGGCTTTCGCGATAGGCCGGTAGAGCCAAAATCTCAACCGCTGGCCAAATGAATACCTTTTCTACCATATACCATTTATACCGCCCACCCCTAGGCTGAGCTTAGTTTATTCTAGCAACAGATTAGCTTACTTGGATCCACACAAATACATAATAACAATTTACAATGTAACACATAAGCCCCTTTCAGACATGCTCTGAAAAGCAGTAATGTTGCGGACTTTGTCTTTTATACCGGTTGCATTCAGACAAAGGTTCCGCTCTTTTACCTCGGAGCTGTAACGGACATTTACTGGATAGCCCCCATGTCATAAGAGCGGAACTGTTGCGGCACGTCGTTTTGCCTGAACGCACAAGAAATGTTCCGGACAAGTTGCAACAGAAAGACGTCCTAAGCTGTTTCGACAACCGACTTATCCGGAACATTTCCCCATGTGTGAACGTAGCCGCGACGTTAAAAGTCCGTGAGGAAGCGATATGTTTGAAAAGACAACTCCTGTTAAAGAGCGGATGGACTTTACCGCACATATTCCGCAATGCAGGTCTGAAAGCGGCTATAGTAGCACTAATTAAAACAAGACAATGACCAGAACACATGCAGATAAAAAGAAGCTCATCACAGTGTAATAAACCTTACTCATAATTATGAGCAGCAGAATAATTAAAGTGCGTAGGCATACACATCTACATTTGTTCATAAACACAGAACCTGCAAACTAACCAACTAATTAGAAATTTATGAAAATAATAAAGTAATGCATTTCAAAATTTATGATGTCGATCTAATGTGTATGGTTTAAATACATCACGTTCAACATCATTATGGTCATAAACTAGATTCAGAAAGCAAACCTATCTATCTTTTTATTGCAAATCAGAGAACAGAGAACCAACATTAGGCCATGTCTATCAGATGAACAGATCTCTCTCTGACGGCTGTGCTGCTAATTTAAAGTAAAGTCTAACATAATTCACTACGTTTTAAAATCCAATATCTTCTTTTCACCATTTGATCTCACCTTTGAATGAGACCTGCTTTTCTTGTTTCGTACAGCTAAAAACTGTTGAACTTCAACAAAAGCCCTTATGTGATACTGCCGATGAGAACACCAAACAATAGTGTCGGAAAATCTGAGAAATTCACAAAGGCAATCTGTATGTCCTCGACAGGAGCAAAAAGCCTAAATGCTGCAGCAGTGCAATCACAAAGCCAGAGCAACCCATGGAGACCAGGGAACATACAATTCCACAGAGAGGGATCAATAGTGTTGTGTCAGAATAAAGAACAGGGCTCTGGGCCATAATGTAAGCGTGCAATCTCAGGGCTGTCAATCCAGAGGTTGATGTAGTGAACAAAGACCACAGTGACTTATGTGATTACTTCAGGTTCAGTCATTTGGAGAAAATTATCTGAGACATTTGAGCAAAAGATCATGCATGGACCTGACTGGTGACTTCCAAAACCACCTCTTTGGATGCAAGAAAAACCCAACAGCCTGTTCCCCAATGATCATGTGCTCTGTGCATGCTGTTGACAGTGGCAATGATTATAGTGATAATGATGATGATGACAGTGATGATGATGAGTATTAGCAGACTAGTTGGGGGGAGATCTCCCATGGCTGGGTTCAAAATGACAGTACTGTGCCAGAGTAGACACACAACTCCTTTGACATCATGTCACATTGAGAGCAGATTACCTTCTATTTCCCTTTACCTCCCTTTTCTGTTTTCCACTGCACTGACGGCTTCCTGTCACAGCACTTCAGAGAACCGTTCAAAGGTGACAGCCTCTCTACCTCCGTCCCTCTCCATCATGGTCACAGTCTCACTTTTGTCCTCCTCACTAACCAACCTGTGAATCTGAGTGTTTTGTTTTTCCTCTGTATATCTGGGCACTCTCCTTCAACTGCATCCCTCACCTCTGGATCTATCTCCCTCCCTCCCTCCCTCCCTCCCTCTCAGACTTGTTCTGCTCCCCTATGGGGTAATTGCTTGGAGCTTGGCTTCCATTTTTATGACTATAATCGAGGCCAGAATGCTTATGCCTTTAGATTTCTCCTTGCCTGTGTCACAGCAGCAGTACTAAGCAGAGGAAGGCAGATAAGACCCCGAGGAGTGGAGAAAATCAGTAGTCGATTGTAATTAGAGTTCTTATTTCGCCTATGGAAGTGGAACAGACACTATTGCCATCAGAGAGAACTCCACCTTTCTGCGGCACTTATGGCACAGAAACGCAGAGTAGCAACAACGTTTCCTTGACATTTCATCCTGAGCCAAAATATTAACTCCTTTACCTAGGCCACTTAAGACACAGTTTACTTTGGCTTCATTAAAACAAGATAAAGACTCAACTGGGTTATATTTCAGCCAGCTTAGCAAACCTTTAACAGGGTACTAGAAATGCAGCACTCAAAGCAGGGTCAGTGCTTTAGCTTTGCTAGTCTTGTTTGAGTCTGTATGTAAGGATCTACGTCTGTTTCTAGTCACAGAGTGTAAGTCAGTATATTAGTGAGAGGCAGACAGATATTTCATGTGTAATCGACTCCAACATAGTGGGAAAATTCCACTGTGGTGTGTTTTTTTGTGAGGGTGGTGTGTTGAAACACCACAGTGCGGGATGCCTAAGAGGCCCTTTTAGCCAGTTGTGCAGTGCATATAGGCATGTTCGGGCACAGCTAATAACAGAACTACTCCGAGGGCAAATGGAGAAGGAATGGGAGGACACAAAAACATTTCCATAGCCAATTTCACTATCAGAAATTAACGTTCCTCAATAGTATTTGCTTTTGCGTTTATATTTTCTGACAAAAACCTCAATGCAGCACAATAATGGATCAATGAATAAACTCCCTCCCCATCCCATATTCTAAAACCCTAACACAAGCACTGACTTTGATCTGGGCATTTAAAAACTAGAAAATGCGGCAACTGTGTGCTCAATTAATGACAACAACAACAAACCTTCTATGACATGCAATGTAACATTACCACAAAAACGCAACTTGTTCTACAAATATTATTTTGCATGTGCACTTATCATGCATAGCAAGTTGTGTTTACTCTCGATTAGCATGCAAACAGTCCGGAAACCACAAGCCTCATCATCAGTTATCATCCGTACCTCTTTTTGCTTCCCTAGCCCACTGTTGCTTTGATACTAACAGAACTAAAAATAGTAACACTGAGGAGCAACTAAGGACCTCTGTGTACATTAAGATGTGCTCTTTGTGAACGATATCAAAGCTGACACAACTGAAGGGCCCTTCATTCCTGCGGCCATTTCTCTCCAGGGAGGAGCATTTGAAAGCAGACATTAGGTCAGTCGTCAGAGAGATGTTCTTTAATGACCTGACCTCTTATTTATTGATGCCTGCACTGTGGATGTCAAGGGCTCCCTCAGTACTAATGTCAATCTCAAATGGCTGCTGAATATAGTGTGGAGTGAAATCTAATATCTTAGAATGTTTAAATTTGGTGAAAAAGACAACACCCCTTCACCTGTAGTTCAGTAAGTTTATCTAATATACCTTTTGCTCCTTATCCAGCTCTCCTGAAATGAAGGTTTGTTGCTGTTCCATTACAAGAAGAAAAAACATAAGGGGAGTCATTTTTTTCATCAAGCAAATACTACACTGGAGTCTTCAGCTAAATCACACTAATAAAGTGACTATTTCTGTGCTTTTGCACAAGTCCTTACAGCACTTTCTGCTGGGCTCTCTTGTTCCCTCCACATGAAAATAGACCGAGTAATTGGGATCTTCCCCCTCCGTAAAACACTAAAGCACCTTGAGTTGTCTTATACATGAAATGTGCTATATAAATAAACTTGCCTTGCCTAAAACAGATTGTTAAACAAACTTGGGACATCTCTTCAGCTTTTCCAAAGGAACAGTCCAAAAGTAATAACCACATTTTCTGCTGAATGTGGCATTGAAACAGATGGTTCAGTATTAACCTTGAACTGATAATCATTTAAAACTTAAAAATTTTGTGTGCATGTGGTTACAATTTCAAATATAATTTTCTAGAAAAAAAAGGGAAAAACTTATTTTTTCACATGGAGTAAAAACTTACAAATTGCCTTTTGTCTCAGTTTTCACATGACAAGCCTTTTAAAGATTTCGTCTTCTCTTAATATACTTAAGACAATAAATTTGGCATAGATTTGGATTTACATTTTATTCTCCAAGCATACCTGAACCCATATAGAAATTTACACATTTGAATAGAAACACATCATTTTAAACCATCACTTTTGCAATTACACTTAACAATCTTCAACACACAATTCTTAATTTCAGAGGGTGGAAATTATGTTTTGCTGTTGTTGGGGTTACAACTCGAGCCACCTGAAATGAGCAATTACAATTGCTGTTTGCTTAGCTTACAAATAAACTTTAGAACAAATACAATCAACAGGGACTAGATGAAACTGGAAAAGATCTTTTTTAGTCTGAGAGATGGTTCTCATCAAACAGGAAGCTCTGTGATCAGCTACGTGAACAAACTAATTCACCTCATTATGTGGTTTCTTTTTGCAACCCAATATTCCTTTTGAGACAGCTTCTCCTGTTCCTTATTTACTATGCTTGCAGATGGTGCATGCCATTAACCAGCAGGGAACTCCATGCTTAACTTTAAAGTCTTTTGCAGCTATATTATTGTTTATATTATTTAGTGTTTCAGTTGTAGAAGTAGATGGAAATAACGTTGCTTAATTTATATGTAGCAGGTATATGATAAAAAAATGTGATCTGAGTTATAGGGGGCCTATGCCACAGTGGAGCTCTATGTCTAGCAACACCTCTGGCAGGCAGCAAAAGTTGTAGCACAAGTTATTCATTATATTTCCAACCTAACATTGCAGATCTTGTGATATGACGGTTATGTTTGTCTACATCATGGACGAATGTTTATTGATACACATAAAACTGCAGTTGCATTCTTTGTATGATTATGAATAAAACATGAGCTTTACGTAGCACATCAAACTGCAAAGACCCAGCATTAAGTACTATCATTTAATGTGTAGTTGTGACTGGCAGGCTGATTATAAAGAAGCCAGCAGCTGATGGAATTCTTGTTAAATTCAACATGGTATCAGTATTGTTGTGACTAGGGATACATCGATTGCACTGTCTTTTGGCCATTCACCGATCTTTTAGAAGCTTGATCTGCCGATTCTGATTTTGGCAATTTAAAAGAAAATAACTGTCAGCATATAGCTTCAATGTTCCAATGTTATCTTATTGAAAAACAATTAACAATGCCCATGAAAGAATACAAACTATAAAGTAGTGTTCCCAAATATAAATAAAAAGGTTGGCAAATGAGGTATATTGTATTGAACATTTTATTTGCGAATCTAAAAATATTGAAATTTGAAGATTTTGTAAAACTGCAAATTGTATTGACTATGTTGAAAATCAAGAACAAGTCAGTACCAGAACATATTTACAACAAATACGTTTTTATCACTAATGATGAAAACAGAAGAAAAGGAAACTTTAGTGTACCTTTCTCACGAACTTCATTTAGACAGAGAGGTTTCATGGTAGAAATGACATTCAAATTGTCTACAACAATACACCAACTAAAAAATATGTTTAAGGAAAGTCTACTTCAAAAATATAAAAGTTTGTAACTTACATACAGTAACGTAATTTTTGTGAATTATTTCAGTTGCTGTGAAAATTGCCAGTTGTGTTTTCTGGATTGTTGAAAAACTGCTGATTGATCATCATAATCATGTTTCTTCTATGTTAAAAGGGGCATGTACAATAAGACATTGTCTTCATCATGCTCCTTTTCATCCATGTAATTTGATGTAAGGCAATGCATGGTAATATACTGTATTTGGATGAATAAATGAAAATTAAATGAAAATTACAAATTTTTTCAGTGAGAGAAGCTGATTTCTGGCATGTAGGTTTTGGGAACCACTGGTGTAGATTATTCATTTGCCATACAAGAGTTATTGCCAAAGTAAATAATTTAGATAGATTCTATAAGTCATTGAAATGGAAAAGTGCGAGCAATCCTGTATGATGCATGATTGTTCTGAAAAGTTCTTAAATAAGACTTTTGATTTTCTTACACAACCGTCTTCCAGGACACACCAAACTGGTATATTCTGAGACCTAATTATTGTTAAAATGTTGACAGAGTTTGATTGTGTTTACCTTCAGAGTGGCAATCAATGACTACGCTTACATGCCATCAATATTCGGGTTAAGGTCAATACTCCGGTTTCTGCAACTTTTAGACTTCCCCGTTTACATGCGTGAGCGGACAGAGTTGCTCCTGTATACATGATAGTTGCAATCAATTGGAATATCCCGACCCAAACCAAAACACACGGTGAATATCATGACTTAAATGGGCATATCCGGGTTTCTGCCAGTGTTTACATGGCCGTGCGCAACCGGGTTATTGCTAATATTCCTGTTATGAAAGGGTTATTGGCTGCATGTAAACGCAGTCATTGGATTTCAAATATTCAACAAATGTACCAAAAGACAGATGGGGAGAAGGGGGAAAAAAGCAATGTGTCTTCAGGAAATATACAGTATGTCTATGACTCAACTCAATATATCATTTTTATTAAATTTTTCACAGTGATTTACTGTTTTTACTCAGAACAGGTTGGCCCTTGTATGGCTCAACCTCAAAATAGGACAGCAAGCCACTTTGAACCATTATTTTCTAATTAAAGACAATAACGTTTTATGACCTCTATCAGTCAGATATCTGCATTCAATTCACGTCGTGCCAATTATCGGACTGTTTTTCATGACATATATCAACTCTACACACAACTTTTAAACTTAATATCTTTGGCAGCATGTTAGCACAAAGTAATGTTGCTTTGATCAACTGCCAATTCATGCCTTATTAAATGAGTAGCTGTGAGCCTATAACAGATTAAAAAAAGGAAACAAACCATTGTATTCTTAAAGAATTGTTGCACCAGAAAAACCTTCTAGAACTGTTTTCATACAACTGTGAGCTTCTCTGCTTCATATTGCCAGTGTGCAGCACTTTACTACTGAACACACCAGTTCCTGTAACATTCCTACAAATGAGATTTGGTGTTTAGACGATAATGAAAAGTGCTGTCACATGCAGCTGCAAAATCTCCGTGTCCTGTGGGATTCACTTAAGCTCTGACTCTAAATGCCATTCAATATGAACATGCATGATTTTCACATATGAACAACTGAATGCACCCATGTTCTGTGGATGGTGTGCAGTGTCATCCTTAAACAGACACTGTTATGATATGCGCCTAGTCAACTCATCACTATGGCAACAATTTGGTGATCCTTACTCTTACTCTAAAATATAGAACATTGAATATAGTTTAAATAATAATTTATTGCATCATTCTAGTAATAGTCATTTGGAACACTAAATAGCATTTTATTATCACCCATCTCTTTTGAGTTGATGAGCAGAAATCAGCCAGGATTTATAGCACAGAAGATATGCATGGGAACACAGATGGCAAAGACTGGATGTTACAACATTAGAAGTTAATCTGACATCCATGAGACTTTCAAGAAAAAAAGCCCTTAAAAATATTAGTTTTATGATTTTAGCTTGAATAGTCAAAGAAAGCTGAATATGGACAAAAAAAAAGAAGTAATTATTCCAGCTATATCCTATATCGTCCCAAGCACCAAAAATATCATAGGGCAACAACAACTTAAGGATCTGAAAAAAAAGTTGGATGTATTAAGAAGACACTATGGTTGATAAATCCACATAAAAGGCAGTGATTTTAAATGAGTACTACAGACTTCTGTTACTTTAATTACGCTTAAGACGAAGCAGATAGGAATAACTAGGTCTTTGATTATCCCTGTAACACTCTCTCTGGTTGAATTCAATTTGGATAAAACCCTAAGTGCTAAAGAGGGAGAATTTGTTAATTCAATAACTAATTCTAAAAAAAATTATGCAGGTCATTCAATACCCTTGACTCAAGCTTGAGAAATAGCATATGTTCTTCTTAGAAGGAAAACTTAATGTGCAACATGAAATACACTGAGATTGATGCATTTAAGCACGGCTGCAAGAGTCGATGGTGGATGCTTTTATAGAAAATCAGAACAACAAAATGAATTCAAATAAGCACCAAATGAAGCACAACATTTCAATTTTGGAAAAATATATGGCTTAAAAAACTGAGATTACTAGTTGTTAACAGTCAGACAAGAAGCCAGAGAAGACACATGTCTCAGCAAAGGAACACACTGGGGGAATGAAACCATAATATGTTGGTGTGTCTGTCCTTGTTTGGGCATCTGGACAAGCTCTGTGCAGCTGTAACTACAACGAGTCACGGAAACAGACGTTTGGAGAAAAAGTGAAAGAAAAATAATGCAGAGAAGGAGCGGACAAGAATACTAAGGGGAGGGACTTTTGCAGATGAAAAGGCAGTAGAAGGAAGAAAAATGAAAAGGTAATACAGCTGTAGCATAAACACTTGCCACACACCCAGTCATTCTAAGCTTCAGCCCCTAACCATGAACACAACAGACTTGCATGTTCCCATCGATCATTTAGTGCGATCCCTGGAAGGTTTGCCTCTCAACAATCACAGGAAAACCTTACATAAACCAGAGGGGAAGGAACAAAAGAAAAAAAAAAGAACAACACTCACACTCGCCTTGTGTTTGACATACAAGTTTTCATTCTTACTCACCCTTTTATGTGCCTTTCCAATTTTGTACTGGCTAAATACAGAAGAACGATCATTTTACAGTCTCAACTCTTTAGCAGGAATCCCCGCTGAGGCATGTCTCACTCATTCTAAAAGCAAGAGTTCAAGCAGGCAACTTGCTCTTCCTGCTTGCCTAGAAGGATATCTGCTCCAACCGGACTAGCCACTGAGGAATACTCAAGGGAAGGAAGTGACATCGGCAGGTGCTCCCTCCTTCCCTTGTTCCTTCCTTCCTCATGTAAACAATACCCACTTTCCTGCAACAAATCTATATGAGACTTGTGTCTGTTAATTGATGACAAACACCAGAGACTTTGTTTCAGAAATCCTTTTCAAATTTTTGCATATTTTGTGGTAGATGAAATTAATGAAAATTCACACACAAGGGAATTTATAATCCTTAATAGGGAGCAAATATCTGTCGCCTAGTTTGCCTTTTCAGGATTTCCAGGAATATTGGAGAAATGGAGAGAAGCCAGTGAGGAAAGGAAAGTGTGTGTGTGTGTGTGTGTGTGTGTTTGTGTGTGTGAGTGACCAAAGGGGGTGTGGATGAATCACAAAGAGACAGGCAGAGATGGAGTGAGTCAGAGGGCACGTCTCTCCTCAAGCTTCTGAAACCCTGCTAGAGTCGATCTCGCTGAGAAGTGACTAAATAACCAGTACCTCCCAGTTAAGCTAAGTCCACTTTATCAAACTAAGTTATCTTCAACGAGTACTCTGCTGCAAAACATCATATGCCATGAAAGGAAAACTGTCTGAGTGCCACAGATGCAATATAGTTACAGTATAAACAGTGTGCATAAATTAGTAGAAGAAAAATGTCATGCACAGCAGCCCTGTGCAATACAACATATGTGTCATCAGAAAAAACTTAGTATCCTATAAATGTCACGCTCCATAAGGGATTTATAAAATCTTTTACAGTGCCATATTACCAGTGATATGCCAGGAGCAAAATGGGCTCTTTGCACAGTTTCAGTGTAGGAAACCCTACCTGTTCTTTGACAGAGGCCAGGATGTTGTTTGCGGTGTTATCAACCTCCATTTTGCGGCCAGTTGAGCTGTCGTGGATGGTCAGCAGAAACCCCTCCTCCTTCGCTGGGCTCTGCTCAGGAGCTGGCATTCCTCCTGTGTGGACACACACACAAAACACACTATGATCCGGTGACCACAGTCGCTCGGCTGAGAAATCATGTGCATGAACTAGAATGGGTGCATGCCTGTGCAAACACACTTCCCTTCAGAAATACACACTTGATTCAACCCCTCCCCGTTGCACACTGGCAAGTAATGCTGAGAAGTGACTATCGGTGGTCACACACCATACCAGCGACACACAAACATACACCCACACATGCCATATGGCCCAAAGAGAGAGACACTTTCAATGTTTTATGTCTGTGACAGTGCAAAGAATGCCATATGGTGCTGAGACAACACATGACTTAAATATGATTTGAACAATTAAAATACAAAAACTGTCCTAACATGCACATACAGACTAAACTATCCATGTTGTTTATCAGAGAGAGGGAAGTTGCAGAAGCTGAGAGCATGGCTTGAAGTAACCAAACCAAACAAAAAAATAGAATCAGCAGAGGGAATAAGGTGTTCCTGTCTTGGCTCTCTAGCTTCCCATTCAGCACTAAAATATAAAGCAGAATGAATAGTTATGGCCTCATTATATCTGTTGACAGAATGAGTGTCAAGGGAACACTGCTCAAGGTGGATCCAGATTTACTGGAACCAGCCCGCTCACTCAGAAATGATAGCGAAAGGATGCAATGATGCATCACTATTCAGACCTGCAGATGCGGAGGAAAGCTAGGAATCTAACAACACACTAGGTACATAGCTTAGACATGCACTGCTGCTGTTTTCTACAAGCTATGTATGTATATGTCACATGTAAAAGGTCCCCAAACACTTGGAAGAAATGTGACCCTGAGGTATTCTGGGAGCATGTTACCCAAAACAGTGTGAGTCATTCAATGTGCCTGAGCGGTACAGAATCGGGTGCCAGCCCTTGTCTAGAATAACAGATAATGTTTTATTACTGCAGTGTGTGTTAGTCCACACAGGATATTCCAGGAATCCCCCGTGTCCGTCTTTCAGATTCCTTTCTCGTTCATTCATAGTTTTGTACTTCCACCTCCACTGCAGCCATTGAGTCAAGGACATGATACTTAATACCAAGAAAACAGGACAAGCTGTTTGAATTTGACATTGCTCCTCCTTCCTGACTTTCTGTACAAACACAGAGGTGAACAACACAGACAATATGAGGCAGTCCTGACTCTAAAACTAAAACTCTAAAAGAAGCTGCCTAGTTGGTCAGGCTGGACTAAATTCTTTTTTGTTTTCTTTGTCAATGTTTAAGGGCAAAGAAAGGTTAGCAAGTGGACAGATGCTGACATAGCTCCTTGCTTTCATATCATTCTAGAAAATGGGTCTTGCCACACTTGGCCTTTCTGTAACCTGCCTTCCATCAAATTGTTAATTGAGAAAATTCCTCACTGGGACCAAAATCTGTGTATACAGTCCGTGTAATTCTCCGCAGTCTTAACTTGTTTGGGAAAAAGTGCACACGAAGCAGACTGCAGGAAATGAACCACTAAAAGAGAGAAAAACAACAAAAGAGAGTAAAGCTTAACATACTTAAGGCACCATTAAGCAGAGAAAAAAAAAACAATCCAAACCTTTGAAATTCCCCATTATGTCTGGTCCAGAATATTTTCCCTCTGCCTGCCTTTACTTCTCAGAAGCTTTGAAATGGGACTGATGACAACAATGTAGCAGCAAAACTAGCACAGTCCTATAAAAAACACTGCAGACTTGTTTCTCAACATTTTTCTTTACGTTTCACTCCTAAAACCAAGGGGAGAAAACCTTGCTGAAAAGTCTGGCAGTTGAAGCTTTGGTTAAGACAGTTCACACACCAAGCTCAAACCTGAGAAGTAGGTAAGAATATACAGAGGTGAGGTGAGTCCAGTCTCCGCGGGTTTCTAGGCCGTCATGTCTAAGGATCACATTGTGTAGTCACATAGTAACTATGACCTCATTCTGTTAAAACAAACAGGGAATCCAGTATCTAATTATTGCCATTATGGCTGTTTCATGGACTAAGTAAAAAAAGCAGACACAGTATGACAGAAAGATAACTGCTAATGACAAACAAACTGGATTTTTTTCAGTGATGTTTCTGTCTAACTAGTGCATATGCTATAATACACAACTCTTTTACTAGACACCCTTTGTAGTAAAAGCTAAATCTCCCTTTTTAGAGTAATATAATCCTCAGTGTCTCAAGTTTGCCAAGAAAAGTCTTAGTCTGACCCCACCCAAACTTTCTGGATCACATGATCTGATCTACTGACCTCAGACTTGGCAGTACTCTAAGATTCTTATACAACCACTTCTTGTGTGAAACCGTCTTCCCAACTAAATACAGTGTATGGTGCAAGGGAAGAGGAAAAAGAAGTGACTGTGCAGCAGTGTCTAAGACCATTTCTGTTTTGTGTAAAATCTTACAGAAACAACTGTGCCGTATTGCACCAGCTAAATCAAGACACATAATTTAATGAGTACTCTGATCTCCCCTAAAAGCCATGAGTGCCTTGTTCAGCTTACCTCATGGAGCACTTCAGTTGCAAATCTAATATCTACATGAACTACAATTACATGCACACACAAAAACAGGATCATGGAAGAATTCAGCTCACAGGAGGAAACACAACTTGTTGCAATACAAAAGCATACTGTGATAACATGCAGGTATAAGTCTCTTAGGACATATTTAGCCAAAAGTACACATTTAGGGGTATGACTAATTCATATGCTTCTTAAGCATTAAAAAACAAAAAGAAAAAAACAGCTCTCTTTTCTATTTATGTTTTAATTAACTTATGCAGAGAGATGTCAGGCCCTTCAGAGGGCAAGATTATAATATAACAGGATTCTGACTGTAAAACAATGTGTTTAAACTCCAGTATAGAAAAAATAATAATTTCTGTTCACAAATCTATAAATCAATTAAAAAATGTTTTTAATAATAAGCATGCAAAAGTGAACACTAATATAAAACATGAATCTGTTTACATAGCTGCACCTTCACTTGCCCCGTCACACACACCCACCACGGACACAGGCCAACACCTGCAGACCGATGTACATGTCCCTGCTGTGCTGATAGCTTGAGTAAGATTATGACAAAGAAACCAACATCACTTGAGCGTCACTATGAGTCACTTGATAACTATACCATATAACTAAAGGCATTTCAAGTTATTTAGGAGAATGCCTTTTAGTCTTTTAGACATTCCAGTTTTTGCTACCCTATCCAAAGAGCACCTCAGAAGAAATATTATGTTGACTCCAGGAAGCAGTCGTACACAAATAATTCTTCTGAGTACGATGAAAAGTTTGTGTAAAATTACATAACAATTCATTGATTTACATTGATTTAATGATCAATGAGCCAGTAGCGTTGATCAAAATTGAAAAAATATTGATCAAACATCATTTGATGAGGAAATGCCAATATCGATCCATATATATGGTGGCCTGGAAGTGCAAAACAAATTGAAATCCAACAAAACACTTTTACATTTTGACTGAAACACTTGAACAAATTGACTGGCTAGCTTGAGAAGATTTGGGGCAGCAGTGGCTCAGGTGTTAGAGCGGGCTGTTCAATAACCCAAAGGTTGTCGGTTCCCACCCCAGTCAACTGTCAAAATGTTTCAATCAAATTGTTAAAGTGCATCAGTGTATGTAAATTTGCTTGGCACTTCCAGGCCACCGTACATATAGCCTATATATAAAATATTTTACGTCAGACTCTAAATAAGAGTAAGGTTTACCCTATATCCTGCTTCAAAAGATACATATAAAAATGTATTTTCTCAGTTTTCTTTGCATTATTTGAATAATTTTCAGCTTATACAGAATGTTGCAGTTTATTTTTGTCAAAATATTGTTTGTCTGAGCTCAGGAATAAAACTATATTCACATATTTTAGTTGCTTTTTGTGATTGGATATAAATGGTGATTGTGATTGTGTTAGATCAGCATGTAATATTGTGGAATATTGATCCTGATTGAAACTGATTTTAAATAATATTGTGGCAGAATGTGTAATATAGTTAAACACTGAATCGTTACTGATTGAAACAATATTGTAAAATGATCACAGTTGTGATTTACACCCCTAATAACAATAAGGGCACTGAAACATTGTTTCCATTTCCAACAGAACATTTCTGCAAAGCAGGAACATCTGTGGAAAGAAGAGAGGATGCCCGCTCTGTCTGGTCTTTCAAAGCTCGAGGCCAGTCAAGAAAAAGGGGATGAACCACTTAGACTCAGGTGTGCTAAATCTGTTGAGAGTTACCAAACATGAGTTAAAGCTGCAATTGCTGCCAAAGGGATTCCTGCTTCTACAAAGTACCACATGAAGAGTCTGAATACTTTTGTAAACGGAGGATTTCAGATTAAGATTTGTAATACAGTTATAAGACTTCCGTTCAAGTTAAGGATTGTTAGGTAGAAATTGAAAGTCTACCTATTTAACACTCAAAAATAGTAGTTACTGTAAACCTGATTAAACATACATGACTGACAAGTTTCTTGGGCAGAAGTATTAAACTCTTACTGGGAAACCCTTATTTTAGAAATTCATCAAAAAACAGGTGACTCAAAGATGAGCCCTTGCTAATCCCTCATTTCCTGTATTTCTTACTTTTCCCTCTTAAGGAGATGAATAGCCTCAGCTGGGCACATGCTGTGGCCCTTCAAGTCTAACCCATTAGACTCATTATCTACTGATGAGGAAGATTTGTCTTCTGGAAGCCGAGTGACACTACATCACTGACAGTCAGTACAGAAATAAAGATGTGCTGAGAAACTGTCGCACATTACCATGAACTTAAACAGTAGAGAATCTCTGAGAAGAAGAATAAATGTCTCATCTAGGTGCAAAGGACTAAAAATCTATGGAGCGATCTAGGCTGAGGGCTTAAACTTGCAGCCACATTTTTTTGTAACCTCACAAAATATGTATGAAGTATTTTCTGGAAATGATTATTGGAACAAGATTATTTAAATAAATATGTTCTCAGATTTTCTTTAAAAAACAAAACATTTTGAGAAGTTATTCAAAACCCCCTTTTTTTTTGCAAACCATTTAATTTACATCACATTTTAGCTGTGACCAATGTGCAGTCAAGATTACAGTGAGTGTGAGTGGTCAGGATTTAGTAAGAAGATATTTCTTTCCTTCCATTTCACAGATTTTCCTTCACATATTTTTTCTGTTTTTGCAGCTCATGCAAACTATAGCCTGCCACTCTAGTCCTGATAATATAAGACAGTGAGCTGGCTTTTTACCAGGGGTGCTGATGTAGAGACAGGACTTCACTGCTACTCTGTAATTAAAAAATAGAGTTATGTGTAGTGCCAATGAGTGTTAGTCTGGGATAAAAATACTTATCGGTTGTACTTCTAAAAAAGACCCCCTTGCTCTCAGGGTCACACTGTGTCCCTGTGACACACAACGGCATCTAACTTATCAAGAGGGACCAAGCAGCATGATGTGGCATGAGAATGCTTTGCTGGGAGAAAAAAAGGTCCCATTACTAATCTATCAGAAGCTACAACAACATCCCCAAAGACCCACAGTAATTAATTGCTTTTTTCAAATCTGTGTATTGACTTTCCTGATAAAACTGAGAAAAATAGCCCCATTGAATTTACCCCAAATCACCTTGATGAACAATAACCTATATATGGAGTCAAAGGTAAAAAACAATTTTTGGATCTGCTAAAGAAAAACATTTACAGCAGTGTTGTCATGTGTGTTCTGAAACAGTTTCTGAAATCCTTTACTCACACCCTAACACATGGAAGCCCTGACAAAGTAGCTGCTCTGAGCTGATGCAAGAATGTGGCGAGTTGTAATAAACTATGACCTTTTTAGGAATACTCACACAAAATCAATTCAAATGGGATGAAGGATTCTCTGTGGCCTTAACACCATTATAATGCAAAAAAAGGAATAGCTGTTTGGCTTTCTCTTACTCTCATCAGCTGAAAATGCATTTGCTCATATTTACTCAACTAACAGCAAAGGAATGTCCCCTTTCCATAGCAGAACCGGCCTCAATCACTCTATCAATGATTACCCTGACTAAGCCAACGAGAATGATTTAGCCTCCTTAAAACAGACACATACCTGCCATTCTGTTGATTTAGGATTAAACAGGGTGAGACGTATGAGGCTGTGTGAAGTGGCGACAGCAGTCCGACAGCATCTACTTCACCTTTTCAACAAAGATGACAGGCAAAGGAAATCATTCAGAAGCTGCGCCCATGCCTGCTTCACACACTGAACCTCACCCCCACAAATGTTGCAATAACCTGAGGTCTATGCAAGAATGTGTCCACAGGGCAGGGCATGTCCCTGATTAAAGGCAGGAAACACAGTCATCTTACATTATAACCCAATACTCACACAGTCATCTTACAATATATGCAACACAAATAAGCACACACACTAAACTGTCTTAAACTCCACTTCATTTTGCAAGATATGTTTACTCAAAGAGGACATTGGAAAGATGACTGCACAACCTAACAATCCATGTTTGACTTTGCAGCAGCAAAAGCCCAACTCCATATTCCTGTGTGTGAACAAATTCAAAGAGATCATTCACCTTCAAAATCATTTCCTCACAACAATTCCCTAACTAATTGGGAGCAGAGAGGCTTAACTGAAGTCATATCATCTGTTTCCAAAATGTCATCCCCAGTAATATGTTGTGACAGTACGGGACATAAATTATTCTGATTGCATGCAAATCCCCTAAATAGAATCAGAGCTTGTGCTAGACAGACATGCTTCATCGTGTCACACATTGTTAGACAAATACATTTAACACCCTAATGCCTTTCTGCATACAATTACAATGCAAACACGACATCTACAGCAATATGCTGCCCACGAAGGCTGTATAGCAATATGTTGTCTCACTGACGTTGTCTTTCAGAAAAGTTAAAGAAATTCATTCCTTGCGTAACAGATGTCCCCAAAGACTGATTTTACTTCCAATGTTATCATGGTTCAGGATGCTCATTATTTAACCTCATAAGCATTTCAATTAAAAATATGCTGCGTGTTTTATTGACCATATGTACCGTATTCTTTGTATTAAACATTTCCTGCTGAGAGGAACTGATTTGATAACTATATGATGCCAGATGGTTGTCAAATTTAATGATCGTGCTAAGCTTTAATGTTGTGATGAACAGGAATACCAAGACTATATGAAAAAGCATTCATTAAAAAGGAAAATCAGCATCAACAAATGCCCAGCTACTGACAGGCTTTCATAATGTAAAGTAAATGGCACAGACTTGATGTTTAAGCTGACTGTAGCAAGAAAAAAACTATTCTCTGTGAAGTAATGATAAGGATTCAGAAGCTATACTATCTAACTTCTTTGTACAAATAAGAATTGTGTTTGTTTCTTGTAATTAATTGGCAGGAAAAGGAAGAGTGGCGTCTCTTCATGTCAATGTGTGTTTGTATGCTCTCAGACACACGGTGACTCATTGTAGTGACTACAAAAATCAGGTGGAATCAAAAATATCCTAAAATGAAAAAATCAGAAAAGACCAAGATGACAACATTATTCCCCTCCAAATACAACCATTTAAAGGCAGACAACAACAAGCTGTGTTACTCTTGTCACATCAACTTCTTTGGCTTAAGCTGAGTACACACATAAAAATTATCGGGCTGTTTTTGTCCAGATTTTCCCCCTTCCCAACCGAGGACGGCAAACTCCTGATTATCTTAAGTCTTAGAAGATTATCTCAAAAGATCATCCTGTGGTCTGAGATGTGTTAAGAGTTAAGATTGTCCCGACAATTGGCTACGAAATGGGTAGGGGGCCGACAATCGCAAGTATTAAACTTGTTCAATATTTACGACCAAAAATCTTCACGCATGTGGGGAAAGCCGACGATTTCCGAGTCGTTACTCTGTGGATTGTGACGTGGAGGAAAATGTAACGAATCAAGAGAGCGAGCTGACTGGGGAGCGAGGAAGCAGGCACTGGGTCCAGCTGGTCAATGACCCGATGAGAAGTGATGATGAGCGGCAGAGGAGGAGTTTGCTGCTTAGATGGAGGGGAGAGGGTTTGCCTGTGGAAAAAGGCAGGGATCATTTGGGGCAAAATTGATCATAAAAATAATAGAAAGTTATTAATAAAGCCACACATCAACAGTATTTATCAAGTTGGGACATTTTCTAAGTTTATCTGCAAACCGACTCGTTCCACCCGTGTGTTTAAAAAGGGGAGTTCTTGCCAAACGAGCCGTTGGACCTGAGCAGGTCATCCGGCTGATCGCCCGTTTTAAATGGAGTGAAAACTCCGTCCACCCGGCTGGGAGAACGGTCGCCCAAGTGGTAAATGGTGCAAACTCCATGAAAGTCTGTGTTCACGCTGCCTCCAGACTCTCAAGTCTTTTCTTTTTTTTTAGTTTGGGATTTTTCTGTTTACAATAGTCCCAAAACCACCATCATTCCCTCGTCTCGTATGTCTTCTTACATGCTCGGTGTTGTGTTTTCCGGTTCTTGCAATGTTTTTATTAGATCAGGCGGAGATTTCTGGCTCGGAGGACTAGATTCTAGATCGGTTGTGGGACAAGAATCATTCTATGTGTGGTGAACTGAGATCATCAGAGCACAGTACACACAACATGATCAAAACTGGTCAATTCCTCATTTTTAATCTTCGTGTGGGGTTTGTAACAGAGAAAATATCTCTTAAGACTTAAAAAAATCCTTATGTGTGTGTACCTAGCTTTACTTTCAGTCTACTGCCTGTTCAATATTCCATGTGAAACGACACTAAACACCTAAGGTGTGGCTAAAACACACACAAAAAATCAATGTAGCTGTTCTACCAGCATGAGCAGAAAAATGGATATTAACGACAGACTGACTATAATGGTTTATAATTTGTAGTCTATTGAATAAAATATGGAAATAAAATGAGACAATTTATAGATATTGCCCCCTAAATAATTCATATATCCCGCATAACTAGGTTTGGTCTTCAGAGGGGGGTTAACTGTACTTTTTCCTATTGTACCTCAGAAGTGACAGAAAATATAAATTTTTTCCTCTCATTAAAATTACAGAGTGCAACGGAGATATGAGAAGAAGAAAAAATTCCAATCATTAGCTACCATAAAACGAACCATTTATATCAATTTATGCAGTGTTTGTTATACATGAGAACAGCCATACGGTATAAAGTGGGAACTTACTGACTGTAAAGTCTGTTTTGTGACAACATTGAGGATGTGCATTTAAGAAAGGGAAGACTTCTTATATAATGCAAGGACAAGGAAATTAAACTTGTCAAAGAGGCGAAGCGATTTCAGGGAAAGTGAACACAGATAAATCTAAAACACTGGTGTGACTTTTACCTGGTGGAAACTGATGATGAAGAACAAAAGTTTTTTTGACTGACGCTTGTTTTCTTTGTAGGGAAATTAGCCTACTGATATAGCTATAACCTGTTGCTAAATAGATGGACAGTATTCAAATTATTGGTGTCTTCAACATCACTGAATGTCAGTAACTGTTTCTTTAACATCCCCTTGATCTTTCTGCCAAGAGACTGCAGGTCCTAATTTTGGAGTGTCACATTTTCTGATCTTCATATCCTGTAAATACAATATTCATCAATGGGAGGTTCTCCATCTCTGTGCTTGCAGCAAAAGGATCAGTGCAAAATGTCTCTCAAAGATTGTTTATATTACTAACTTTTTATGTCAGGTGATTTGTTTCAATTTACAGTTTCTAAAAAAGATTTTTGACACTTTTTTCAGATTGTGTTTAAATGTAAATGAGGAAGTATCTGGATGATATTTAGTTGCTGCTAAAATTTACCAGACTGATAGCAAACTGTTGGTTTGAGTTAACTTTCAGGATCAGGTATCAGTCCCATCTTCAGTGGTGGGAAGCATTTGGATTTTACATTGTTCCATTGAAGAAGGAGTCAGACAATACTCTTTCAATGTGCAAAAATCACTAAATTAAAGTCAAGTATTTCCAGGAACCACAAATGCCTTGGCTCACATCATCTGCCACAGTTGAAAGAAGCTAAACAAGTAACTGTTTCCAAATACTCAGTGAATTTTATATGTGCAGAAAACACTAACATCCCATGCTTTTACAGCAGATTTGACAATCAAGACTTATATTTCTGACAGCCATGGTCTGTCACACCAGCATGTAGTTATGGACAAACTTGCACTCAGGCTGTACAAAGATACGAAGCTAAAAGCTGAGGAAGCCTTTGTTTAAAACATTTAACTCCTGCAGAAAAAAGATGGACATACATGCCTGAGTTATTGCAGAAGCTATATCCCATGAATAAAGTGACTCCCACATGTTTAGAAGCATACATTACTGAATTGTTGGCCTCCATATCAGATACCTTATCATATTTTCTAATTATTATATTTGGTATAACAGTGCATGCATTCATCATGCAGTATGGGTTGGACTCTTGCCTATAAATGATTATGAGTACCAGCTTGTCTCTGCAAACAGAGGACAATGATATCTAATTGAATATTCAAAACTCCATTGCTCTTTTTTTCCTCCCGTGGAATATTACATAATTTATTGAAGAACCTGTATTTCAACAGATGGATAACTGAATTTTATCATCTCATTATAATGCTCTATATCATAGGTGACAAACTCTGGCCCGCGGGCCAAATTTGGCCCCCACTGTAATTATTTTAGGCCCGCGAGGCAATACGACAACTACTAGAGCTGGCCCATACAGAGTCATACAGAGCACATGTACTGTTAATACTCCATATCTAAGAATGCTCTGCTGCTGTTGTGGCCTGTCAATCAGGACAGTAATGAGAACGTCTCACAGGAGACGTCTGACTGATGGACACCTTCACTTGATCCTGAGGACTTCCTCAGCTCAAAGCCTGAACCCAGATATTAATGTTAGCATCCAGGAAGAGATGCAGGACACATCAGAGTAGATCAGTGTGGAGCAAACTGAGCTATAACTGACGTTTTATTGCTACTGCAAGGCATGGGCTGGAATGGTTGCAAACTCATTGGAGGATGTTATCATTCGTAAATTGGTTTATTAATAAATTTATTATTAGCCTGTTGTTGAAATTTAATTCAAAAGCTCCAAAATAAGAGTAATACGATTTATATCTAAATTATATTTCAGACATGAAGGCCATTAATGTGTTTTTTTATTAGAAATGTGATTCTGCATGTGTGTAATAATTTATATATTGTATAGTATTTAGCTTTGCTTGTTCCATATTCGATGTTTAAACACAACTTGTTTGAGTCAATATGAAAAGGTTCATTGTTTTATTTGGAGGAAGATTTTCATGTTGTAATGTTAAACTTTTTCCAAGTTTTACATTTTGGCCCACCGTGTATTTGAGTTTGACACCCCTGCTCTATATTGTGATTGGTTGACTTCTTTATATTAGTTACACACTGTACTCTGCAGAAAATCCGTACGCCTTTATACTGAATCAAGAATCATACTGAATCCATTTTAAATCAAGAATCATTTTGAGGCGATGCGCACATGTGGTGGTTAGCGCTGTCACCTAGTCATTGGGGTTTCTGGTTGAGTCTCATCTGAGATCTGAGTGTGCATGGCTATCTCTCTCTCCGTGTGACCTGTTTACGGTGTAAGAACTGTGAACCTCCAGGCCCCTGTGACTCTGATTTGGAATAGGTGAATATATAGACAATGGATGGATGAGTCTTAAGATTTTTTATTTTTTTTGCAAACAATACTAACTTCTCCATGCTGTCTTGAAGTCTTACTAAAGAGCAGTTAAGTGTATTGTGCAAGCTAAGCAAGCTAATAAATTATTGAGACTGAGAAAATTCCTTTGTATGGGGACATGGACTTCTGAACTCTGGTGAACTTCTAAAACAAAACAATAAACACAAATTCTTGTTCTGTTAAAGTATAACTAAACTAGGAGATAGCAATGAAAACATTATGCCGTTAGCCTAAAATGCTGTTTTAGTTTTAGTTTCATTGGTTAATTTCACATTTGGCTAGAAAATAACTGCTGAGAAAAAGGAAAAAAACTGCTGAGTTATTTGGCCAACGCTGTTACATTTAGACTGATGTTGATTGATTTGTACATCACCTAAAAACAAAATAATTAATATCAACAAACAAATAAGTGGAAGCCTGAGGATGTAGACTAATTTACATAGACAATAAATACTTGATGCATTGTTGTACAGTGTCAAACAAGGGTTAATGAACAGCTAGCTGATGTATGAGTACAGCTGGTGGTAACTACACAAAAAAAATCACTTTGAGAACAGAAACTTGGACTGCAGCAAGTTCCTCTGAAAGAAACCAGAAAACTGATAGTGACATTTAAATGCACAGCTGATGGCAACCCCCACAGTTAAAAAGAGTGTTGACTACATTTTTCTACACAACATTATGATAATCAGTAATTGACAAGCAATGGTCATGTTTGCTGATACTTTGCATATCCCATTTATTCCATTTGATTTGGTACTGCGTGCTTATGATGCTTGGTAACAAATACGCCAATCTAGAACTCACAGTTTTAGTCATGCATTTGCTGATTAACGCTACACTTGTGAGGTTATTTGGAGGGCATGTAAGATCTAATTAAAGAGTTCTCAGCAGATCTCCATGCTTTAAGTCTGCAATTTTTATCAAGCAGATGGATCTATGAAACTTCCAAAGTAAAATGTCTGACCTCAAACTGCTGTATCTAAAAATATTGTGTTTCACCCACACACTTTTCAAAGAAAGGGACAAATTGGTTCATTTCACTACACAAGCTGGATGCATCCCAGTCCCGTCTCCCTTTAAGCAATTACATTTTTACCAGCAGCTCTGAACTGTAAGCTACAATGTGATATCTTGAACGACTGATATGTTTCAGACTCTTTTTTTAAATGGGTTTGCTTTAGGATAGTGGAGCAAAAAATTTTGTGCTGTGAAGAGGAAAGGAAGATTTTCTTTTTTGACAAAAACATTACCTGCATTCAAACCTAATGGAAAGAAAATGAAAAACACTTTCCATTCAAATGTACAAGGGTGATAACACTCATATACTCTGCAAACTGAATAACTAAATTAAGTTAATTGAATAGAAATAAGCATTAACCGTCCAGCTGGGACATCAACATGCGTGGAAGAATGACTCACATCGAGAATTAATTAACTTCTTATTACCTAAATAAGTAAGGTGGTATTTAAACAAATGGATTGTAGATATTTATTTTCCAGGGTGTCCAGAATGTTGAAAGTTTATCATTCTAACAGAATTCTCTGAGGCTAAAAGAACCTGACTGAAAGGCTAATATCACCAGCAGCTGCAATTTAATGAAATACTGAAGGGAACGTGGGGTTTTTGCTAGATAGCACCATGTGGATAAATACTGGGCGATAAATCGATTGTATCGATTGATTCAAATTTGCTGGTTACGGCGATAAATTTTCATGAAAATGGGCAATTTTTACACCTTCAACATGCCACACAAACGCTCTCCATGGGTTTCTGTAATTAACAGCAGGCACTGAGACACACACACAAGCGCGTGCACAAATAAAGCAAAAGTTAACACAGCAGCTAGCAAGGAGGAGCTCATTCCCAAAAAGGTAAAGTGTTATCTGTTATTAAGAGCTGGTTCTGGTGTTCGGACAGGGAGCAAGTAACTACACATTGCAATAAAGGCTGTTTATAACAAATATGGCAGAACAACCAATTTATTTTAGCCCCCTCAATCGACATGCTGCAGAGTGAGAGAAAATGACTGCACTTGACTAAGCCGATAGATATGAGATTCTCTCGGTCGTCTGAATATATTGTTTATTTTGGGAAACTCAAGGTCATAATGGAGCCCGATGACATAAACATCAACTCTTATGCCCAAATCTCCAAGTTTATGTTTAGTCAGTCACGTTGCATATCACTAAAGATAAGAAGCTGTTCTATATGGCGGAAAAGCATGGCTTTATTCGCAAAGTTGTTTTTTGGGAAGAAGATTTGGCAAATATTTCATGGGCGCAACCCACATACCCAGCTGTGATGCTCATCCCACAAATGCATGTTCCTTACAAATGGGGCACCATT
>JAOXYM010000013.1:16898679-16917410 GCA_028567055.1 Leptatherina wallacei
TTCCGAACATTTTGTTCGATGTTTATATATATATATATATATATATATCTATATATATATATATATATATATATATAGAGAGAGAGAGAGAGAGAGAGAGAGAGGATGTGTATGACTTTTGATATCTACAACAGAATACAAAATTTTCTGTGAGCCAGTGCCATTGCCTACAGTTTAAATCTATTCTGTGTAGTACAAGTGTGTGCATTATCTGGGCAACAACAGAAAATCTCAAATGATGTATGAACACCTGAGAGGGAATGTCCATCCAAAAATAAAAGGGCTACATGCAGTGGAGAGTTCACTTCAGATGCCAGAAAAAAGGTCCTTGCTGAGATGAGAAGGAGCACTTTAACAGGTTGGATGGATTTGGAATAGTCATAGTTTCTCTAGTAACACATAAGCACTTCTATGAGCAACCAGACCACACAGCAAATGGGCAAAGAAGTCCAAAGCAGCAGAGTTCTCTCTTGACTTCTGGCTTCATGCCATTTTCTAGCTTCCTGTCCTGTCTAACTCTAATGTTAATTAGATAGATTAAATGTGAACATCAACAAACAAAAATCATCAGTTTACAGACATTAAACAGGAACCAGTGAGTTATTCTAGTTATTCTTTGCTACTTGGAATAGACCAGTTAAGGCCTTTTACACCCAAAAAAATAAACTGTTGCCTTAAGGCCACAGATTTCCCCACCTTGATGCTGTCTCTGTATCAGGTTACTCCCACAGAGAAAGAAAAGATACATCAGAAGTTTTGACATCTGCATCTGCTTCTCAACTCTAGAGCCAAATGCAAAGCTTAGCAATTTATAAAATGTCATTTTAAATGCCATGTGCTTGAACTGTATTCATCTGTTCATTTCCAGTGTCAACAACTCCATTTTTTAGAGGTAATTTGACTTTGTTGCAGTCTTCTAAATGCCTTGACATTTAAGAAATGAATCTTTTATGCCAACTGGTGAGGCAGTCAAATCCTGCAGATTGTTCAATTTTCAGTTGTAGCCTGGGTAACTAGCACAACCGTCATGGCCACTATAAGGACACCATGGAGACGCCCTCACCACCTGACTAAATACAAAAAAGCCAGTGCACTAAAGTAGCACTTTGGGGTGACACCTGATTCCACAAAAGGACTAAACCACACAGCTTATGTTTATAGCATATGCTGAAAGGACAAGTCAATTAAATTAAGTCAATGGAGATTTAATTAATTAAAAGTGGAACTCAACTAATTGTTTAAGTAATTTCTCAGACTGAAAATGCCAAATGTCTATTAGTTATAGTTAATACAGGGAAGGTTTGCAAGTTTTATGTATGAAAACAATTGTTTTCTCAACTTGTGCTAGTTTTAAACCTAGATGAAAATGTTCCCTATCTGCTGCTGCAGAAACTAATAGTGCATATGTTTTTATGACAGCTTACAAGTACAAATGTTGAATTATTTACAGCAACGTGGCATTTGGCTGAAAAATGTACTCTTCCACATTATCAGTTACTCTGGGTCATGACATGTTTTCATGACTAAAGTATTCGGTAGTGTTTCTCAGGGTTACTTATTTGTTATGACAAGCGCTTCACAACAAACTTACACCACTCCTCTTTTTACCACGAGAAAAGGGATAGCACTTGTTTTGGGGTGATCAAGTGGGTAGTACTTTGAAATATTTAACAAAGTGTTACGTACCCCACTGAAGTAACTCTGTAGGCACATAAGCTTAGAAAGAGAGGAATGTTTTAGCAATGAGCTTGCAGACTGGCACGAAGGCTGCATGAAGCAAGCGACAGTGGTGAAGCTCTGTCTATCCACCTCTGCAGTCCCAATCGACACAGAGAAAAGGCCGTCTTTCAGACTCAGCATGTCGAGCCAATGGAGAGCTGTTTTACTGGACAAAATTCTATTGTGCTCCTAATCTCTAAAAGTGCTGACATGCTTTGTGTTCTGTATTATCTTTAGCTGTCTGGGATCCAACCAGAGCATGAAATCTGGGACTCTTTCTATCTACATATCCAGTTAGATCAACAATCAGCCAGCAGCAGCGCATGTCAAGGCTTATCCACACATGCCAAAGCAAGGCTGAATGCATCATGAGTGTGAATCAATGCTCTTTTTAATTTGTTTGATTTAATTAGCTTTTACTTTCCCACATATTATTTGAAGGTATTCTTAGCACAGGGGTTAACAACTTAATACTTTTGTATACTATCACCATGTTAAATGGTCTCTAAAATAGATTTAGAGTTTCAGAATGAACATTTCTAGAGGAAATAAGATGGATAAAACAACTTCACTCTGGAAATCCCCCGTTTTACTACATGTGGTTTCTGCTGAGGGAGACAGGAGGGAAGGAAAAGACGAACTCTCCTCAGACCAAACCATAAAGTGGAATGGAAAGAAATGATGTTGAGTTGAAATGATGGCAGAAGGATTTATAAACCAAATGATGAAAAGTGTTCACTTAGTTGGCAGCTGCTCTTCCAAAATAATGAATCATTATACAGGACTCACAACACAGTAGCTAAGATCCTTTCAGAGGCAAAAAAACCCAGGATAGATGCATAACTTTTGAACATGAGTCACATTTTTGAACTAATCATCAATATGCAAACTACCCAGTAAATGTGCTTTCATATTTCACAAACACAGTCAATCTCACTTCCATCTGTTTTGTATCTACTTCTTTAGAATAATGAAGTTTCATTAACAAGCTAAAGTAAAAGAAAAATATACATTCAGAAAGATACAAAATGCTGACTGCTATTCAATGAAAAGTTGACTTTTTAAAGCTGTACACAACGAATGCTGACCAAGTTTATACTTTCTGTGGAAAAGATTGAGATGCTTTAGCACTTATTTTAAAAACATGCAAGTGGCGATAGAAAAGGAAAATAACCATTCTGTTTCCAGGCAAACAAGCTTCGAGGCAGATAGTGAAAAAACTTTCCCTCTCTTGAAATTGGAAGGGAATAGTAGGAGGAGCTTACTTTTTGATCACAGAAGAAAAAAGCAAATCTGACACGCAATGTGGGGGTAAGGGATTACGCCTTGATGTTGGGCCAGAATTAGGGGGTGAAAAAGCACAGAGTGGAGGCCTGCCAGAGTACAAAACTATTCAGCTGTTGTCAGTATCTATTAAAACGAACTCACCATGACGTCTGGGTCAAACAATCACAAAAACAACCTTTGGTGTTGTTTAGAGTCTGTCTACTGCAACAAAAAGTTTTTCTTATACTCTTTTTTTTTTAAACCCACATCTATACTCTTAAAAAAAAAAAAAAAAAAAAAAAAAAAAAAAAAACATCTTCTAGTACCCACATAGTTTTCAAAGTTTTGGAAATACAAACAACACTTTTTAAAAAAAAACAAAAAAAAACAAGAGATTAATATGAGCTGGCTCCATCTTTGACCTGCTACAGGCAAAACCTGCTTAAAAAAAGTTGAAGAAGAGGTGGGGGGTTGACTTCACGAACCAAAATCCTGCTGTTGTTTCATCTCCACACAAAACCGACCTCAATAGTTGTCAGCTGTGTGCCTGTGGATGTGTAGTGAAGTAATGTGAATCACGAGGGGAGTCCCTTGCTGAGCGTCTGTATGTGTATGTGTGAGTGTTAGAAGGAGAGAACGTAAGAGTTAACATGCCATATAAACTTTCGGTGTTAATTAGCTGAAATAACATTAAGTTGCATAGCGGTCACAGTAGCCACGCACGCAGATAACCTATCCTCTCCTGCACAGCAACAGGACAAAACTTTAGCACTGCTCTTTTTAATGACGCAAAAACCGTGCAGTTCAATTGTTTTTTTCTTTTCATTTAAGGAGCTACTACAGCATAAACCAACATAATTTGATAAGCCATACAAAAAGGGGTCTGGAAAATAATAAAAATCATATTTGTCTTTGCTTTTCAAACTGCAAATAAAACTTGTACAGGGCTGAGATGACAGAAATCTTAAAAGCGGCTGTGCTGCCTTTCCAAATCCAGCAATTCCATTGGGGTAGTGGATCCATCACTGTGGACATTTTATTTTAAAATTTGTGGATTTGTGCTATTGACGCCTTTGACAGCTATCTTTTAGCTAAGGCTGGGCGATATGGCCCGGAAAAAAAAAAAAATCATAAGACATTTTTTCATATTGTTCGAACTCGATTTCTATCACATTTTTTTTTAATACTGTAAAATCTGTACTGAGAAGTAAAGAAAAAAGAGATTAGTTCAACATTTTATTAACATACAAAGTAAATAAAAAAGCAAATTAAATCAGATGAATATAGAAAAATATGAAAAAAAACAATGTTTACTCAGTACAATGAATGTAGAAAACTATCAAATAACAGTGAACTAGTTTCTGGTTGTATAAGCTGCATACAGCCGTAGCAGAAAGATTTTGGCAGCAACCATATTTTTGACCTACTACCATGCACTAATATGTGCGCGCATGTGACTTGTTAAGTCGTGTCACACGCCCTAAAAAAAGGCTTCCCCCGAAAGCCCCAGTGTAATAACACAAGCAAAACTTAAGCTCCTCTTTTAATGCTGCTTGTACGGCGCAATGGCTGCATAAGGGCTGGGATATACTTGCTGTGTATCCAAGCGTACACGTCAACGTTCTGCTACGTCTGTATGTATACTTGCTGCAAAAGACGAAGGCACAACGTGGCCAAAACGGTCGATACTGGAGGGCACTGCTAAGGGGAGTACACAGCACTTGTACTCTGAAAGTGTCAAGCTACCGGTCACATTGTATTTCCAGGCTTTTTTCCGCTAACAACAAAGATCTCGTGTTGAAAATGGACTTTGCCAACGAGAAGGAAGAACTGATCATTTTACTTTTACTGTTGAAACAAAAAGAAAAGGTCTTGTCGCCGTCAGAGGCGGTATATGCGGCCGATTCACAAAAATCGAACATGAGCACCTCTAGCGTTCAAGTCAATTTTGCAACTCGTGCACGTGACACGCTACCTTGCGTGAACGGATGCTAGGAACGCATGGCAGCCATGATGCGTACGTGGACACGTCGCCAGCAGCAAGTATATCCCAGCCCTAAGATGATAGGATTGGCTGCTGTTGGTTGTGTGGCTGCACCGCTAGCAGTGGCTAAATTGCTAGGTCTACTTTGTGTTAAACTGGCAGACTGTGTTTGCATTTCATGCTTTCCGTATCACTTGGGTGCTATTACTCTTAACAATTAAGTTAGTGATCTAAATTATTTGAAGTTAATACTGTATTAGCGACCCCATCTCTGATAAGATGGACGGATGGACAGACAGTTACGTATATAATGGCCTACCTACAGAAAAATCGAAGCATTTAAAGCTACTAAAAACTTAGCACAACCTCGCTGACATAACAACAACCCCTAAACAATAATTCAAGCAACAAGTGTGCTGTTTTTTTCAGTTTATGTGCTGAAATCCAGCAGAGTGAAGGCGAGCAAACGCTACTGGAGGGCACGCACCACTGTCACGGGATACTTCAACTTCAGCAACTTCAAAAGGAGGTGGACCAGGACAAGGTCAACTCTGATTGGCTGTTGCCGTGCACATCAACCAGATATTTAATGCGATCATATGATCGCCCAGCCCTACTTTTAGCTGAAAATCCAAGAAACTGTCACAAAGATGTTGAGTTCTCCCTTTTATATTTGCCTTAAAAAACACAAAAATGCCTGTGGTAGTGCTGTGGTGTCTGGCCTTTTTACTAAATGAATAATAAAAACGGCAATAAATGCTCATCAAAATTCAGTTGGTGAAATATAAGAAGTGAGATGCCTTGAAATAAGTGGTTGGTAAAAGCATCAGATGCAAAAAAAGACTGTGTGATGGAAAGAGCACCAGCTGAACCACAAAATGGAAAATGATGTGGGAATAATAATGGAAAAATGGATTGACATTTATGTTAGCTTCCAACTATCTTTATGTAAATTAAGCAACTTTAATGATTCCGTAAAGTTAGTGCAATGGGCTCAAATAAAAAGAATGACAGATGATTTGTAAATTGTCATAAAACTTTACCTTCAGCTAATATTGATCACAATAAAATTGATTGATGCTCCTTCAGCCTTTTAGTTTTGACAGCTTTAGTATTAGCAAAACTGAGACATGACAAAGGGTAATCAAAGCAGCAAATACCCCATTACCCGTTTTAGAACTACATTCCTCAAATGGGCATTCAGTGGCAATTTATACAAGTTATAAGATAAGGTGAAGACTCAGCAATGGCTTTTACGATGCATGCAAGACACACTTGTAACAGTGATTTTAAGTCAAACATTTAATATTGTTGGTGAACTTTAATGGACATTTATGTACCTGGGCATGCACAGCAACAATAAATATCTGACATATTGCAATTATCTGAAGTGATATATGTCATTTTGCATAATACAATCATCTTCATTTAACTCAGTTGGATTAAATGAAAACAAATGTTATATTTTCTTGAGTACTTCCATGTTTTTCCCCCTACCATTTGAAATGGGACCAGCACAATCTCATAGTGCTTCCCTCTTCTGTTATGGTTTAAGGGCATATGCAGGAGATAAGCATCTGTTTACATGATCAGCTGTGGTCATGAAAAAAACCTCTAAAGAAAAAGAAAATTTGGTAGTTTTCGTCATTCATTGGTTCTTAGTTCATTGTACCTGAATAATAAACAGCTTATAACTTACTTTAAAAGTGGTGAGAACACAAAGAGAAAGAGACAATGGAATCATTAGTTGTAGATATTTTGTATGACAAAAATGTCATGATCGTGACAGCACATTCGTGTCATGTATGGGTATAAACCTTGACTGAGTAGCAATGAATTTGAAACAATTACCCACTCAAGTATGCAGAGAAAATCTTTCCCTTAAATGCATTAGGTCAATCAATACCCCCCTTTTTTCATAAGAGTCACTGTGGCAACAAAAAATGAGTCCATATTGTCCTAAAACGCAGGTTTCATTGCACAGTGCAAAGCAGTGGGACCATAGAATCCCCGTTAACAGAAACGCCCCTGGTTAAAATGCAGATTAGGGTAATTAAATATGGCGCAGTTTGAACGTAGCGAGTGAATGTGGGAGTAAAAGGTAAACCAATCTTGTGGGGGCAGAGTTAGGATCTCCGCCCCTAGCCGACCTCGCATTCCAGAGATTCCCACACTCTAAGCTCACCTGCCTTTTCCTTCACCACTTAGCGGCACGTTTTCAAGGGCATTATCAGTGTGAAGTGAGTTTTTAAGGCAACCAAAGCCAAATCAGTTTATGTGGCTTTCTGCTATCCAGCTAAGTTTTCATAGCAGCCGTTAGGCACGACATCAAAAACAGCGCGTGAGTATCCCTCAAAGGTGCGCGTTGTCTGCGATGAATCGGTCACAAGAAGAAGATTAGCGTAGAATTAGATTCCTCCCGCTGTGAAGAAGCCTAAAGGAGCTTGGCTTGTGTCACACACGCACGGAAGAACTACCACTTTTCCCCCCCAGTGAATTCAAGACTTTCTGAGTTCACGCAGCAGTCCGTACCCTCCTGCCTCGCGCACAGATGCTCTCCTTTTTCCCCTTCATTTCCCCCCCAAAATTTTCTGCAGTTACTGAAGCGACGAAAATAAAAAATAAAAACACTCACATACCTTGGGAGGAATGTTGTGGTGTTGGCTGAGCTGCGGCTCGGATCTACATGGGAACATGTAACTTCATCTGAAAAGTCCAGTCGCTTACTCCCATACATGTGGAAGAACGAAACTCATGCCCATAGTCTATGGAAGAAGACGACCCCTTAGCTGCTTCTCGTAGCAGTCCCAGGCAAAGCGAGCGTGCATGACGTCAGTGGGAATGTGGGAAAGCAGTGTGCACTCCTGATTGGTTGCAAGTCGTGGATGGGGCGGTCCGAGGGAGGTCCGTGTGGTTGAATTAACCAATGACAGAAAAGATGACAGTTACCGTGGTGACCAATTTTGTCAACCTATACATTGTACGGAAAGGAGAAGACGCACGGTAAGCTAGGCGTGCTAAGGTAAACGTTAATTTTATTCTAATAGTGAATAAATTATATCACTCGAAGGTGTTGCATCTAATTTATAACGAAACTCAGTTCCTGCAAACCGTTTGACAATCTTCCATGTGCCTGACTTCAGAACTAAACTGACCAAAAATATGCTCCTCTTTGTATCCTTTCCAGATTTTTTTTGCTGAAAATCCAAGAAACTGCTCCAAGGGGTTGAGTTGTCCCTTTTTATGTATGTTTACTTAAAAAATGAAATGCACCCATGTGCTGTGGTGCTCTGAATTTCTTAACAAAATGAATAATGATAATGGCAGTCAACGCAGATCAACTAATTTGTTGCTAAAATATAAGAAATGAGTTATTTTGAAATAAGTGGTTGGTAGTATTAAATCATCATAAAAGAATGGGATACAACAAAATTATGCGACTGAAAGAGCACCACACGAACCACAAATGTGAATGTAATGGAAATATAACATTTCTGTTAGTTTGTACCAGTTTTATGCAAATGAAGCAACTCTAATGATTATGTGAAAATATTGCAGTGGGCTCACATATCTGTGTTAGAGAGCATTTGTAAATTTATGGATTTAAAATCTGCTGCATGACTAAGCAAGAAAAATAATTAAGTTTAACTTGTGAGGGGGTTAAGTTTCTTGCATATCTAAAAGACACCAATATATAAAAGAAATTGTATTTAAATTTATTCTGCTTTTACGTGTGTGTAGGTGAAATGTGAATTTCATTTCAAGTATCTTTTAAATTCTTTGATAAATTCTCTTATGTCCATAATGCATGTCCATACAGCTCAACAGTGATGAGTGGAAGGTCTCTACACACATTCAACACGAGCTGCAGAGCGGAAGATGTAGGTAAGTCACTGGAAAATGGCTCTGAGATATCGCTAACTTGTGACATTGTGCCCTGCTGAACTGTTGAACAGGCCTGACCCAAAGCCCTTATGTTCAAATTCTCCAGGGGCTGTCATGTCTTTGATGTTTTTGTCAGAGGAAGTTCTGCTTGTGTTTATTCACCTGATGCCACCTTGAGTCACAGCTGAACTACTTAAAAAAAAAAAAAAAAAAGAAATGTTTAATGCTGATAGGTTGCTTTCTACTACCCTACTCTTTGAAAAAAAAATATTTTCTGAAATATGCATTTAGTTCATTAGAGCTTAACTGGTACTGTTCCTCTGTCTTTACCGCTCTTATTTTCTTTACTTAAGTCTACATGAATACTTTATTTCAGACATTAAAAGTGATGAGATTTTCCAGAATTTCAATTATCCTAATTCAGCCATATTGTTTGCTTTCATCCATGCAGAACTGACACAGCGAATTAGAAATGGTCTTGGCAGTTCGAAGTCCAAGTCAACTGACTATGAAAGACTGCAAGCTATTATTGATGCCAAACGCCTGCAGTCAGATTTAATTGCACAACAGGTAAATGTTGGCCACTGGGATCATCCACTCTTTGAAAACAGCAATGCTTGTGTGAAATCAATTCCTTTTACATTTAATAACAAAGTGATTCAGTACCAGATAAGGAGAAATGTGCAGCAACATTCTCATTATCCTCCATAGGGAGAGCATGAACTGACAAAAACCTGAGCTTGATGAGAGGCAATAAAACAGCATGTCTCCATTAGTAGTAAATAGTAGATTTTTACACCTTTTTCTCCTCTTTTCATACATCCCACACACTGTAAGGGGATTTCATTCCACAAGGAAAAGGCATTTCATAACATTTATAATTTATTCAACAATATGAAACAGAGTAGTAATGTCATTACCCAGAGCTCTAGAGTGTGACACGCAAAAAAAAATGGGCTGAGTGTGACAAACTTTTTTTTCTTGATTGTACCGGTACACCTAACATTTCACAAGTCTAGGTGAAACTTCTATTATCTGTCTGAATGTCTGTCTGCGTATTCTGTGTTTACTCCCTCCTTACTCGAGCTCAGAGGGAAATAACACCGTCACAAAAAGCCCAGAGAAGGTATGGGTCTATACACCCGGTACGGCGAAGAACGACACAGATGAGAATCATAGAAACATGGCGGAATATGGTGGAATTTGCTCGCATGTGGATGTTATCTATTATCCTCACTAATCTAAGATTTTTTTCAACGTGCCTGAGCAAAATGAACCAGAAAAGCTGGATGCAGCCCCCCCATCTGTGTGACGTCACTTGAACTGACCGGGTTCAAGTCTCCCCCAGAAGTTCAGGGGTGGCTAAGAGGTTAAACATTTTTTTTAAAAGATAGAGAGAAGGAATCCAACTCTACACGGCTCTAGAAAAACTGCAAAAGCTGCATCCATTTCTGGTGACGCATTAGAGTGAGAATATACTTGCTGATAAACATTGCCAGAAAACGAGAGCAGCCTCCATCAAAGTCACTCCATGTGTTTGAGCTGCACCTGGAGGCTGTCCTGGAGAAAATCCATAGAAAATAAATATCAAATGTGGGGTTGACGTAACTACTAATATGAGACAATGCTGTGTATTTACCAGAAGCAGCTCACAATCACTTAAATAACCATTCATATCTATGGGGAATGATCTAAAGAAAATCCTGAAAATGTATTAAAATGAGCTGCTGAGAACAACGCTGTAAATATTGGGGTGCACCTACATTTTACAATTAAAAAAGTTAGGCGCACTAGTGCAACTAATGCTAAAAGTTAGTCGGGAGCCCTGTTACCATAGAGAATAGCACTCCTGTGAATATCTATTTAGCTGCCTGTGGTTTTAAAGAAAACCATTTGAAGTTCTTAGTTATATGACTCTGAGCAGAACAAACAATTAAGCTGTTAGTTCACCAATTAAAACAACACAAGTCTGTGTCAAAAGCCCTTCAGCATCACTGCAGTTGCCCATGGCTCCTTCCAACACGGCTCTCTGTATAACCTAGATAAGAAGCTGTATGTTCACGTTCAGTTGCCCTGCTGAAAGGCAAGCTTTTGAGCATCTCTTTGGTGATGTGATAGAAGGTAAATAAATCTCCATAGGTTGCCTCAGGCAAAGGATCATTTTCACTTTCTAGGATAGGACTAGCAGCATTTTAAGATAGTAAACCCATGGCAGCACAATTCTATACTCTATATGCTTTAAAACACAATACAGTCTCTTTGTCTGTTTTTGACAGGTTCTATATGTGAGCTTTTTTTAATTGGACATATTAACATAAAGCAGTAATGTAGCAATGATATGCTGTTTGCTATGTAAAGATTCAGTAGAGTGATGCCACTTTGGGAGAATGTCAGACATGTGATGTAATTTATCTGCGCTGTTTATAGCCTGTCTGATTAAATGTGCATGAAAGTGCACATGAGTCCCTCCCTTCGAGATTGTAGTCTGAAAGAATTATTGTAAATTTTGAGTATGAGATTGCAAAGTGCAGACCTGCAGAGTGCCATCTTCTAGTGTTCTACCCTTTTGAAGAAACCATGTTATTTCAGTAAAGAGGCTTGGCATGATTAGAGTGCAGAGACCAGAGTCATCATAAGTCTGAGGGTGAATGTCATATGAGCTGCTAAAGGACTCTAAGTTTGCTAGAGTTTTGGTTGGCTTTGTTTTTTAGTTTTTTGGTCCCAGTCCAACATCTAGTGATTTTCCCTTCTTTCTTTTTTTCCAATACTGCTTTGAAAAAAACTAGACAGCTAGCAAATAAGGACAACATTGCCACATGTTCCCATTAAGAGGATGTATAAGTACCTAACCGAAAAACCACAACCCTAATGGTGTGTTCTCATTACAGAATTGCATGGTTACTGATCCTCAGAGGTTAAGAAAAAACAAACAAACAACAACCTTTAAAATACCTAAGCATGACAGATTAAAAAGTTTGAATTTGTGAATTTCATTTAGCTGTCTTCTGTGATTAATCACAACTGTGCATGAGTGGAGTGTGGTGACTACACAAAGAGATTTTCTTGCTTTCACATTCCAAAAATACATCATGTTTCTTATACTGTATATTGCTGCAATGCTCACTACCACCATCTCTCTGAAACTCACTGATTGGTCAGTTTCTTCATTGAAATTGTGGTGTTACACGTAATAGTTTTTTCTTTTTTAAAATTGTGTGTCGAATATGCAAATAGGCAGGCATTGAATGTGACCAGTGTTAGATTGAATGCTTTTAAATTCCTGACCATTCAAAATTGACATCATTCTGGGGGTAAATGTCTAACCAAAAAAAAAAACAGCCACCTCAGGACACACATACAATACATTAACACATAAACCGTCTTAGACTTGCAATATATATATATATATACATATTAGTGCTTCTGTAATTTTGTTTTGTTCTATTATCTGAGTCACTGGCCTGTGTTTAAAACACTGATATGAAACAATTAATTGATGCTTTAAAGCTTTCACAAGAAGGGTTATGATGAAAAAGTAAAATACAAAGCAGTAGATTAAGGCTGTTACATTCCCCTTTCCTCTCCCAATCACGTAACTCATGCATATAATTCATGTGTTGATTATTTCAATTTCGAACTGTTGGTTATTTCAGTTAAATTATCTTGGTGTATGAGACTCACACAAACACTGTCAAGCTAATCAAGACTAGACCAAATGACTGCAGAAAACATTGTTAATGTGCAGAAAAGTGAAGGAAAACAAATAATTTTATATTTTTTTAATAATTGTAAGAAAATCATCTGTTGCATGTCTTGCAAATTTAATTGATGCATTAAAAGTAATTAAGTTTATTTTTATTTTTTTATGTATATTTAAGTTCCAGGAAAACTTTTTATTCCCGCTGTGCAATAAACTTTGTCCTATAGGTTCAGAAGACTCGCTGTGCATCCAAGGCAACCAAGGAGTGCTCCTTATTACGGCAGCAAAGACAGGTGTGGAGCAGAAAGTGCCCCGAGCTGCAAAAGGCTGAGTAAGTGCCCACTATTACTGCCTGTTGTTATCTGCTGCAGTTTTCTGAATCAGCTACACACAGGCAACTGCTCTACTTAAGCTCCTATTGTGCCCAGACAGGAACTTGCATGAAAAAGAAAAAAAGAGAGGAGCACAAAATTAGGCTTGAGAAGAAAAATGTATCAGGAGATAAATTCAAGCAGATTTTCTGATGAGTGTTACACTGAAATGGGATAGAAAGCAGGAACAAGTGGAAAGTTATACCTGTGTGAGGACATAGGAATGGAGTCTGTTCCTTTATGTGATGAGGCAAAAGTGTGGGATAAGGGCCCAGCAGTGTCATGGCTTGTGAAGTGAGAAGGGCAGCACTGGCTCTAGGGTGCAGCTTGTTTGGCTGTGTAATGACTGTGTCTAAGCCACCCAAGGTTAATGATGTACACAAGCGCAAGTTTCAGTAATGAGCCTAGTCATAAATTTGTGCCACCGCTTGCAACCCTCCACACATATATCTTGTTATTTTACTTCAGGATTCAAAAGTCGTGAAGTTTATGACTGTCAGGAAAACAGGAAAATATAACTGTTTAGTCACTGCCCGTTTTCACACTCACGACATCTCCATGGTCTGTTAATAAGAAACGAACAATTATACCCTCTGGTTTGGCACTGCCCACAGCAAAAAGAAATCCTGCCTCCATGCAGCTTGTGTCACACCTTTAGAAAACATGTGATAGATGGAGGGAGGTCTCTTTCCCAAAGTTGTTTGTTTTTAACCAGAAACATTAACTTCTTTTTTTTCTCTTTTTTCAATCTTTCTCCTTGTCTCGTGGAACAGGGAGCAGACTGAAGATGACATCCACCACTTTCTGGAGCAGATCAAGCCAAACAGTTTAATAGACACTGCCATCTTCTCACTTCATGAATATGGTAATCTGTATCACTGGTGCTGAAGTAATAATTTGCCCCACCTCCCAGTCTCTTCTGTTTATAAGTGTTGTATTATTGTGTTGTGGGGGTTTAGAACTATCCCTTGAGGGGGAGAGGGAAGCATTCAGGAAAGCGACTGTGGAGCCTGTTTATCAGCTCAAGGATGACCTGTGCTTCAGATTGGGCGAAGTGCAACATCAGCAGCCCAAAGAACATCCATCAAACTGGGAACAAGTAATACAACAGGTATTCAAAGATATGACTGACTGTCCACAGCTGTAGCCACACGAATTGGCACAAGATCAGCTATAACAAGCTACCAAAGCTATGTGGCCGAATTTTTACAGTGCATCAGAGAAACTTCGATGTGAATTAATTCTACTGCACCTGTCAGAAAGACCAACTTTTGAAGATACTATTTTGCATTTGGCAACTTCTTGGTTGTCTGTACTTTATCTGGTCAGTACACTGAAAGTTTTCATCAGGGAATCCTATCTACACTGTACGTGCTTTATGCATGTATCATATAGCCAGACGCCAGTCCTGCACATCTAGTAGAAATATCAACACTTTTTTATAAAGCAACTTAGCTTGTGCACAAAATTAATTGTTCATGAAACTCTAGTTTGTTGGCTGTCTGCAGTCCCTAAGTCACCAGCTCTGCCTTTGACTGTCAGAGGCTTTTTGCAGGCTCTACAGATGAATGGTAGGATTAGTGAGTTAGCCACGGTCTTTAAAGACAGACCATATTTGGAATGAACCATTTGTAAGACACTTTGCCGGCTTTGTGTAGCTCCCTTCTTTCCCATACTTGCTCTCCCCTGCTTTTCTTGGCCCATAGCCCCATACGAGCACAGCTACTATGACTCTGCTCGTTAAGTCTTTTCACATTTTTTCCCTCTAATTTTTCTTATTATTTCATTTCTTTTCTTGAGAGAGGAGGTTTCTATGTAAGTTTCCATATCTGGTTGTTTCAAATGAAAACTAAAATGCTAAATAAGGACACAAAATTGACTTCAACATTACAAAAAGGAATCATTAGCTGCAGAAAGTGAAACTTGCTAAGTGTTTCTGGCTATTATAAATAGTTAGAATAATTATCCCAAGCTGAAATAGTGACAAATATAACATTCACTTACAGTTGGGCTCAAAATTATTCATACCCCAGGCAAATTTAGACTTTGAATTATTTTCAAATAGACCAACATGTTTCCGAGTCAGAGGCAGGCCAGGGGCACCCCGAGACCCAGGCGATCGGCAGCCACCCCGGTGCACGAACCACAGCCACCTCACAACCAAGACGAACCTGCATCCGCCCAGGAGGCGGCAGAGAAAGACCCCAGCCAGAGGCCCCCACAGCCACAGGGTACAGGCCCCAGCAGGCCAAGGTGGCAGCCGCCGTCACCGCCGTAGACTGCCGTCACTGCCGTCACTGCCGGACACCCCACCTCCACAGGCAGAGAGCCTGCACGACGCTCAGGAAAACCAGGCTCTCCCAGACCGCAACCTGGCGGGGGCCAGTCCCCACTCCAACGCTCCAGCCAGGGAATTGTTTTGGTGTGGTCCAGCCAGAGTCTTGACTTGAACCCAATAAAAAATTTGTGGAGGGAACTAAATATTAGGGTACTAGCAAGGAGGCCTTCCAACCTTCAAAACTTGGAGCTCATTGCAAAGTTTGAATGGTCAGAAATACCATTGAACAAGTGCAAAAACCTTGTCAGCAATTATAATAAGCATTTGATTGCTGTTATAGCCAATAGAGGCTTTTCCATCAATTATCGAGAAGGGTATGAATAATTTTGGAAATGCCATTTTCTGTTCAAATGTAAATAAAAACATGGGAATTATTCATTAACAGGTGCAGTATTACTGTGGTAGACTATTTAAATAACATAATATATATTTTTTGATTGATTGATTGATTGCTTTGCTTTATTTCAAACAGGTGCGAGCAACACAAGAAAGTAACTGCAAAACAAACAACAAACAAAAAATACATAAATGAATAATTCTTTTACTTTTTTTTAGGACAAAATTATAATCAAATATATAGAATAGAACACAAAACAATATGTATATTCTAATTATTATAAAAGTAATTAGCAATAAAAACAAATAATGAAGACTAATGAAAAATTTGGTCTGCAGGAGTTACTAAAGTGTTCCCCTGGCTTCCTTTACATCTTTACATGATACACCCCACCACCATAGTGGTGTCAGAGAACATCTGCAGGTGGCACATCACAGAGCTGGTCTGATAATCTGAGGTGTAAAATAACAGGAAATGGCAGTCCCTCTGTGGGGCTCCTGTGTCCCGGGGCTTCCCAGCCACTCATACTGAACCCTATCTAACAGTCAACCACCAAGGAGGAGGTAGTCCTGTCACCCATCCTGAGCAGATTCCCACTCAGCGGAAGAGGTTAGACGGTATGAAGGCGCTGTAAAGATTTGATGCGATCAGGGCCTGCGGCCTTGCAATGACAAAGTCTCTACAACTGTCATCCTACAGCTCTCCTCACAGTTACGTGGGAGTGGTCGTTGCTGTAGAGGTTGGAGTTGGGTCTGATCAAAAGTGGTCAATTGCTTTTTTAAACACATTAATGATGGTCATGCGATAACACTGTAATGGAAGGTACTTTAGGAATCAGTTGAGTTTTCCTAACTGGCTGTGTAAGTCCCTCTTGTATATGCCATCTTGGAAAACAAGCAGTTAACTGATTACTTGCCCTTCACTGAATCCCTCAAGTGTTTGCAAATCTAGATGGTTGAAAGAGCAGGTGTGCAAATACATTCAGTTGCAACAATTTCATCAGTCTTCTTGAAAGTATTTGGATATCAGTGAAATTACGTGACCTTCAGAGTGAAACGTGGCCGAGGTTTCCATAGACTGCATAAAATCAAGCTTTATAAGAAACATAGCTGAACTTAAATCTTGTCCTTGTTTTATCGCCAGTTAAACTTTGTAAAAGACCAGCAAGAGGACATAATCGCAAAGCTTCATGCAGAGTACCTGTACATTGAAAAGGATGTCGGGAGCCTTGGTTTGGAGGTATGTTTTTCATTTCAGTTTTTAGATTTCATAGTTTCCCTTTCTCTCCAGTACACATTCTCTTCCAAAACTGTATATTTATGTTTATCTATATCCTTGGGCTTGAGAAGTGATTGCTACATTGTGTTACCAGAGAAAATAAACATTTCATTAGATCATATGCAGGCAAATCCGAAGGTTTGGACACCCACAGGCTACTGTAAGGACATATTTAATTAATCCATGAAGTGGAAAGAAATACAGTTGTCAAAGTAAATTCTCTTTGATCATCATCATGTTGGAGCTTGAGGTATACTTTGCAGATTTGTTTTTACATGTTTCACTTTCATAATTGCGTGATATTTGCATCCATACTACAAAGTATTTAGTGGAGTCCTTTCTGAGCCATATTATTTCTCTCTATTTCTACAAACATACATTTAATTATGGTGACAAAATAGATCAGTTTTTTAAATGTTTGTTTGTTGTAGGGTTTAATTTGACCTCTTCTCCCTTCGGAACTCAACAGTATATGTAAAACCCGGACAACCATCCTTTCACTGTTAACTGAACATCTCCAAGTTGTACTGCTGATCAGACTACTTCAGAAATGATCGTATTTTCCTTTGTAGAAATATTTTGCTAGTGCTTCAGATACTTTGATGAACTCAGAAAATATTCCAATGGAGGTTTTGGATGCGGACTGTCCTTACCCAGAGTTGAAAGACTCTCTGATCCAGGCTTTCCGATCCTTGTCAGAGAGGTACCAGAGCAGACTGCAGAGTCTGCAGGTACAACTGCAAAAAACTGATAGGTAAACTTTTCTTTCATTATTCCACATGCTCGCACATTTATCAAATAGGAGATATTTTGTTTATTTCTCCAGTCTATAGGACTCAGGTCAATAAAACGTTGTAATGAGGTGTCTGTTCTATGATCCCATGTTAAAGCAGAAGTCTGGTTTAACTGGACAGAATTAGATGAATTAGATCCATATAAGCACAGTCACCTCACTCTTGAGCAGGCTGTTGATTAAGAGAAGTATTTCTCTCCATGAGGTTGATTAAATAAAGCTGCTTCATCACCTTATTTTTATTCCATTTGGTAGCTGTTTTAAGATCATTATGGCACCTCTGTTTAACTTATGAGTTAAATAAGTATGTGTTCTTTGAAAAGGCAACTTGGTGTAATGAAGGAAAAAAAACATAATGTCAAGTTTTCCTTGTTCATAATCATATTTTTCTTTCGGATCACCTATCTTTTGTGTTGATTTAATTTTAGGTTCTGTGGCTGGTGCCCAGATGACCATCAACTCTTCCAGCTCACCGTGTCTATGTACACTCATGACATACCTGACCACAGAGAACTCTGTAGGGACATGCTGTTGAGACTGTTTCCTGAGAGGACAAGACTGGAGCTGGTCAGTACTTTAGCGAAAGCAAAGGTTAATGTATTTTGCTGCTTATTAAATGGAGCAAACAGCTTTATCAAATAGAAGTGATGCAGTCATTAGTTTACACAGGCAGGCATACACATACGGGAACGTCTTGGTTGAGAAAATTGCGCATACACACCAATACCCTAATACATACAGAAAGAAGAAGAATAGTATTTTAATACATTGGAAGAAAGTGGTCAATTGGACTATAGAGAATTCAGTTTTTATGATGTAATAAATGTAATAAAAGGAGATATATATTTTTCTTTTAATCTAGAGAATTCCTACTTAAATTTTTCTGCTTATAATTATCATAATAAACTGAGCATCTTTGGATCTTTGGATTTTAAACATGTTGTCTGAGACATGCGTCCCTCTTCTGCTCCATTAATGACTTCCTGATTAACTGACAAAATTATGGCATTATGAGTAGTTCATGAGAGAAACAATTCGGAGTTGGAACATCATTCTATTT
>JAOXYM010000013.1:16917510-16942152 GCA_028567055.1 Leptatherina wallacei
GCAGGCATACACATACGGGAACGTCTTGGTTGAGAAAATTGCGCATACACACCAATACCCTAATACATACAGAAAGAGGAAGAATAGTATTTTAATACATTGGAAGAAAGTGGTCAATTGGACTATAGAGAATGCTGTTTTTATGATGTAATAAATGTAATAAAAGGAGATATATATTTTTCTTTTAATCTAGAGAATTCCTACTTAAAATTTTCTGCTTATAATTATCATAATAAACTGAGCATCTTTGGATCCTTGGATTTTAAACATGTTGTCTGAGACATGCGTCCCTCTTCTGCTCCATTAATGACTTTCTGATTAACTGACAAAATTATGGCATTATGAGTAGTTCATGAGAGAAACAATTCGGAGTTGGAACATCATTCTATTTGTTCAGGAAAGTTAACCCTTGAGCACTGGTCTCTTTTTAAGTTGCACAATACAACCATAGTTTGATGTGCAGACCATTGTATAACTGTGGGTTTTGTACCTTGCTCAAGAGCAAAATTTCAGAGTAAGTCAACCCATTTGGAAAATGAGACTACAACCATTCTGAAGTTTTTGTGATTGTTCTGCACATAGAAACACTCACGTTTTTGGTCTCTTCTTTGCACAATCTCTTTATTGATGTACAGCCCTCCACACCCACCCATCTGAAAATAAATAAGTAAATACATCCCCCGTTCCCCTGTCAGAGCCAGCCCTGCAGTGTGATTCCCCGACTCCCTGATCAATGAAGCTCAGTACCCTGAACCGAGCAGACAGATAAGCCTGGACAATGATCCGCTCAAAATGCTGCAGGATGTGCCGTGTCACCCACTATGGACAATTCGCTCTCGCCACCACCTAGCATCACCATGACAACCGCCAGGCCTCATCTCCTCCCTAGCCCGCACCCAGAGACCTGTCGTCATATCAGTTCCAGCTGGGTGCTACATTTAGAGCCGTGATCGTTCAGCCTCAAGGGAATTGTGAGGAGAAGAGATGTCTTTCTCCACCCTCTTCACTCTCTAAGAATCAGAGCTGATGTAGTTCTGACTCGACCTAATGCAACCATTAGTCACATTTTAACTGGCTTACTAATTAGTGTGAAATGTAAATGTGTTTGCTGAAACCCATCTGATTAAATGCATGTATGCTGCTCTGCTATTAGTGTTTGAGGAAAAGAAACCTTAATTTCTAGTCTTCTTGAGCTTTTTATGTTTTTTATCTAAATCAAGTGAAAAAGCATGATATGATTAGCACCCGGAAAGCTCAAAGGGTTGTCCCCTAGATGAGCTGAACCATGCACATATGAATTTTTTTCCTCCATCAGAAATAAAGTAAGAAAATGAATTGTGACAGGCAGCAATGGGACATGTGCAGATTTTTCATTGATCACTGAAATACAGTGTAATTCTGTTTCTATGGAGCCAGCATCTTAGAGGAAACTTTTTCATGTTATTTTATTTTTTTATTTATTCATTCATTTCAGAGTATTGAAGGCTGTGTGAGCTCTAACACGTGGCTCACCTGCCATTAAGTTTGGCTTGTGTGTAATCATTCCAGAACGACAGAATCAGTTTCCCTAGCCTTGATGATTAATCAGCCTCAGTGTTCTTTGATTGAGCAGAGAGGCATCCAAACAAGGGATGATGGCTTTGTTTGCTCTCTCATCCCCAAGATATTTAAAACAAACCATTTCTCGCCACAGTCTGTTTGGCTACAGTCTCAGCAAAATGCCATTTTTGCAACTGGCAGAATGCGAACATGACCTAAAGTTGAACCAGGCTAAGGTGTTTATGTGGTTGGGATGGCACTCGCGCTCACTTCAAGTGAAGAACTCCCTCTGCTGGAAGGAGCACTTTTTTGTCTATGATCTCATAGCAAGCTGAATGCCAGAATACAGGCAGGATTTCATGGTAGTACCCTCATAAAGCTCCATGGCAATGAGAGGAATAATTCATGCTTCTTACTGTTTTTGAGTCTGTATTTCTACTTTTACTTTCCTCTTCTTTTCAATGCTAAGTGCTCATTGAGGAAGCACTTTGCAGAGGGAATATGGAGCAACTAAGCATTGTGACACTTTAGGTGCGCACAGAAGACAGAGTCAGTGGATGTGTCCACACACTCCCTGAGTGTAATAGCTAAAGTATATGCATGGGCACAAACAGGCCTTGCATGATGTGTGCAAACATGTGTGCACACACCTACTGCGTTCACGCTTACTCGCCTCTAAAACACACCAGGATGGTGAAGGAGAGGACAAGAAGAATAAAGGGTGGATCTTCTTTTAGTCTTAAAGTTGTGCATTAATAAACAGGATTTGCTTGACTGATCCTGGCACAGGTCTGTCAGCTTACTCATTTCCAATAAAACCAGTCAGCCGTCTAATGCCTTCACACTGTCAGTTAGCTGCTATTAGCCCATAGATGAATATCATTCCCTCTGTTCCAATGAGGCAGCCAAGTGGTGCAGCCTCTGAGAGCGCTGACACAATGATGAATAGCTATGGGCAGCCTTCACATAGAAAGGAACTCTTTTCCTTTAGGATATTTCACAGCTAGGAGAGAAGGACCATTTTATACATCAGCAGAGTTAGATCTGGCTCAGAGGTGTCCCTATAGTTCTGCTGCCATTAATATTATAGACCTTGTGTCATGCAGAATTGTTTGTGAAAATATTTTTGGTGTAAAAGGCAGCAGAGTTCCCATTGTGGATGTATTACTCTCAGTCTGTTCTTCATCTTCACCTTCTGATTTTTGCTTTAGGTGAGGCATTTCATCCGGTGCACACAGCTGATAAACTTTACAAGTTAACACATTTAGTAAAGTCTTGGCTCTGCTCATGCAAGCAATTCTTTGTCCATCCTCTTCCTTCCAGCTGGAACATGAACGTTTGTGGGACTGGCAGCGCTTCACCCAGACACAGCTGAGAGTAGTGACCCAGCAGTTTCAGCGAGACCTGGACGACCTGCTGGCCAGAGCCCTGGTCACACTGCAGGAAGCAAACCATGCCCACCAGGAGGAGCTGGAGCTCCACAGAGACCGCCAGCAACAGCAGGACATCTGCTTGCATCTCCGAGAGAAAGTTAGTGCCTCTTATACCTTCATGTCGACAGATGTCACATATTGTCTCAGAGGCAGAACTCCAAGAGATTTACTGTTATTGATTTTAAGACACGCCTGTTAGTGCAGAGATAAATTAGGTCATTCCCAGTGTAAGGCATATGTCCCAGTGTGTTTGCTCCTTACATCCCTTTTGAATGATCAAGTGTAAATGGGATGTGTATCAAGTGTGATGTGTAAGGGACCAGACAGGCAGCACTGTCTGACTGCCCACTTGTGTACAGTATATCTGCTGATGAGGCTGTTTATTATGGCTGGCTGCCTGACAGCATTTCTCACTTTAGCTGACACTTGGGATGGGCTGTGAATGTAAACAAGCTAATAAGAATGGTCTTTCAAACACGGTTTTACTGTCTCCGAGGAGTGCCTGTTCACATTGACATAACAAATCCATGTGCTGTTGATATAGGGCTGTACAAATTCAATTTGCCTATCTTGTGAGTTTTTTTTTTAAATGGTGATTTGCAGAAGCAAATGTCAAAGATAAGACGTTGGTGTTTACTACTGTAAACATCACTGAGACTCATTTGGTCAAATAACAGCATAGCAGTCATTTTTGCATTGTTGGTTTGTAGGTATAAATTCTGGAGTTTGTTTCCTTGAGAACAGTGGAGTTTGTTCTCTTTCTTTACTTTAATTATTCATCTCTATTTTCTCATTATTTTTAACTCTGGATCTACTCTTGTCATGAAACAGCAACAATTTGCTTTACAGCACATGTGCAGTAATCCCATTCGCAGTATACTAGATTAAAAACTCCCATTAGGTTTATAGTAATAGTTTAAAGTTTTATTGTTTGGGAATTTATAACAGCACAGGTCACCAGTGAAATGATAAACCAGAAAGGCTACAGCTGGTGTTTTTTGTTTTTTGTTTTTTTGCTCTCCAAGTCTGAACACAGAAGAGTTCAGATTTTCACTTTTGTTTCCTTCTTTAAAAATTAAACTTTGTTTGGCAGAATGTATCTCTGTGAGGATTCTTTTAGATTGATTTTTTATTTTTTTTATTTACCTTGGCCTTTTTCAACAGTGCGCCCTAACATTAATGATTACGATAAGACCACCAGAACTGATACAGTGCACTTGTTGCTTCACTCTAAATGATGTCCCTAAACAGAGGTCATGTTGGAGGTCTGTCAATTGCTGACAAGCAATTACCTTTTCCCTGCCTCTTCAATGAAAAAAGTGCTGTTCTTATACAGTACTTATCCAATATCTATATGGATAAAATTCATTTGTGTAAAAAAAAAAAGAGACTTTTTTTTTGCTTAGTATTCAAGTTTCAAATGGCACAGCACTGTTGTGTCTTCTAGAAGCATTGCTATGCACTTCTGTCATAAAAAGCCAAATGCCAAAAAGAATTAAAAGTCAACTTGTTTTAAAATCACATTGACATTCATCAAATATGACATCATCACATTTCTGGAGCTGTTGTTGACCTGCAGCATCCCGGGGTTGAGAAACCACACTTCAAAACTTTGAGTTTTATTCCGGAGCACCACGTGATAGCTGTGTTTTGCTTTACGGCACCCTGTCATTCGCTGACAACTGGATATCGACACACTGGCCGTTTCGAACGTGCATTGTGGCTGACAAAAAAACCCAAAAGGACATTACTGGAAGAAGTGAGAAAAAGAAATTGAAAAATGATAGAGCAAGAGATAACGCAAGAGTCAACGTCAGATTGGGTTTTACTGGTTGGAGAGAGCTCAGAAAAGACACATGATGCAAGACAGATTCTGAATTAGCTTTCGTTAGGGGGAGCCAAAGTGCAAAACTCTGCCAAAGTTCAGGAGTGTTGCTTTAATAATATGAAGCAATAAAATGTGATGTTACATTTAGTTCTTACACTGGACAAAAATCCACCTGCTTTTGAAAGACAGAACTGGTTATGACACTTGGTGAGTGTCTAAAAAGATCAAATTAAGACAACTCTGTTACCCTTGTTAACCATGACATTTAAAAAACTGGTGTATTTGAAATAAAGTCTTGTTAAATCTACACCACCTGGAAGTCATTTGCTTCTAGACATTCCAACAAACTGTCAAGAGCTTAAAGATTATCTCACTTTGATTAACATTGTATATTGTATTACAATACCATACATTATATTCTATAGTTTTTGTAGATTTTATCATGCTGCTCATATTCCCATTTAAGTGGACTGTTTATTTTTTGCTGCATCATTTGCTTTGACTTCATGTCAAGGGCTATGATTGCTTTTTATTAAGTAGTAGCACAATAAGTACTTCACAAACAGCTGCATTGTCTGCAGCATAATAAAGCTGTATAGAGATTTTTATTGTTGATGTCGTTTTTTCCAAAATGATGGAATATATTATTTATTGAAGCTATACGTGTCACTGCAAGAACTTCCGACCTGGGGTAGATTAGGTATACCCACAGTGTAACATATAGTATTAAATACATATATTTATAAAAACATTTTTTAGTTTTGTTTCATACAGCTCTATGAGGCAATAAGTAAAAAAATCAGAAAGATGCTTTTGTGCGCTTGATTTTTCCTCACACATGTCTTTGTTTGTACAGTGGATCTGCACAGATTTGAGGTTATGTGGAAGCTCAGATGGATGCCCATTTGCATCCAGTAGTTCTCTCCTCTGCTGTTATCATTGCAGCACCGCGACACCACGGCAAGACAAGATTGATTCTCCATCTGCTTCATCTGAGTCTATAGCAAATTTGGTTTCTGCAGCTGCTTCAGCCAATCCACGACACACTCCTAACTCTCCTCCGAGTCAATGCTATCATGAAACAGAGCATGTATTACAGCAAGGCTTAGCAGAGTTTGGATGCAATATTGCTTTCAGGTATTGTACTTGCACTCTCTAACGTACTCAGCTGATATACAGATGGGTGAGCAACACCTTACTGGGCTCTTTTGATTCTTACCTGCTACATTCTCTAGCTGGGATTGCTCAAATAACCTTCATTTCATCTCCTACTTCAGTTCAGATGAGAGCATATAAAATATGACTTTTGGTCGGTGCTGCTCCTGTTCTGACCTCATTTTATGGAGCAAGGCTGTGTGCTGCCTTCCCACCCAGACACTCTTCAGGGTGAATTTGTAGGGCGAGGAAATTTAAGGAAATTGATTTCAGACTACTTTCACAGACTCCTTATTGAGCACCAAAGATGATCTAATTGATTTGTGACTGAACGCCAGTGACATCACTGCTCACATAGCAGCTATGATATACAGTATAAGACCTATAGACATGCACTGGGATAATTAAATGGATGGTTAAGATGAGTTAACATTTAAATCATGTGACATTGCTCATTATATTTTACTTTATCGCTGCAAGACAGACTCCTCTTTTCAGCTCATCAGCCATTTGTTTTGCGCTTTACTGCTTTCTGTAATTAGCTGGTATTGTTCTTGGCATTACTATTCATTTGAGCCTTTTATTCTGTCTTTGCTTTCATTCTACCTCCTGCTTATATCTCGCCCCCAGGCCTCTTTGATGAGTGATTGTGTTTTCCACATGAGTAAATCAAGCCTGGAGGGATGACAGATTGTTGCAACATGTTCAGGTGGGAAAGGGATGAGTGGGTCAGCAGGACAAGCGACGCAACAGTTGAAAGGGAAATGATTTTCAAGAGACGGGAGTCTGTATTGCAAGAGCACACTAGTCTCCAGGGGTACTTTGCAAAATCAACAACACTGTTACAGATTAATTTATGGACGGATTATCTGTGTGCCTTTTCTGCAGAAATGAGGACGTTCTCAAGGCAATATGTAAGCAGATCCCCTGTCAGTGACTATCAAGTCCCTCTGGTGGGAGAGTCTCAGTAGTTTGAGACAGCGCGTGGGCAACACAGTGTTTCAGCTGACAACTCTGAGGAGTTAATTGCTCATATGTGTATAATTTTTTCCCCGCAACATACAGTAATGTAGCTGTTACGCACCTCAAAAAATTCCAAACTGTGCCAGCTGTTAGATTGCAACAATAATTGCGTGGTCTCATATTTCTCACCTTATATTGCACATTAGCTTTAAAGATTCTTTTTAGTCTCATGTGCTATTACTGATGCTCAGCAGAGTAGCCCAGCATATGGAGAAAGTGTTATACTATTGTCTGGTAGATTGCAGTTCTGTATTAGTTTGTACGTAATCCATCTCACTCTTCTCTTATATATCTCAGACTTATCAATAAATGACCTGCAGTGAGACAGTTATGGCGAACACTGCACCACTCCTTGACAGAAAATACTTAACGATACAGTTATGCTAACAAAAGACTTGGAGCAAGCTGCAGTGAAAAGATACAAACACTATCAATCTTTTGTTATTCTGACATCTCTGCAGTCTTTTTTTGTGCTGCCATGAAAAAGGATGGAGTCCCATTTCCATTTGAATTAACAGAAAATGAGAATCCAGTGACAAATTATGTAGACTGTACATAATGACCATTTTATTCTCTTTGTATTCTGTAAGATGCTTCTTCATCTCCGTTCAAACAATAAGTCAAATGCATTCATATGTATTGCATGTTGGAAGTTTCAATGACGAATGAGATTATTTTGTGATCTTACGATACCTTGTACTGCAAATGAACTTTAGAGTGATTGCTGTATCAGATTTATGCTGCATGAAATCAGATAAACAAAAAAAATGGAAGGGCTCAAAGATATACTCTATAAACACTTTCATTATGTTATTTAAACTCTCATGGTTTCTATTATAAATCAGACAAATATATTATGTGAGACAAACCAGAAGCAGATGAATGATTTCATTATGTGTGCTTGTTTTTTCCTGGATTTATAGTAAAAACAAACATCTGTAATCTGATTTTATGGCCTCTTCTGCATGCATACAGCCTTTGTTTTCACAAATTTTGAAAAATGACTCAAATCAACTTTTTTAAAAATGTATTATTACATTTTATCATGTTAGAATTAATGCCAGTAACATGAAAATAATAGTTAGGATGGGGACATACCACCATGTTTCATCACATTACAAAGTCTGGACTGCAATTCGGTACTCGGTCTCCTTTGCCATGTTGTTATAATATGTGCAGATTATTGTTTTGTATCATCTTGTTGGAAAAAAAAGGGTCTAACTAAAAAAAGATGTTTCCTTGACTGTTTTATGTGTTGCTCCAAATCCTTAACACATTGTTCAGCTTCAGTGGTAACAGATGCTGCTCAAGGTTAGATGTAAAAGGTGCATAACTTCCATCTGCAGTAATGAACCTTCATACCATCACAGAAGCTGGCTTTTGAACTGTGCGCTGATAACAAGTTGGATGCCTCATCCCCTCTTTTGCCCAGATAACGCAGTATTCACTTTTCCAAAGATAATTTCAGATGTTATTTGATTGGACAGTTTTTTGGGGGGTTTTTTCGGTTTGGGTTGGTTTAAAAAAAAAAAAAAAAGCTTGGGCTCATCAAGCACATTCAATTACTCTGCTAAAGAATTGTCTGTTTTCAATACAGTGTAGCATGAAGGGTCAGAGATTATGGACTAATATTTGCTTTAGGCCTTACACAAAGAGATTTTTTTAAGAACAATCTTTTAATTCTATTACATATTACAGTTTATGAAATCCCCCATATTTCCAGTTTTTTTTTGTTTGTTTTTGGTTTAAACTATTTACCCTCATAGTTTTTTGCAGAGTGATAAATCTCTCCCCATCTTTACACCTGAAAGACACTGGGAAACTTTCATTTTAAAACTGTTTTAGCAATTTCTTTTAGGTATTCCTTAGTCACATCAGTTTAACATGAACAATACATTTTCTCATTTGCAACATTTGATGTCATCAGGATGCTTTAAAATATGGGCTGGAAACTGGAATGGAAAATTGCAACTTTAGGCCTAATGCCCCAGAATTTTTCTTGTACATTTTTTACTTTTTAAAAGACCAGTAATTAAGTAATATTGGAAGAAAAGATGCCCACTAAGCCTTTTCAATGCTGAAACTTAAGTGTGGGCTATTATTGGTTGCAGATTTGATGATTGGCTTGAATAAGTGCCTGTAGTCATAGGAATCCATACTGTGCCCTTTTATAATCACCAGTTATGTACTACACAAAGCAGCATTTAAATCAACTTCAGCAATCAATAACATATTATATTTCTTAAAAATACTGCAGGACAGATGAAAAAACAGCATGCTGTCACCATAACTACGGATTCACTGATTCTCACAAGGCAGCACTGTGTGAAAAAAAAATTGTAATTTCTCAAAAGGAGTCATGCTGCATCTCCAGCTTCAACAGCGTTTAATAGAAGCAGATTAGAAGCTGGATTGTCTGAAGTCTCCTCTCAAACACACAGCTCCTGCTTCTTTTCAGCAAGACAGCAAGTGCGATTGACTTGATGATAACTGCTGGTGCTAATGTGTGTGTGACCATGTTAATTTGCACTTGGCTCCTTTGGGGATTTCTAAGCTCTCCTCTGATAGATCTGTGAATCTGTCTGCCTGGTTGGAATGTAACACTTTAATACCTCACATGCCACAGAGAGGCTGCTGCTTAACCACCTTGTCACTCACTTTACAACAAATGTTGGGATGTGCGTGCATGTGTGCGTGTGTGTGTGTGAAAAGCCCTGACTCTTATTTGTCAGGTTTAATTTTCAAGCAGATATTTTGGAGATGAGTTTTTCAATTTGCCAGCTAAAAAAAAAAAAGAAAAAAAAAAGAAGAATTTCTGAAATAGAGTTTTTTTTTCTTTTACAATAACTGACCTGAACTGGTGAATAAAGACATCGCAAGGCTCAGACACAATGCGATTCAATGCCTTGACATATCCTGAGGTACTCTGACATCCAGTGTGTGAAAAGGAGTTCTGCCACCTCTTCTGGAATTCATGCCGCCACTTTGGCAGCTGAATGTCTGCTTGTAATTTTTTCAAAGCAGCTGCTGATTGACAATGTTCTGCTTTTTGCTTATCCCTGGTGTGAAATCGCGTGTTTGTTTGTAGCTGCAGCAGTGGCGGGCCCAACAGGAGGAGGTGGCGAAGCTGGAGGCCTCTATAGCAACTAGACAACGGGAGGAAGAAGAGGCGAGAATAAAGACAGAGCAGGAGAAGGAGACCGCCATCAGGGCACAACAGAAGGAGAAAGTAAGCGCTGTGTCTGCACTTCTATGCATTGAATGTGTTGGTTACCTCCTGCTGCACTGTGGTATATTAAAGAGACGTAAAAGGACATGTGAGTATTTCTGCAGCGTGCAAGAAAGTAGCTACACAAACCTTTTGTAAAAGGCCAAAATAAGTTAACTTATTATGGTAAAAGAAATCTCCATCGATGGAATATTGCATCAAATATTCTTTCCAAATGATAAATTGCATTTTTATTAGATTCATCAGTTATCCTGCAAAACATGCCACAAAACAATTAGCTGTCAGCACACAAATAGCAATAATTCACACTCAAGAAAGTATTGGATGTCATCAAATTGAATGCACACACTGTTACAGTTACTTGGGGATTTTGATTATTCATTTACGTTATTGAGCACACAGGTGTGATAGCGCCAGAAAGTGTGGGTATTTGACTGTTTAATTAACTCTCTCCTCGGGGTTCTGTTAGGAGACTACTGGCAACCTGAGATGCTCTCTGATTGATGAGAACATTTAAGCTTCATTGGATTCTATAAAATTTAACACAATTGTCTGGCAGATATTGAAGGATCCTCTTATTCTTTCTATTTACACTTATCTGATTCCTGCTCCCAATTAATCAATAGGACATGATGATACTGAGAGTTTTTGTGAAAGTCTACGTACGGAGTGCATGGCTGCTCTTGTTAACTTTCTGTTGCTTTTATTTCCCCAGGTGAAACAGTTTTATTCAAAACAGCAGAAGAGGAGTGAGATGCTGGAGCAGAGGGATCAAGAGAGACTTGCTCATCTGAGGAGCGTCATGGAAGAACAGGCAAAGCGAGATCGGCAGAGGTGAGTGTTGGACCACTGGGCCTTGAGTATTCATTGATGCCTCTTGTGTTGTAAAGAGAAAAACAATACACACACTGTCAATTCTAAGATTTGTCATATCAGAAAAGATTTTAGTCTTTTTTTTTGGTCCAGGTAAATTCAAATTCAGATTCTTAAAAATATGACACATTACACTGTGCCATTTATTGAGAGCAGTAGTTTCTGCAGTCCATCAATCTGGGAAGAGTTATAAAGCCATTTCCAAAGAACTTGGAATTCATTATACAGTGAAAAAGATTCACAAATGGAAAACATTCAGACACCAAGATGCAGGAAATGGTGCAGGAACAAAGTTTAATTAAAATGGAACCAAAAGACTTAGTATAGAAACACTATAGAAACACAAAAGCTGATCTGACACAGAAAAACTGAAACCTAGGAGCATCAGTGAGGGCAACAAGGAAAAGGGTGAAGGGAGTTGGCTAATTGAACCCAGGTCAGCTGACGTGAAAACCAAACGAAGTACCAGCACAAATAACTCACATACTGAGCGGTGGAGGGGTGATCACTCAGGATTGTTTTGCTGCCACAGGACAAGGACACCTTTTCACTGAAAGGACAATAATCTCCTCTGGACACCAAAATATTTAAAGTCAAATGTGAGGCTGTCTGTCCACCAACTAAAGCTTGGCTGAAGTGGGTCACACAACAGGACGATAATCTCAAGCATGGTTGTAAATCTACAACAGTGGCTAAAAAAATAAATAAATTAAGGTGTTGCAATGTCCCAGTCAAAGACCAGACTTTAACCTGATTGAAATGCTGTGGCGAAACTTTTAAGAGAGCTGTACGTAAACGAATGTTGCAAACCTCACGGAACTGAAGAATGTAATGGTGTCTCTCCTGGATCTTTGTGGAGTCAGTTTAGTGCAGACGGTCTAGCTACATTATGGACAAAACACTTGCAGAGCTGGATTTTCTCACCATTATTATCAGTGTGTATAATATATATGTGCACCCCTTTGTGTCTTTCTTTTTGGTAAACTGCTGTGAAATACCAGTCTTACCCCAGGTATCTGGATTTGTTTCCCCTACTGAGAAGTGGCATAAGACACCAGCTTCCCCTCTCAGACCGTTATTAGACAAGCTGATTTTAAAAGTATTCTTGCACATTTGAGCCTTTTTCTGTATCTGTGAATGAGTTGATTTTCCAGCTCAGCAGACAAATTGGTGGGGTGCTTTCTTCTGGTGTGCCTGATCCTGCTTTGGATATGATCTATTTTCTCACACTGTTTTAGAGTGTATTGCTTCTACAGAAATCTTCATTCTGGTGGCAATAATAGGAAAGAAAAGTTCTTTCTTATCAGATCAACACTTGGAATTTTGCCACAAAGTTATGAAAAGAAAGGAGAGTGTGAACGGAAAAGAAAATGACAGTGAAGAGACTAAAAGCAGACAAAGATACACCAAATAGGAAGCAACAACATCGGCTGTTCAATCAAAACAGAAAAACCAGACAACCAGCTGCTACACCTGTAAAGGAACAGAAAACGTCCTACAGTAGCTAAAAGAAAGCAAAGTTGACAATCATCGGGAGCACCTATAAAAATCAAGACAAGGTGGGGGAAAAGAAACATTAATTACAACAAAACATCAGCAACACAAAGACATGAGCATAACTGTAACTATTGGTGATTTAAACCCACAGGACAACACAGCGACTGTACCAGCATGCAGGGTAGTGCATTTGCGGCAATGAATCGTGATCAGTGATGAGTGAGATCGTGCAAGCTGCCACAGTGAACAGCAAACAAGGCCACCTAAATGGCCTCTTCTGCCACATCCCATATGACATGCATCTTCCCCAAAGTCTACATGTGTGGGTGTGTGGGAGAGCTAGGGGGGAAGAGGGGCATGGGGATGTGGGCCTGGAAGGAAGCGAACCTCCCCCAGAAGGTGAGCTGCCCAGCTGGTGGCAATAGGCACCCCAGTTCCCCAGGACTCCCCGCAGGGCAGGATGAGCCGGGAACAGCTGTCACCATGGCTGGGATGCACAGTGACTACAGCCAAAGAGCCACTGCTTATCCCGAACAGCACCCACCCACCACACACGCAGGGGAGTGCAGCGGGCGAGGATCAAGTGTAATTTATTAGACATTAAACAGTATCTTGTAAGACCATCTGTGATGATTAGCTTATATCATATCTTTTATATCCCAATTTGGATGTGTTTGTTCTCTGTTTCCTTTTTTTAAATAAATTATTTATAAATAGCCTTCTGCAATGATCAGGTCAGGAAAAAGACAACTTAGCCCAGTGTGTTGTTATTCCCCAGGTGGAGTACTATGCCTGGCATTAATTCTGTTGTTTTTCTCTGCGGACATTCTGAGAGACTCACATGAATCGCTTATAATGGTGTTGACTTGGGCTATGATACTGAACTCTGGCAGGACTGAGATCAGGTGCCGAGGAAGAGATAACACGAGACGATGGGAAAGGAGCTGCTCTCTGGCAGCTCGATTAAACCTTGCGTCAGCCTGGAGGCTTGCTGTGTGAGGAGTGATGGGTAATGTTGCCTGTGGCCATGACAAGGGAAGAGAAGTGTGTGCAGGTGTGACGTCCATATTCTCTGTCTGCTCCTTTTAGGGTGCAGTTTCGGGCAGATATGTTGCAGCAGCGAAGGGAAGAGAGAGAGGAGCGAGAGTTTGAGCAGCAGAGAGAAGAACAAGAGAGACAGAATCGTCTGGAAGCTCTCAGAAAGCAGGTGAATCATTAGCAGGTCTTAACACTCGGAGCCACTCAGCTTTGTCCTGTCAGTTGCAATTATTCCCAAGGAAAGATTTGGACTCACCTGTTTAGAGGAGTCAGTGCCACCTTTTGGCTATGTGCAAAAAAATACAGTTGTGTTGCTACCAATATTATCTCCCCCTTTCAATCATGTTAGGTTGAGGTGGTGGCAGAGGCAGACCAAGACAGGATGATGGCAGATACCGAAGCTTGGAGGAATCGTCTCCTGGATGAGAGAGAATTTCAGCTCCAGAGGCCTCTTTTCAGTATCAACACGTACACAGACACAGAGGTGAGACATGATAACATCTATACTGGTCTAACCTTCAACTCCTGTGTGTTTGCATTGAATCGTCTGCGTGATCATTTGCCCCTATCTCCTTATCTCTGCTCTGTATACATTAAACTTACAAGATTATGTTGCCTGATTACTGTTTCTTTCGTTTATATTCAGTCTTTTATGTGTTGGTTCATTTTGGTTGAGAATGACTCATGCAGTGGGGGGGAAATGTGCGAGGTGGGTGGCCGGTCAAACAAAAATCTGCCCTCGTTTCAACCCGCTGCCATGCTCACAAGGTCATCACATCAATCAGTAAACTGTCGTCTGTTCGACTTTTCTGCTTTTGTTGTCACAGTAGGGAACAGGTTAGGTATGGTTATTATATAACACAGGCAGGGACTAATGACTGTCAATATGTGAATATTTTCCTCTGGTAAACCATAAAGAATAAGTGGTTAACCGAATTTCAAAATGTGTCATTTATTTACAGTGTTTTTGTTCATGTATGCATTCCAGATTGTGTCGGATCCAAGAGTACGGGTTGAGCAGGCTTTGAGGGAGGCTGGTCTGCACCAAACCCAATATGCCAAAGAAGTTCTGTCTGATATCAAGCCACCCAAACCACCTCGGCGAGACACAAAATCCACGCTTAAATTTTGACCAAGGTTTTGTTTGGGTCAGATTATTGACTCTAGTCAGCATTTGTTCTAGTTTTGTGTGTAAAAAATCTTTCATAAGAGTTCATGCTGTTTGCATCAACAGCTGCTGAACTTCCAAAGCCCAGTGCACTACCAATGTCTTTTATTGGAGATCTTAAACCGTACAGCGTGTCATCTTACAAAGATATGTACATCTCCTAAAAAATTGATATAAAAAGATTCCTTTACAATTATTACATTTTTATTTGTCTGCTTATAGAAGTTTGCACTATTATCTGACTTTTATAGAAGTCTCTGAATGTTTTTAACAACACAATGCTGATGTTTATTTTTGAAGGTTCTACCACATCTTTGACCATAAGATAAATGACAAGAATAATGGTTGGGAAGACTCTAAAACTAGAGTTCATTTAATGCAAATGTCCTTTACAAGCAATTTCCTGTTTTTAATTCCATTCACTGAAATGCTAAAATGGTTAGCTAACCCTCTAAATATTCCATTGGAATGTTTACCTATACATGTCATATTTGCAGTTGATGATGATACTTTTATTGATCCCCTAAGGGAAATTGACAACTCAGCAGCAGCATAAAAACAAACAATGTACTATAAAATAATAAAAACATGCACATATCATCATCAGTTATAGCTACAATGATTATTGTCCATAAACTGCTGCCTTGGCATTAACATGGAAATCAGCACAGAACACTTTATTTTAAAGATTTGTATTACTTTACATAAATACTAATGTTTGGATATTCAAAGATATAATACATTCTTAAATATACATATATATATATATATATATATAAGCAACGGACTAATATTTTAGCTTTATCGTTCAATCATAACAATCTAACGTGTAACTCTTAAATAAGTGTCTTATTCAAATACCTACATGTTAAGTACAGCATATGTATATACATATCCACATATTAATCAGAGCTATGTACAGTTCATTAGGGCGGTAGAGGTTTCAGACAAGAATTCCCAAGCGTTTCTTAATGAAGTAAGACACCAGGACTTGAGGTCTCTGCTGGTACTCCACCAGAACATCATGAGGAGAAGTGATCTGGTCTCCCTCAAACCGGTTCAGTAACGCAACGCAGACCACAGCGGCTGAAAGAAAATGTTTAGAAGTGATCAAACTCTTTGTGCTTATTTCCTAGATAGTCATGTTAGAAATTATTAGTCAAATCATGTGTAACTTGAAAAAACACAAGAATCTCTATCTTATGGACGACAATATCAAAATAAGCTAATTCATGGATGAATATTTACTGTTATCACCAGCCTGGAACCGGAGTGGTTAATATTTTCTAACAGAAATAATACCTTTGAGGCCACAGACACGGCACATGGCAGCAAATACGGTAGACTCCATTTCAATGTTCCTCACTCCAGCCTCGTAAGCTTTTCTCAGGTACTCCAGCTTTTCTTCATGGGAGAAGGAGCAGAGAGCTCCGTCAAGTCGGCCTTGACCTATAGACACAGCGCAGGATTTGTCAGTAAAAGATGAGAGCAACAGACCTTACAAATAAATTTGCAAATGTGACTTAAGCAAATAAAAAACCCTGAGCAAGATATACCTTCATAGAAGTCATGGGTGCACATGGTGTTTCCAATAACAGTTGGGAAGTTCTGAAGCTCAGAGGAGTACTGCAGAAGCTCACTGGCCACTTCCTCATCCAGCTCTGTGTTTCTGGTGATGACTTTACCCAGAACCACTTGTTCACACTGGGGGCGGAAGGAGTAGTCCACTGCTTTATCAGTGATTACCACTGTCCCTGGAGCCAAGCCTGGGGATGACATGGAGCACATGTCCTATTTTTTAGAGGATTACTTTCATTTTTGACACCAATGGAACAAATTAAACGTGTGTAAAACTTAGTTTCCTTTAAAACAAAACACAAAACTGTTCTTACCGACTCCACCGGATGTCCCTAGACGAAACAAGACCACATCGCGGCATTGGGCGTGGTGCAGCAGTTTAATGAGCTCATGCAACATAATAGAAATTGAGGGGACTCCCATGCCATGCTGCAAGATATACACATCGATGGAAGTTTTTTTTTTAAAATCTTTCAAAAGTTAATTTGTTATGTAATCAACATTTAGGTTGTCTGAAAAGATGTTACCCCCAATAAATCATGGAATACTTACACTTATAGAAAGCACAGGTCCCACTTTGTACATGCAATAGCGATCGGTTCCCTCACAGATATCACGGATTTCCTGTGGGTTTCCTGGCAGTTCCAGCTCCTGGTGGATGAACTGGGCGAAAGCCTTCATACGGTTTGCACTTCCACCAACACACACAAACTATTGCAAATAGAGACAGATGAGAAGACAAATGAGTTGCGTTTCTTCAGTTAGAAAATAATATTTTTTCTGGACTTATTTCACAAACCTTAATATCTCCAAACATTTCTGGAAGGTTATGAGTCTTCGTGCTTAAGCTGAAGTGGTAGAGAATGTCCTCCTCCATAGTGTCCAAATAGGGATTTTTCACCTGGACATGTTGTCTAAATACATTTTGTTTTAAATGGTTAAAAGGTAATCAAAAGTATGGGCTAAGTATGTGATTTGATTGAACTAATAAACACAATTTGGAGGAAAGACGCTTTTACTGAAGAGCAATAAGAAACATTTAATTAAAAACTAATTTGAGGTTCCCAAATACTCACTTGATGTAGTCTTTGTGGTCACTTCCCATACAGTTCAGAAGAATCGGTGCCATGACTGCAGGAGATGCTTTCAAAGACAGTTTGAAAAGTCTTCAGAAGTTGCTGTAAAATGTCCAAGCACTTGTTGCGTTTATTTTTCGAATAAGAGTCAGATCCAGCCGCAGAGCTGATATAGCTGTGACCCCTGACCCTTGCCACTGATTGGTTCTGGAAAGAGGAGTAGCAGAGGTCCTTGCCCTCACAAAAACATCCACTAGCCCCCCCAAAATTATTAAGATTAGCCATATAAAAATACCTGCCATTCAAAAAAGAAACCTATAACAGCAGCAGTGAGAAAACCCTATGTAACTAAAATATGGTGTAATTATTAAACCTAGGAAACAATGCGTTGGACAGTGTAGAGTTTCAACAACAACCAGTTTAAAGCAAGTGAATATATGACATGTTATGACATAACTCACCCAGAGAACATGGAGATAAACTCTGACCCTGGCATGAAACACTTGGGCACATAAAAACAGTGATACACACAACCAACATAATGCAACCAAGCCTCATATTGTTCATTCTGACGTCGAACAACCTGAAACAGGAAATAATATTTTGGCATTAAACACACGGTAAAAAAAAAAAAAGAATCAAAGATTAAATGTTTTAAATAATTAACATTTTATTATCATTCAGCTGTTTTAAAACTACACACAGGTTTTTGCTTTCCTTAACATGTAGTTAATGAGGCACCACTAACAAGAACAACAAACAAAAGGACAAACTTTTAGTTTAGTAGTTCAGTGAAAAAACTGTTGAAACAAAGTAAAACGTTTGATGTGGCTTAAAAAAAGAATAAAATTTAATATCAAAGGAAAAAAAATGTCTTCCATTCCTCTGAGCTTGTAAATTATTTTTGTGCCCACCTGGCAGTCTTCGAGTCTGTTGACATGAAATTGGAGAAGAGCGAGAGTTATTAAACCAATCATTCCCACATTAATCACTAAATTGTCCACATTATACTGTCAAGAGGCCCCGCAAGTTCTTAATGGCTGAAACCTTAAAGTTTTACACCACAGATTTTGTCACCATCATTTTATGGTGGTTATTCATATAACAGTGCCATAAAATCAATACACTGCTTAACAGATTGCCTTCATTTTCTTTTATTGCGCTGCAAGTGCATTTTGAAAGCATGATAAAAAGGAACATGCAATGGTTATGATGTCAGTGACACTGTAACTTGAATTCTGCACTACTTACTTGACATGTCATTGTGCTGGTTTGTTGTCCTCTACATAACCAAAACTCAACAGTTTAGACATGTCAACAGGTACCGGTTTCTTGTCAAATATTCTGTAAAAAGACACCAAAGACATCAAGTTCACATGTGTTGTAGGCGTAATTCCTTATCTTTTAAATGGACCTAGATACATTTGGTGATTTTGTCTTTACAAATATTATGTAATATTTTGACATTAACATAAAGTAACCGTTAGAACAACCCGACTACATTAGATTAAACATTAAACCCTCCAACACGGGATCCTTAGATAAACTCTGGCTACTCATTACAAAGTTTTTCTTTCAACAAAGTACATGCAATGAACAACTAGTATTTGCTTTTGCTGATTTTTCTCTCATCTCTTAGAGAAAATGACCAACTCTGTAAAGATGATCTATTAAACACCACAATGAATCTCAAGTATTTCTTTTATTAGAACAGCAAAAAATGAGCAAGCATGATTACTGTTGCTTGCAAAATCATTCATGTTAAAAGGAAATTTCAAGATTTTATGTCTCTCTGATTGAGTACTGACAAGACTATAAAACAAACAGCTGTAAACTTTAGCTGCAAGCACATTTATTCTGCAAATAGTTTAAATGACCTAAATGCTTTAACTAAAAAAGTTATTACAATAATGATTTTATTATTCTTACTGGAGGAATTGATAGTTGTCATTTACCAGTAGTAGTATTTGCAGTTAAATCTAGCTTGTTTCAGTACTGTTTTTAATACAAAAACAACAAAAGACGAAGAACCGTTTTCAACCAAAAAAACAAAAAAAAGCATTGCTTTGGTATATTTGCTTGTATTGACATTAAACTTTCTCTCATTTATGTGGATATACTATCTCTTTACCATAAATGCTCCATGATCGTGGTCTCAATTCTCGTTTCTGTTTCAATGAAAGTAAGGTTCTTCTGGATTTTTGACAAGTCAATGACATATTCCTGCAGGTACAGGGAACACACAGCACACATCAGCTGTGAGCCAAAGCAAACAAGTCAAGACCCAGAACTGTCTGTCGGCCTTTGCACTTTGTGCCTTTTTTTTTTTTTTACCTGTGAGTGGCCCATCTATGAGCTTTTCTGCTTAATCATCACAACAGTACAACATGGGGACTAAAATGTATGCATAACAATGCCTTAAATATGCATACTATAAGATTTATTAAGATTTTCACTTAAAAAATGTCCACTTTTTTTTTTTTTGCCAAAGATTCTGGGCATTATCTATTGATTTTGAAGCTGTAATGGCAAAATTATCCCCATCTCCTCATAGTAAAGTTTTTTTTTAAATTCCTGGATCCAGACGGTGATCTGGATCACCCCCAAAATGTAATCACTTGTTCCTTTATTCCACTTCTGAGATTCCCTGAAAATTTCATTAAAATCCATCCATTACTTTTTGAGGTATGTTGCCAACAGACAGACAGACGAATGTACGCCACTGAGAACATAACCTCAGCGCCTTGGCGGAGGTAAAAATTAATATGAGCGGGGAGTGTCAAACCAGGCCTTTCTGTGTGGAATATGCATGGTCTCCCTGTGTGTGCTTGGGTTCTCTCTGGGTACTCCGGCTTCCTCCCACAGTCCAAGACATGCATCTTAGGTTAATTGGTGATTCTAAAATTCTTCTCAAGAGGGAGTGTGAGTGTTTGTTTGATGCTCTATGTTGGCCCTGTGATGGACTGGCGACCTGTCCAGGGTGCACCCTGACACTCACCTAGTGGCTGTTGGGATAGGGTCCAGCCCCAGCAACCTTACATTGGAATAAGTAGGTATAGAAAATGGATGGATGGAGTTATTTGCACTACTTAATAATTCTGAATTTGAGGGTTACTCCCCCTCCCCACCCCCACCCCCCTCCTCCACAGTGTAGGGAAATGGCTTTCACAGATAAGAGATTTAATGTTCCTTGCAGTTACAGACTTAGAAAACATGTGCATATGAATCAGCGGGCAGATATCTGCACAAATTTGAATATTGTGCACTACAAGTTTAAAACTACTTCATGAAATCTTCACAGCACGAGTTGACCAAATCAGATCAAACACTATCAATCTTTCAAATATATAATAATAGTTCAAATCCTCCTCTTTGCGTTTTCCTGTTGAGCAGCAGTGAAAGAGGAGTAACTAGAAGAGGAAACGTTATAGACATGAGATAGTAACTTTGTAATCCAATTTAGTTATCTAATTAGAGTCTTTGAAACCATACAGTAGCCTCAAATGAGACAATTTTGTTTACAGCAAGGGGGTGTCCAGTTTGTCCCACATCATTTAGAATAAAAGTGAATCAGATTATTTAAAGGGCGAGTGTAATCAGCAAATATTTTAATAGCATCAGTGTAGAGAAATAATATGAAGCAACATTTTTCAATGTATAATGTAGAACACCTGCTTACTGCTTTACCAACATTGTAACACAAACTGGAAAATAATGCCTTAGCCTTTGGTTTTGCCGTATAATAACATGTTAATTTATAGTTAATTTCACATGAAGAGCTACTGGGTATAGATATGGGCGATTTGATTCATTTCATGCACTTCTTCTCATGTACTTTCAATCGAAGTAACAAACATGGTTTGTGTCTATCTGAGAGGCGTTTGACACTGCTTCCAATAAACATAACGCAGGACAACAGCACCATCTTGTGTCTTCAAGAACTTACATCCTCTTGAATTTGTTGATCACATGATGCTGACTGGATACCTGCATCTCCTCCATCTGGCTGCACTTATCATCATTGTTCTGAACACAAAAAATGAGTCATAATATATAATGTTCATTTTGTGCTTATATATACTGGTAACTTGGCATTGTGCACTTATTCACTGAAAAACAACTAGCTGAAGCACAAAGTAGGCGTGTGACACTAGCGTCACTAATAACCCTTCAATTTAGGCTTAACACATGAGATCTTAACATAACAAACAAACACATGGAGTAGAGCTTATCTCATGAGGCTAAATTACTTTCTAAACAACTTATACATTTCTGTGTTTACCTTCTCTTTTCCATCACTCCTGCCATCATTCCTCTCCCAGGTTGACATATTGTCACTCCCAAAGGGAGGGTTTGGCGGTTGAAAAGCTCCAGGGTTTTTCTTGTGGTCGCTGTTAATTAGACTTATAGAAGTATAAACAATACAGGGATTCAAAATGTATCCAACACTTAGCAGTTTAAACAAATAATTAAAAAAAAAACAATAAAAAAAATCTATGATTCATGCTCTAATGAATGTTGATGCATTTTGAAAAACAAACCGTTACAACTTCCCAGTAAATGATAATACTAAAAAAGGATTTTCTAAGCACCTTGGTTGTGTGGCATCTTCTAAATCAGTGAAGAACCACTCTGGAGGTTTGTATGTATTTGGATTAGAAGTAATTGTTTCCTCATGCCACAAAAGTCCTGTTATTGATGACAAAAAGAGTAAAGATGAGTGTTGGATGCAGGTATGGCCCAGCCAAAAGCACACATAAGGCAACAGGATGGCTTTACCCCTGCGTCCTCCCTGTTTTGCCAGTTTGACATAGTCAGAATCACTCTCCAAGATTGCAGCCCTTCGTCCTTGGGCCCTTTCCTTGTGAAGAGTGCTGATGGTTGGAGACAATCCAGGGATCTGGGAGATATGGCCATCTTGTGTAAGGTACCCTGTTTTGACCCCTGAGGAGTTTGAATGCGCACAGACAGTGAATAACACAAAATGAAGAAAGAAAAGCGCTATTTCTGCTTTGTACTTCATATAAAGGAAGCAGACATCTTTCGCAGTATTTGTAGGGCCCAAAGCTCTTAAGTTACACAGCCTACGTGAGAGAAGTTAGTATGAATCGTTGTACTTACCAGATTTCGTTGGTTGAAGTTCGTCACCCATGAGAACTAAAGAATTTCTAGTGGAAACGGAAAAAACCATCAACCTATGCGTTGTCAACACATTACCAACAAAATATCGCTAGTGCCACCTGGCTAACGCTAGCTAACTGTTGCTAAGCTCGAGCCTCGAGTTTAACACATAACATCACCAACAGAAACGTTAAAACATGTCAGCTAAAGCCCATATTAAAATTCAAAGAGTTTCACTTACTCTGAATTCATCGTGGAAGCGGAGAACAAACCGCTGAGTCCAGTCTGTTTGGAAGTTGTGACCTCGTCTCCATGGAAACGGTTTTATCCCAGACCCTCTGGAGTACAGCTGCTGTGTTGCGATGTGAGCCGGAGATACTGGTGAGAGCACACCGGTGTGTTTCCACATTAATGCTGAGAATAATACCCAGCTGACACCAGCCGAACGTCTGAAGGAAGATAATGTTTATGTGAAGAAAATATAACCAATATCGAACAGATGCAAATATATGGCAGGCCATTCAATTGTAGCTTTTCCCCCATTAGAATATTTTATTACATCCTAATGAATTGGCTGAATACATATATCTTAGAATATGAAATCAATGAAATGAAAAATACTTTTTCCCAGAGGGATATTGCAACGGTGGAGTCTGTTGTCTATTATGTTATGCTATCAGATTACACAGAATAAGCAACAATAATTCACCTATTACATAAAAAAGTAAACTTAAGTTTCAGTTCTTTATTTTATAAATCAATTTAAAATACAAAAAACATTTAATCAAAATACATTTTGTAAAATGGGACTCACTAAAAGCTATCTGTAGCTTATGAAATGGGGCCCAGACACCTAATAGTTACCATAAATCACAAAACAATTCAGTTTCCACCCAAACCACCCAACCTACATCCCAAGACTTCTCAGATTCCCCAGATACATAGATACCGACACAGATACAAACACATCAGATATTGGCACATGAAGAAAAAAGAAAAAACAACAACAACATCATCATCATAAGCCTACATAATTACATACACTTGAGAAACGTTCATAGTTTTACTAATTAAAACTAATTCTATATAGGCTACAAGTTAAGAATTATGCTTATTTATTTGTTACATCTGCATCCTCGCAGTAAGAAGGATCTTTGTGGTCCATAGGTTTAATCGTTCTCATTAGCTTCATTGCCTGCACCTGTGAAGATGTAGGTACTCAACATGCCTGTTGTGGTTTGCAAATGTAATTATCTCTATTGCTTTCACTCTCTGTAGTGCTTTGCTTGAAGTTTTTATATTAATTATTTTCTAATAAACTCCTTATGCTAAACTCATGTTTGGTCTGTATTTGCTTCTCAGTGAACTGGGTCATAATGTAAACTGGACCCCTGTGAGGCATCTTTTTAACATGAAGTCGAGACTGAAGTTCAGTTTTTTTTAAGGATTGCGGATGCGTCAATGTCTTAATCAGAAACAAAGAGGGTTTGTAATGTATGCTGAGAGCAGGGTTTAGTGACCTGTGTTGTGTTTGAATTTGGAGAATCTTATAGTAAATCCTTCTTGTGTAGCAAGAGCTTGGAGTTCTATGGAGGCCCATCCATCCATTTTCTATAGACTCTACAATGCAGGGACGCGGGGAGGCTGGAGCCTATGACAAAGGCAGGATACAACCTGAACAGGTCACTGCTATATTGTAGGACCAACACAGAGACTGCTTTTTGTTGCTAACAAAAATGATTGCAAAAAACTTTTGGTCAGTGCTCTTAATACTCATAAACCTGTCCCTCTTGAAGCTTCCAGAAAACTGATAAATGATTTTTTTCTTTGACAAGGTTGTTAACACAATCTGGTCCCCTGCACTGCTGTCTTGGATCACTTTGAGCCTATTTCCCTTTCCTCTTTAGAGAAACTGATTACCTGTCTAAAGCCATCTGGTTCTCCTTGTGAAGTTGCTCCTCCACATCTTCTTAAGGAGGTTTTTCCTACAGTTTTCCCCTCTATCTTTAATGTTATTAACAGTAGTTTGACCTCCAGTGTGGTGCAGAACATGCTGTGACGCGACCACTTCTGAAGAAATCTGA
>JAOXYM010000013.1:16942788-16954109 GCA_028567055.1 Leptatherina wallacei
CACTCCTGTTTTAGCCTGAAATACTTCTACTTTTCACTTCAGCTTTATGATTATTTCAGCCCAGACTTCAGCAAGTACTTAAACTTTTTCAAATATTTTCAGCAATGGATTCTGAGGACTTGTCCTTTTTAGATTTACAGTAACAGCTGCTTTTGACACAGTAGACCATGACATACTCCATTCCAGTGTGGACAGCAAAATCAAAAAAATCTACAGTTGGACCCAGAAATATTTGGACAATAACACAATTTTCATAAATCGTGCTCTTTATCCCACCACAGTGGATTTGAACTGAACTGAAGTGCAGACTTTTGTTACACAAAAATGTCCTATAAAACATGCAGGAATTGCTATGACTTTTATGCAAAGTTTCCTAATTTCAGGGGCTTAAAAGTAATTGGACAATCAAGATTACTGTAAATAAAATGTTTATTTTTAATACTTTGTTGAGAATCCTTTGCAGGCAAAAGACTGAAGTCTGAAACCCATAAACATCACCAAACACTATGTTTCCTCCTTTGTGATCTGTGGCCATAGAAGAATATTCCACTCTTTGCCTTTAAAAGCTCCTGACTTGCTTTCACAGTAAGTTTTGGGAAATTGTTCATATTTACTATCACGTGACATCCAATCAACTTTTCTGAATCTGAGCAGAAAGTAAATCCCTATAACTTCAGATTTCATCCAACTGCTTCTGTCTGCTGTCACACCATCAGTAAACACCAGTGACCTACTGCCATTGGAAGCCATGCATGCTAATGCCAACTAACCGCCTCCACCATGTTTTACAGAGGATACGGTGTACTTTGGATCACGAGCTGTTCCAAGCCTTCTCAATACTTCTATCTATCATTCTCGTACAGGTTGATCTTAGTTTCATTTATCCAAAGATAGTTGTTCCAGCACTGAGCCGGCTTCTATAGATGGTTTTTTGGTAAAGTCTAATCTGGACTTTCTATTCCTGAGGCTGATGAATGGTCTGTACCTTGTGGTGAATCCTCTGTATTTGCCCTCATGAAGTCTTCTCTTCAAGGTAGATTTTACATACTAATACACCTACTTTCTGGAAAGTGTTCTTCACTTGTTCATCATTATCATAAATAATGATGATAATAATGATAATGATAATAATGATTAATAATAATTAATAAAGGGGAGAAATAATAATCTACCACACAATTGTTTTTACTTTTTGTGCTATGTTCATTTAAGAATCCTTCAAATATTTGACAAGGACAGCTCAATGGTTAAATGTTGAGGGATGGTTCTCAGCTCTTTATTTCAAAACCTGTCTATTATCTGTGAGGCCTCAGGTATTTCCAGATCCAAGGACCCGTCTCCTTCTGAAAACTGAGAACATGCGCAGAGCAAGAAAAATAGCGAAGGTCCTTTAAAAAGCAGTGTGTCAAGCTGAACAGCGAGAATATATCAAGGACAGGAAATGTTGTTTGGTGTTTCAGCATAAAATGTAGCATCTCAAGCAAAACCAAGAACTCCCCCCCTTTAAAAAAAATGTAATTCATTTGGGTTTTTCAAAATCATAACTAGAACTCTAATCATGTCTTAAGAGTATTCCAATATTTTTACATTATACAGTTCAGCTTTCATATAAAAAGTATGATTAATTCAAGAAAGTGTTGTCTCATTACTATACAACTGGAATACCAGTAGAATAAAGGGATCATCCTCCACTCTGAATTTGACCTTGCTTTTTTTAATCTAGTTGACATTTTTTGTCAGAATTTATTGTTCCGAAGCAAAAAACATCCGATGACATGATGGGAGCCATAAACTATTTATTTGCCAGCAAGTGAGACGGTTCTCAGTTTAGTTGTAATTTTAATACCTTCATTAAACAAAATGTGGAATCTTCCCTTGTTGCATATTTCTTAAGTAATGTTATTAGATCAAAGTACCAATCAGGACACATTAAGCTATTGCTAGTATATTGCATGGCAGGGTTATTTAGCCTATTACCTACAGTAATATGGTTGGAGTGTGGAGATAATTAGAGCCCCAAAGCTTATTTTTGCTCCTGGGAACCCTACTGTTTCATTTCTTTTTAGACAGTAGAATGTAAAATGCATTCTGTGGGCCATTTATTCATAAATATGTTCACTGCATCTTTGCACATAACAGCATGTCTGTGAATAAAAACATGACTTTCTTTACTTAAACATTATGTTAATCTACATCTGTGTTGTATTAAATCAATTTTGGTCGCCAATTGCGGTAGCATGTGGAAGATCCATACGCAGCCACAACAGCTTGGCAGCGCTTTCTCATGCTGGTCACCAGCCTGGTCACATTTCACTGAGGGATGGTATCCCATTCTTCAACCATCTGTTGAAGGTCAACCAGCTTTGTTGCGTTGATCACTCTGGCGTGTACAGCATGCCCAGGCTGATCCCACAAGTTTTCAGTTGAGTTGCTCCTTGCAAGGAGAAGGTGCAAAGTTTTTTGTGGCTGCTGCGTAAGGATCTTGCACATGCTACTGAAGTCCCTGACAGTGTAAAATGAATATATGGGTAAAAATTTCCATTATATGAGTTGCTCATTCCACAGAAGCACAATCTTTACAAGTGATACCTCCTTTATAAAGGTGACTAAGCAGGCTTTCCAACACTGTACGATGCATCACCAACTGATGTTATCAAAGGGGAGAAATAGTCAACCAGAAACAAGTTTAATTCCTTTTTGTGCTAAGTTGATTTGTTTTTAAAAATGATGAAAATATATAAATGAACCTGATCACAATAACAACACAGGAGAGAAATATACTTTATATAACTTATATCATATTTAGTATACTTATCATTGTATGTATATATATATAAAATGTGTGTGTGTGTATTAGAATCGTGTTTTAGTTTTATACAATAGTTTTATAGTGAAACGTCCAACCGGAAGCGTCTGTGTGCGTGACGTCGCTTGATGCCGCTTGAGTACAGTAGTAAGTCGCTGCAAGGTAACTTCCTCCACCAATCCTGGCTTTTTCCCGTCGAAACGCCGCCGTCGGAGTGCAAGTTCCAAAGCCTAGATGTAGCTAATGTGTGAAGAAGGAGCAGGTTATCAAATTTATCTTCGTATATCCCATCTCCTTTACAGGAGCATCGAGAGAGTTCGTCACTTTTTTTCTTTTTCCCCCCTTCAACTGAGCGGCCGACGGACGATAATGTTGGCGTCATTATCAGCTGAAGGCTCTGATTTTCATACTTTGCAAAACAAATCGGGTATTGTCGGTGAATTCTAGGGAGATGGCAGAATAGTTCGAGCTGCGCCTGATACCGAGCCGCCTCTGAAAGCACTTTAGGACATAACCCGCAAGGTAAGTTTAACTGTAACGCCTCAGAAATGTACTATAAAGCAGCTTTGTGAAATGTTTGTTGTGAAATGCGACTTGGAAAAGTTTGTCTGTTTGCTGTTACGGGCTACGTGATGTACCCTAGCAAGAAACACAGTCGACTTCCGAGCCTTGCTAAGTAAAAACCTGGCCCCTTTTTTATATTTTTCAAGCCAACTGTATTCAATTCAATGTGAATTTTCGTCTTAGACTGTGGGAACAAATAGCTGTAGCCTATTTGTAAAAAACAAAATACTAAAAAACAACTACCCTAAAACAAACAAAAAAAGCTAAATAAACAAAGCCCACTACAACATTGTAATTTCCCTCTGGGACAAATCAAGTATTTTTTCATTTAATTTAATTCATTTCAAAATCTCGCATGCTAGTTTTGCCAGTAACTGTCTCCTAATAGATGGTTTTTACTGATGATTAATGATCAGCACAAGGCCAACAAAACAATATATAAAAAAATAGTATGTAGTTGCAACTGCGACTATCAGGGTCGTCATTTTCTATTTGGCAAATCAAATCAGGCTTACAGCTTTACAACTAGTTGTGACTTTCTAAGAGTTTTTGTCATGTTAAATCGTCTTTGGGATGGTCGATCTGGCTTGATCGTGTGGCTCATCATTGTATACTGAACACCATTAACATCACAATCCCAGTCCCTCGGGGGGGTAAAGCCCAACACCCAGTTACTGTTTACAGTTATGGGGGATTTGGTTTAATTTTGAACCATTTCTTAGTTAGAAAATACTCAAATAAAACACAACCTATGTGGTTGTTATTCCAGACGATAAAGCATTTGTTGACATGCCTTTCCCAGCTGTGGGATAATCAGACAAAGCAGGAAATGGCTTTTGTTAAGGCTGGAGGAGCAATCAAATGCAAAACCCCGTAGACTTGCTGATGAGAGGGTGTAAAACTTCATTACCAAGGTGTTGAAGCTAGCTGAAAACATTCAGAGATAATTGTGCTGAATGCATTTCAAGATGTGTTAACGGGAAAGTCTCACACTCAAGTGTTCTTCCTCAGAATCAACTCCTCACACCCTCAGAAGTACATCCCTGCAAACTAATCGGTTTGTTCGTCACTATCTGTCAGTTTTTTTTGCCATTTGATTAAAAGCAACACCTGATTAATTTTGTGAGGTGACTGACCACATTTAAAATGTAGCTGCATAACAATCGGACAGTCAAACCTGTGCGGTAGTAGTGTCTGATGTGGGAGGCTGGATTAATGCCACTCAGAATCAATTTAAGGACAAATGAACATCATCAAATGTCGCTGGGATGCATTACTGTAAGCGACGGCAATCATTTCTTGCAGTGGAGGTACCGGACGCGCATTTAATGAAGTAACAGAAAAAGCTGTGACAGGGCTAGAGGGATCCCAGTTCAGATTATTTGTTATGGTGGTCAGTGGACGTCATAAGTGGCACTTGGTGTGTTTGTGTGATCTGGAGTATGTAACCCCATAGTTGACCAGTCATTAAGCTGTGGCCCCTCTGTGGACTCCTGACAATCTCAGGGAGTTGCATCCTGGAGTCTGGCCAATAATGGTCAGATAAAAGGACGTCAGAATGTCTGTGCTAGTGTGGCACACATCCAAGAGCTCTTGGGGACCCTGAGGAAACAGGCACCATGCGAGTGTGGCTGTTACAGATTGGACCTTTCCTCCTTCTCGTTTACACCACAGTAAAATTAAAACCCCCCAAGTCCAGAGTCCTGCTCAGGTCCAATTTTACCAACCTGCATCAAACTGCTGACTAAATCCAACCCGTTAATATCTCTTATTGAAATCCGAACTCAACCCAATGATATACAACCTGCGACCTGCGGTTCAAACATTGAATAATTGTAAATACATCCCCCTCCCTCCCTTTTGATGCATTTTTTTTCATTCGATCATTTAATGTGGTGGTTTGTTTTGTCATTAAACATTTGTCATGTACACAAAAATAGCCTAATTATGGAAAAAAGAAAAAAGACAAAAAATAGATATAATGAATAAGTATCCACCCACACTAGTTTTATTTTATTTGCAAAATTTCAACACGGTTTTCTTCTTCCTACTCCAATAAAGTTCATAGCGTCTATGACTTCCACTTTGTATTCTTTTTAGGTTCATATATTATCAGACACTTCAAGTCTTACTCCTACCTGACATGTTTCGACGGCTGTCTTCTTCCTGCTTTTTCATTATTGATCAGTGGCTATATTGGGGAGTATTAGGATTTAGCAAGCAAGCAGTGACGTTATACAGGTGGTTTGGTCCGCTTCAGTTAAGTGCAGATTGAACACAAACCAAAGGAAGGTGTGAAAATATTTGGAAATCCCGCCCAATTGGACCGAGTCCCCAGGCTATCCTGGAGTGAATGTCCCCTTAGACTAACAATGCATTCTCAGCAACACAAGTAGTCTGGTGGCCGTGTTTGTAAACCTCAATGGGTTTCAGAAAAGTTTCCCTGCATATATGTCTTGACAATTTTAATCATGTCTGCTTTCAAATGGGTTTACAATCTTTTTATGGTTGGTGGCTAATTTATGAAGGTACATGCCCAGTAAGCCAACTCAATTGTCACAAGATTCATGTCACCTTTTCAAGCTCTCTAGCGGGGATCACCAACTCTGCACCTCTTGGGCTGATGTCCTGCAGGTTTTAGATGTTTCCCTGCTGCAACACACCTGACTCAAATGAAATGGTTTTCTGATAGCTTGTTGTCAAATTCTGCATAAGCCCCTCGATGACCCATTCATTTGAATCAGGTGTGTTGCAGAATGGAAACATCTAAAACCTGGAAGACGGTGGCCAAAGAGGTCAGAAGTTAGTGATCCCTGCTTTGAAGCATGTTGGTTTGCACCAGTGGCAGCTTTGTGTGTGTGTGTGTGTGAAGACAATCAGAAATGGCAGCTATTTAAAGAAGTTCATGGAGATACATCAACAGGATCAGTTTTATTAGCACTGAGGAGTCATTTCTGTTTATTAATTGCAAAGAACAAGGCTGAAGGCTTATTTTGATTGAATGCTGTCCTCCTGAACTGGTTTCAGCAAGAAATTCATTTTCTAGTTGGTGCCATTGCTAGTGCTTTATCTAAAGGTTGAAGTTAGCTTTTGGTAGACTGACTAGTCTCTTAGTCACTACTCAGTAATATGGAGGTTGTTCATTGGGAGTTATAAAGTTGCAAACTCACAGTTTGGGTGAACAAAGGTATACAAGATGAGTCAAGCGTTCACATTGAAGCAACACAATGGTCATTTCCTTGAAACATGAAGTTCACTGTACGTTCTTGACGAGATTCACAGATTCAAAAATTCCCAGATCAATAACTCATAAGTGAAGCGGTAAAACACTTAAACTGTAGCAGTAGTGAGGTACACGTTGAGCTACAATCTCATTTTCATCAAAATGAGATGCCCTTTGAGCTGGAAAATGACATTGTGCAATCGGCTGTGAGACAAGCGCACAGGAACTGGCTACACAATGGAAAACTGAGATGAGCAACAGTCTGCTGTCATTAAAAATAAAAAAGACAAAGTGAGATACTGCAGTTCAGTTGCATTTTCTATTTGCAATGAAGCTTTATCCAGAAACCTGAAGCACTTTGCTCTAAGATTTGTATAAATGAGGCTTTGAGGACCTGGTGTGGTTTACAAAGTTAATTTTAAACACATAGTTGAATTTTTCATTGCAAAAGATTTCAAACGTGGTTTTTTTTGGTATGGTGTTTATTCTATTTATTAAAAAAAAAAAAAGGATTAAGCATCAGCTTAGATCCATGGAGTTAAACAATAACTGCAACCGAAGCAACCCTGGAATATACCAACCACAAGTTGTTTTGAAATAATGATATGGCTATTTGGTTAATCAGCAGAGGAATCAAGCAAGTCATCTACAACTTAAACTGATCATTACTTCAATGATTAAGTAGCTGTTGGCAACCACATCTATCAGTAGTTGTAGCATTTCACTATAGCAAACGTATGTGCCACTTACAACATGGCATGAGGGTGAACTGCAGTAGTACTACATCCATGTGGAGAAATGCACAGGAGTGGTATGTTAACTTTATTATCAGTCTTTTGTGGGAATTTTAACTGATTAAACAAAGGAATAACACCACTGCTAAACTTTTTTTCCTCTGTGATTTTTCTCAACAATAAGCAGCTGCATCCCCAAGTGGTTTATCACAGCACCTGAGCCAAAAGATTAAGAGAAAACAGTTACAAATCATTCAAGAAGACTGAATTATACCTTCTTTGATTTACTGTCCAATCTGCAGTAATATTAGCAAGTTGTTCAAAATTGTAGTTTTTTCTGTTTCTTTGAAAGGCTTGCTTGAGTGAAACATTAACAGAAAAGTACCAATAAGAGACTTAATGCCATTACTTTAACAGATTGATGTTGCAGTTAATGTTGCACATTACATGTCTTAAAAGGTCTGTAGAGCCCCCCCCCCCCTTTTTTTTTTGTTTGTTTTGTTTTGCTTTTTTCTTATTAAAGAAATCATGAAGCAAGGCTTAGACTCTGAGAACAATAAGGCATTCAAGTGTTCATGTTTACATTATTGTTTCCAAAGTCTTTGCAGATATCTCAACCTCTCCTGTCTCACATCGCTGTAGATCTGTCTGATATCTATAAAGTGAATGATTTTCCAGAGATATCTGGGAGCACTTAAGGAAACTTAAAATGGAGAGAGAGTTTTATTTTGGAGGGGGCTGGGGGGTTGTAAATGACAAAGTATAGATAATAATTATTTCCCTATGTCTGGTAATTTGTCTGTCATAAGCAGCTGGCAGTTTGGACTGGAACAATATGCAAGGTAGTAAAAGAGAAGGACTAGCTAGATGGTTGGAGGGGGTGTGTGTGTGCATATGTGTGTGGAATCAGGTTACACAGTCTGTCATTAACAAGGGAACTGCAGTTATGAGACCAAGATAGACTGCTTCAAGTCTGAGCAAGAGTCTTAGGCTCATCGCTCTTCCAGGTAGGTGGCTTTCAAGTTGGGGGGGGTGAGGAGAGACTGTGTGTGTGTGTGTTAGTATATGACTGTGTGTATAAGCAGATGGGAGGCTAAAAGCGTAAACAAAAGTGGGCAGGGTTTGGCTTGAAGTGAAGCACCAGAAAAGCGGCCTTGCTTCGCTTCTTCTCCTGTTTTTGTGTGTGCATGTGCTGACTTAGAGAAACTTTGACTAGCAACAGACCTGGCATCAGATGAGGCAGCAGACTGCAGAGGAACACAGCATGTGGGTTGAATTTGCTTCTCGTGTCCAGCTTTTTAGAAAGGGGCCCTCTGTCTGCAGTGTTATTTTTAGTAAAAAAAATCCTTGAGCCTTTTAATAATCGTCGGCCTTATGTAGCCCAAGCATATCACGATGAGAGGAGCTGTCTGGGACTTGCGGGCTCTGCAGTCACAGCAGGACACAGGAAGTTAGAAGGGGAACAAGAGAATGGGATAAAAGGCTGCCTCTCTATCTGCCAGATTGTAGTCTTGTACCACTGCTGGCTGTTTAGGAGATCTCCCTTCTCTTGATCTGGTAGCTCCGCACAGACTTATTGATTCCTCCGATTCTGTTTTCAAATGTGGGTGAAGACCAGTGGAGACAGAGGGAAGGAAGACGAGACACTGCTGTCTGCACTGATGCAACAAACGTAGATCTGCAGTACTTGTGGCTCGGTATCTACACTAACCCCAGACTGCACTGGAGACAGTCTGCAGTACAGATTTTATGAGCACTTCACCCGCATCAGTGCTCTTGTCTTATCACTCAGCTGTGAGGGGGAAAAGTTATGCTTTGTTTCAGTTGCTGCATCTTTCTGATCTCATCCCATGTCCAGGCAGGGGTTCTTGTTTGGCGTGGGCATTTTGTCTATGATTTTGAGGTTAATCTGTCTTCTTGTATGCCATGAAATTGTGTATTGATGTATTTCTGTTATGAGGGTGCTTTGCTGTCACTTTTTATGGTGTATGCTTGAATAAATCCACCCCATTCCTCATGCTTGAGCCAAATGGGGCATTTATAATGTTTTAGTCATTCCCTGACCTCTAAGAATAGCTTGCCATGAGAGCTGAAATCTGTGTGACAGTACAATATAAATATTTTTTCCTGCACACATATAACATTAAAGACTTACTGATTATTTCTTTTTGGATTATTATTTATTTATGCTTTCTTTTTTTCTTTTTTTTTTTACCAGTCAAGATGTTGAAATTGATATTTTCCCACACAATTCCCCCCTTATTCCATCATGTGAGCTTAACTACAGGGGACAGTTGCACAAAACCAAGGTAAGGGATTAAGCCCGATATGTTGGTCATCCTGGATCAACTTATCCATGATCCATTTGCACAAAAGCAAAACAGGGAAAGTAGGATATGTTATAGCAGAAGTTACCATGGAGATTTTTTCTGTGGAGCTAGCCTGCTCCAGATCAGGGTAAATTTCATGCCTATTTAGTCTCGTCCCATATTACAGTCACCACAAATGGAAACCAATATAAATGTCACTGCCCGCTAACACATTATCACATTAAACTAGGCCCACTGTCATTATTTAAACACTTGTGATCATTAATTGCAATCTTTTTAAACAAATTTCAGATGGTTTTGCTGTCATTAGATTATTAACTCTTTCTCCATAGACATATATGTACAGTCGCGGAGAAAAAATATTCCTTGGGGGTCGTGGCTCCTAAAGTTTGAGAACCACTGCATTAATGAACAATATAAAAAAAGTCATGTTCACCTATTACTGGTTTGAAAGCCTTTCCTTTTCACCCCTGATGCGCACCTGTGGGGGATTTTACTTTGATGTGGGTGCAGTCCAGTGCACCAATTACATTGCATCAATGTAACACGAAGCAATGAGCCTACTGTTAACCCTTGTCCTGTAATTAATTATTTTTACAGGTAATCTTATGTGATACAGCTTTAATAGCCAGATGCAGACATTTACATCATTCCACTCACATCTGCATTAGTTTTACCTGCAATTTCAACGGATTCATAATCAGAGGACAACTACATTCACTGAGATGTTATTCGTGTGGATTGTAATTGTGATGGTTTCAGTAGAGTAGTGAGTGTGTATTTGTGCAATACTAACGTGGTCTAATGGTCTGCAATACCTTGCCACTTTTCTCTCTTTATTTTATAACCGTGGCAGTGTTTCCTTCCTTTTATTCGCTCCTTGACTTCTTCATGCACTTCTAGGAAGATTACTTGCTCCGACAGAGAGAAGTATGCCGCTGTGGTTGCCATGGTAGACCAGTGATTCTGGGATAGATCGTGAGGGTCTATTTGCGGCAGCCGCAAGCCCGCACTTATCCAGGATGGGTTTCACCTGGCTTGGCGAATCCGTGTCTGCTCATCCTGGCTTACTCTTTGTTCAACCAATTAAGCCTGGACACCTTTGTTTTGGATTGGATGAGCCCAACTTCATCCTGGATGTCTGAATCCTACTTTTGTGCAACAGGCCACAGGGCTTGCAGTGTCTTACTTGTACCTCAGATTGATATGCAGGTTTAATTTGTCGACTCTCTCTCTTTTGTTTGTCGTCATCTTAGCTAGCTCTCTCTTGTCTCACCCCCATGCTCTCTTAACCTGTTCACAAATATAAAAACTATATTCATTGCTGTAATTTGTTGACAATTCGAGCTGCATCAGTGTTATTTTGGTGGCTCTTCCCCCATGCTCTATTCTGTCCTCTCTGTTTTCTCTCTCCTCTACTTCATCTCTTTCCATTTCATTAAAGTTCTGTTAAGATCCAACTTGTCTTTGGGAGGGTCAAGCTCTGAAACAAGCATCAGACTGGGGAGGTTTGTGTTATTCAGTGAATTTCTGAATTGTTTTTTTCATCTTCCTTTGTGTGCTGAATCCATGTTGACATGATTTCAGTAGGGGTGGGTTTAAAAAATCGATTAATCGATTTAAATCGATTCAAGTTGAATTAATTCAATATCGATTCATAAAAC
>JAOXYM010000013.1:16966191-16992381 GCA_028567055.1 Leptatherina wallacei
TGAAACACCTTGAAGCCCTAGCTTCATCTGTGGAAAAATGGTGTTTGCATCAGTATTAATGTAATAGATTTGATATGATTGAAATATGTTTTAAATGTTGAGCATGATATGTTACATGGGTTATATCTTGAACATAGTTTTTTTCAATATTGATTCTGCTCAAAATAAACCACAAAATTGAATGTAATGATCATTACAAATAGATATCTTAAATTAAAAATGAGTCACTGTGCAAATAATTAAACGCTGGACTCTTATCTAATTCCCTATAGTTGGCTGCAGAACAGCATCAATAATGAGCTTACTGCCAATATGGAAAATCATTTTATAAATCTGTTTAAGTGGCCAAGAGCTTCTCCTGCAGACTTGTTCATCCGTCAACAGTAACAGCTGCGTTTCTGCAAGGACTGGGGGATGTGGTCAAAATCAATAACACAATATGTATGTTGGATACTGTGTACATATTTGTGAACTAAATATTTTCTTTGAGTCATTCATTTAAAGCACTGGACTAGGAAAGTGCTGGCATGATTTCTTTTTAGCCATAATTCATTTTTGAAAGAATGGAAGTTACGTTGGCAGGAAATCCATCTTATAGTAGCAGGTGTTGGATTTCAAAGAGGAAAATGCATTTAAATTAACTTCTGTGGCCTCTTTTGGTAACTGGCCTGTCAAGAGATGTCTTCTACCTGCATGTTTTCTGGTGTAAGTGAATGTCAATTAATTTAATGGGTTTGTTATTGCTCTAATGGCTTTCCTCATATCTCTGCTTCCTCTTATCAGATGTTGAACAGCCTGCTGGCAGACCAGTCCTCAGAGACCAGGAGTGTGTGTGTGAGGGCGGCTTGTGTGAGCATGACCATCGCTGCACAGGCCAGCAGTGTTTCTCTTCTCTGAAGATGATCGACGGGGCAGCTGTCCAACAGAAGGGCTGCCTGAGGGATGATGAGGAGGGCAGGGCTACCTGTTCTATGCCACCCTCATCGGTCCATGTTATCAAATGCTGCCAGGGCCATCTGTGTAACATGAACGTCACTGTGCACACACTTGGGAAAGGTGACTTTGTACACATTTGTGCCAGTTGCCATTTATTGTCCACCTCAAGTCTCTCAAGATCACTCAGAAGTTCTCTTTGGAGTTCTGTCATCAAAATTTCGTCTGAATTTTTCAAATGCCATGAAATTTACATCTTACAAGCCCTGTTTTCTGAATCTTTTTCAGCAGATGAAGTGAAGCCCTTGATCAAAGAGGAGCATGAGTGTGTGTGCGAGGGAAGCTCATGTGTGACGGGGAATCGCTGCTTGGGTCACCAGTGTTTCTCATCTCTGACAGTCAGTGCTGGCTCCCAGGTGTACCAGAAAGGCTGCTTTAAGGTCTATGAGCAGAGCACAATGACCTGCAAGACGCCACCTTCCAGAGACCAGACAGTTGAGTGTTGCCATGGGCACCTGTGCAACATGAACATCACTGTGAAGCTGCCTGTCAAAGGTACAACACTATACTACCCAGAATGCCTCATGAGTACAGAAACAGATAAAAATTCTCTAAAATTTGTATCTGTCATTCTTCAGTAATGGATTCTGTGTTACTCTCTAAGCTTACGCCACACAAACTTCAACTTGCATTTTATTTACTTAAAATATCAAAAACAGTGGGGGTTTGGTTTTGGATACAAGTTCTGGTTTTTGCACGTGGAAGCATGCAGGAAGGATATATGTACTCAATCAGCCACAGTTAATAGCAAGTGCACAATAATGGCTGATATGAGCTTACAGGGATGGTTGGTTCTGCATATCCTCAGTTATAAACAGTTGTACAGTTTTTCAACAAGATTTTGTCTCACCCTCTGAAATTATATAAGTTAAGGAGGAAGACTTTTGATATAAACTCTTAGTTAAACTGATCTCACTTCACAAAAGGCTGCTTTTTCAACAGGGGTTTGTTTGCCTTGTATTACCACGTCATTATTCCATCATTCTCCACTGAGACAATCTTCACCATCAGTAGTAAAATGATCTGCCATTGCTGTTTTTCGGTTGGCCTGACTTGCACCTCTGTCTGGTCACACTGAGTAACTCATGACACCAAGAAGAGAGAGACTGTGGGCATCTAGAGGAGGTTTTGAATATTATTTAGTCATGGTCTGCTTCTTCCTCTATCCTCTTGGTGGCTGTGGTAGCTAGTTGACAAGAGCCCAGAGGGCGAGGGCAGAAAGGGATTGAAGGAGAGAATGGCATCTGTACACAGAGCTGTTGTCCCTTGCTGTTTCTTTCATTTGTATGTTTTCTAATACAGCTGGGCTTTATGTATTTTTTCAAAATGAATATTCATAACTCATATTGCCTTTGAGAATTGGATCAAAGTGAAATGAAGTTAGTGGAGTGAAAATATGTATGAGGCTGTTGAGAGCTAGTACCAAGACCCAAACCCAGTTTCTCTCCTTTGCGTTACCCCCTCTGTATTGCAGAAGTAAGAAGCAAGGATTCTTATTACAGGGTATACAAAATGTGTCCTGAACCACCCAAATAACAAAGTCTCCAATAAGATGCTTTCTTGCTTTACAGCTACCAGAGAAATCTATACTGATATAAAACAACATCCAAAGTCCCAGGATGTATCATTAACAGATAACAGGGAAAAAATAAGCTGTAAGCACTGTGCCAAAACTCCAGATTTCTCTTCTGGTGCCTGAGAGGTGCTTTTTGTTGTCCATATTCTCAAATATTCCTGCTCCTCAATACTGAGAGGTTTGCCATACTTTAATGATTTTTATCCTGATGATATCCCAATTTTTAAATGTCATCAGGCAGAAGTATTGAGACAACGTTGATGTGTGACATTGTAACCGAACTGAAAGCTCTTGACTGATGTAGATTAAATGTTGGATTGCCAAATAACTAACAGAAGATTACTTCGTAAACTGTTGTTAAAACTTGTTTAGTGTACCTCATAATGTTAATTACATGTTTCCATTATAATCTGTAAACTTAGTAGTCATGGCAAAGCAAGTTGTAGGCTTTGTGTCAAATTTCCATGGCAACCATGCTTCAACTCATGATGGTGAATCGTATGCTTTTGTACATTGTCACTGTACAAAAGACTGACAAGTACACGACTGATATTAGATCTAACACAGACTGGAAAGCCATTAAGTCTATATAGACCACAGAATAGGCTATTCAATCAAGATCATTTATAAGCTACAGTACATTCACTTTTAGCATACTGTAGTACCTGTTATCTCTGTGTGGATTTTTATAATGTGTTGAACTGCTTCATAGTTCAACCTGCAGATGTTTTTACAAAGCAGAACTTGATTTATAACTATTACAGTCAGTGAATTAACAGTTTACTGTGAGGATATATTTTACCCCCCACCCCCACCCCTCAGACTTGTACAGAATAAAATCTACAGAGATTTTAACAGCTTTCAGTTTGTGAGTCAAGATGACTCGGATGACTAAACTCGACATCACAAATCAATTATTTCATGCTCCTTTTACATCTCTCGAATTGCATCTGTTACATAAGTAAGCTTATTGAAATGTTTGTAAATAACTCTGCAAACTCAGTTAAATCTGAATCATGTTTTTGATTGAAAACACTATTTTTCAGGTCATTGAACCTATTCCTGATTTTACAGAAACCTCAACAGACCTGCTGATGTCCTACTAGCTGACTATGACAGGACTAAGTTGTTATACTTATTTACACATTACGCAGGTATTTGAGATGTTATCATAAGAAATTGCACAGGGATCAGGGAATTATCTATTTTTGATGTGCTCTCTGCTGTGCTTTTTTCGTAACCCTTCTCTCCAGTCAGGTTTTTCATGGATATGAATAATCATATAGAATAGAAATGTATATGTTTTCCAGCTAAATACACCCCCGTTCGTCCATGTTCTTGGTTCATAGTGAGCCCAGAGAAAGTGTTACTAGTTATGCATATGAGGAAGAAGGAGTTCATTATGTGAGCTGAGAAGAGGGGGGACATTGTCTGTGCTGCAGACACAGTGGAGTCTTTGCCTTGGAATGTTTGGAGAGTGTGAATGATAGTCAGTCAGGTCCTAATGCTGGTCTTTGCTGACTTGATGAGATCCACTTTGTGTTAATGTACATATGAATGAAAGCTCTTGAATATGTGCTATGTGTACACCTTACATGCACCCATGTTTCTTCAGAAGGTCGGCAGAGTGCTGCAAGCTGTGATTTGAGAGTGGTTAAACCTCTACATGTGTGGCCCAATTGGGAGGGGGAGGGGGGGGGCAAATAAGAGTTTCCCCTCAATGTTTCTTGCTCTAAAGCTCAGTCCTTATGGAGCCCCTCATCTGTTGTTTACTGTTACAATGCAAACAAGTTCATTCTTAAAACTGACTAAAGGTGGATTTAATCTTTACAGAGTAAACTATATTTCACTTCTGAAAGGTCTGATTATCTAAAGAAAAGTATCCTTATTTTCATCTCTCCTTTCAGTTGATGAGCTGCCCAACTACAGCGTGACCACACTGACTATTGCCATCGTGGCGCCCATCATTGTTCTCATCGTCCTCTCTGCTGTGGCTATCCTCATGTTCAGACGCATCCACCACAACCAAATGGAGAGGCTGCCATCGCGAGATGCTGAATATGGAACTATTGATGGACTCATCGCATCTAACGTGGGGGATAGCACTCTGGCAGTGAGTAGGGCTTGCCATTTGCCATTTCATTAGAAAAATATTTTTTTCTAATGAAAGAAAGCTTGTAATATTTTTCACAATTCTAACATTGTAAGTAGTGGGAACCAGGCACTGAGCATCACCACAATAAAATTACCCTTACACTCAAACATGATGGAAACATTTGTTTTCTCTGATGCTTTTCAATTACAGAGGTGGTGAGAAACTAATTAAAAGAGGCAAAGAATGATGTGAAAATACAAAATAGTCCTTAGTTGAAGCTGAATTTAAAGCCAGTTTGAAGTTCTGCATTTCAAGATGACAACAGCATGAACTGACAAAAGCAGTCTTTTGGTGGCTCTGTATTTTAAAGTTTGTGATGAAATCAGCTTCTTTTGTAAAAACTGTTCACAGTATAAATCTTTTCTCCTGTGTTATAGCACTTATTAAGAAATGTACATGTGTTTAGTGCATCTACTTATGGGTAGATGTGCAAACACGGGTAATGGTTAAGCCTTACATGCACAGGTAGTGAGATTGTTGGGTCAACAGGAGCAAGATCTGTCTCCAAACATGATTGAACAAAGCAGACCATCATTATGGAGCATTGTGTACTTTACAGATCATAATCTCAAGAATGTTTTGGTACTTTTGTCCAAAGAGAGAGGAAAAATAAGGTCGAAGTCATGCATAGTGGATTCATGAGCAAAGTTTGTGTGTAAATGGTTGAGCGGGGGTGGTGATGGAAAGACATAACTTGTTTAGCATTTTCCCAGCAGTCTCTTAGAGGAATGTCTCTGCAGGAAACTTATGATTCATGGTTGAAAAAGGAGAAAATAAATAGCAGAGTGGTTTATGTTTTGAGCCCTGGTAAACTGATCCAGAGTTTGGGTGGAGTCCTGTGGTTAGCATTTGGTCTAAAAGGCAACCCAGTGCATTCACTGGCTCAAACACTGTGTAATCAAGATGGCAGAAACCGCTCACAATTCAGTTGGTGTCCTAACAAAATGCATGGCTACTTGACTTTTTTTTGTAATTCTAGATTCTTGTAAAAAGTTATCCTAGTTTTTGACTAACTTCTCAAATTCCAGATTATGCTATTTATTTTTAGTAATGCAAATCACATGTATAGCTGTAAAGTCGTGTGTGTCTGTCCATATGTCACAAAAGACACAGATACTGTTTCTCTCCTTCTATTTCCAAAGTCCATCAGTATACGTGGCTGTTCAGGCCTCCAATATGGAGCCACAGTTTGTGTTTTTCAGCTAAATTTAAAAAAAGTGCTTGGCAGCAACATAAGGAAGATTATCAAAACGGGGGAAAGCAAATCTGACTGACACGCACACACACTGTTTTCAGTCCTCTTTCTCCCCTCCTGGTTCAGTCATTTGTTTTTGCTCAGCAGCTGCTGACTCAGTTGCTGTACACTGCCCTCCTGTGTCAGCCTCGACACACTGCATGTCTTGCAAATGACACAAAAATAGAAGGCTTAGCAGCATTGCGCCTGTTTTGGAGTCTGGCCCTTGGATTAGATAAAATCTCCAGCGCCCACACCAGTCACCAGAGAGGAGGAGGCTCCTGTGTTGTTTACTCAGCAGGGAGCATTCAGCACCTCCAGCACAGACCCACAACCACACGCACAAACGCATTATTCTGGCACACACACACACACACACACGCACACACGCACACACGCGCACACACGCACACACATACATATCTTGCTACCCGCCATCCCATGTGGTTGCCACATCAAAGACTGCTTTCTTGTTTTGATCTCCATCTGAGTCCTAGATGCCCTGTGTTTCGTCATTTTTAGGCTTGAACCACAGGATTCCTTTTGTGTGTGTTGTGATTGAGATGGCTCTGTTGCAAATATTTCCAGACACACTTGTAAATATATAATTAGTTATGCTTTATGTTTTTTCTTTCCCAGGATCTGCTGGATCATTCCTGCACTTCAGGAAGTGGTTCAGGACTCCCTTTCCTTGTTCAGAGAACTGTTGCTCGACAAGTCACACTCAACGAGTGTGTAGGTAAGTATTCTTAAGACTGTTCTCTTATTTGCAATCCTTCCAACCTCAGCCTCCTCATCCATTTCAGTGAAGTATTCCAAGTGTGTCGACGCAAGAGCCTGTTGCAAAAGATGTGGTAAATTCCAGCTATTTAAAAAAATGGTCCTGGTCTCTGATGAAGCCCCAGAATAAGTCAGACTCTGACAGACAAATATGCTGTGGGAATGTGCACAGATTTTTATTGTTGTGTTGACCTTTTAACTTCCTGAGAAATGACCAAAACTTTGATGCTACAATAACTAATAATAAGATAATAGCATCTTCCTGTTTGTTAAACCTTCAAATTGGACCTTGTGGTTTATTTTTAATTTGTCCACTTTGGTCTGGCCTCATTTACAGGACCAGTGAGTCCATTAAATGAGTTCAGTATGAGTATTTAATAAATGCAGTTCTAGTTCTTAAAAATCTAATAATAATACAAGGAAATCAGTTTGAGGACTTCAAAACAGAAGAGTTTTGTGTGGATATTCTGGATCTGGGCCAGAGTGAATGCGCAACAGTCCTGCAGTGAAGTCCCCTGAGCCAAGATTGCAATTTAGCTTGGAGATTGTTTGTGGTATGTCAAAAGTCAGCAGCAAAAATATTTTCCTACACACAACCACATAAGCAGACATATTTATCAGTGTTGAAGACTCTGTTGAAATAACTTAAGGCAACACTCCTCCTCACTCTTCTTCACCACCTCTGCTCCATTTAAATATAATTGAATTATGTGGCCACTGGAGGGCAGTATCAACACTGACATTTACAAATACCACCACCATATCGCCAGTTTACTAAAGTGTTTTGGTTTCTTTTGGTTCTGCCAAAATGTTGCCTCTTTACACAACAAGTAAATACTGGTAGCTGCACTGGCATTCAGTGATTTTTTTTTTTCTCCTTACTGTTAAATAATGTGAAGCCAATGTTGAAATCTGTTTTTGCTGGTCTTGTTCCAGTAACTTCAAAGAGAGAGAGATGCAACCCGATTCCAGAAAAGTTGGGACGCTCTTCAAATCTGAACAAATTGAAAATTTTAATGAAAACTAAAAGACCTTCAAATCACAGGAGCCCATATTTAATTCACAAGAGTACACACATAGCAAATGTCTAAACTGAGACATTTCACAATTTTATGCATAAAATGAGCTCATGTCAGATGTGATGCTTGTTAACAGGTCTCAAAATAATTGGCAGGGGGGCAACAAATGGCTGGAAAAGCAAGAAAGTTAAAAAAGATTCAGCTGGGAGAACATCTAGCATTGTCAATTGATATTCTGTCTGTGACATGAGCAGGTATAAAAGGTTTGTACCAGTGAGGCAGAGCCTCCCAGAAGTAAAGATGGGCAGAGGCTCTCCAAGTGCGTAAAAATGTTGTGGAATACTTCAAAAACAATGTTGCTCAATGTCAAATTGCAAATACTTTACAACTCTCATCTACGATGCATAACATCATCAAGAAATTCAGAAAAACTGGAGAAGTCTCTGTGTGTTAGGGTTAACCCGAAGACCTTTATTGGATGCCCGTGGTCTTCGGGACCTCAGAAGGCCCTGCATCACTCATCAGAATGATTGTGTCACTTAAATTATTAAATTGGCCCAAGAATACCTCCAGAAACTACTGTCGGTTAACACAATCCTCGATGCCATCTGCAGATGCCAACTAAAGCTCTATGATGCAAAACGAAAGCCATATTTGAACATGGTCCATAAGTGCCGTTGTGTCCGGTGAGCAAACACTTATCTGAAATGGACTGTGTCGGAGTGGGAAAGTGTTCTACTGCAAATTTGACATTCTTGTTGGTGATCACGGACGCTGCGTCCTCCGGGCTGAAGAGGAGGGAGACCTTTAGTGTGTTATCAGTGTTCACTTCAAAAGCCTGGATCTCTGATGGTATGGGGGTGCATAAGTGCATACAGTATGGGCAGCCTGCATGTTTTGGAAGAAACTATGAACGCTGAAAACTAGAAAAAGGTTTTAGAGGAGCATCTGCTCCCATCCAGACAATGTCTATTTCAAAGAAGGCCTTGGAGATTTCAGCAGGACAATGCTAAACCACTTACTGCAGCTATTACAACAGCATGGCTTCACAGGAAAAGAGTTCGGGTGCTGAACTGGCCTGCCTGCAGTCCAGATCTTTCACCCTTCAAGAACATTGGGTGCATAATTAAATGAAAAATATGGCAAAGGCGACCACAAACTCTTCAGCAGCTGGAAACCAATATCAGGCAAGACTAGGACCAAATTCCAACACCAAAACTCCAGGAACTCATAACCTCGCTGCCCAGACATCTTCAAACTGTTTTGAACAGAAAGAGAGATGTTACACTACGCCATGGTGCCAGCTATTTTGAGACCTGTAAGAAAGCATCACATTTGACATGAGCTCATTTTGTGCATAAAATTGTACAATTTTTCAGTTTAGACATCTGTTATGTTATGTATGTTCTGTTGTGAATGAAATATTCATGTGATTTGAAGGTCTTTTAGTTTTCATTTTGTTCAGATTTAAAGAACATCCCAACTTTTCTGGAATTTGGGTGGTACATGAATAGATAGGCCTATCTTTTTAGGTGTAAAATATGAAACTTTCTGTGCCAGGCAGGCAGTGACCTGATAACAGATGGGAGATATTTTCGATTTTTGCATTATTATGAATTACACAAGCTTGCAACTGGCAATCTTAAAAACTAAGGGCTGTATGCATAAACTTGGTCTCAAAAGAACAAGGAGACATGTGAGATTACTACAGAAGTGTTTCTTTGCCTGCTAGCTCACAGTTTTTGTTACCTAGTGATGAGACAGACATCTTTGTAATCAGCAGTCTCTGTTTTCAAATGACATATTGTTTGTGTGGTTTGCTTGAAGTGGAGAAATTAGCAGAAGCTCTGAAGCAAACAGCTCTGTTCTCATGTTTTTGTTACATTCTCATAAAATTGCTTGGGTTTTGAATTGGTAATCTTTCTCCTTCTCTCACCTTTCAGGCAAGGGCCGTTACGGTGAAGTATGGAGGGGGCAGTGGCAGGGAGAGAGTGTGGCTGTGAAAATTTTCTCCTCCAGAGATGAGAAGTCGTGGTTCAGAGAGACTGAAATTTACAACACTGTCCTGCTGAGACACGAGAACATCTTGGGTAGGTCACATGTATCACATGGGATGTGATTTAGTAAGCTGTGAGAATACACACTGCACAACATAACAAACAGTGGACTACTGCTCAAGAAGACATGAAAAAGATGAACACTGATTTATACAGAGTAAAGTAATTTAACTATACAGGCAATGTGATGTGTAAAGGTAATTTATGATTCGCCTAACCAGCCTGCTCTTATTTCTAACTGTACTGTTGTGTTAGTAATTCAAATGTTTTCTCAACTCAGGCTTCATCGCCTCAGACATGACTTCCAGAAACTCCAGTACTCAGCTGTGGCTCATTACTCACTTCCATGAAATGGGCTCCTTGTATGATTATCTTCAACTCAGCACACTCGATGCATCCAGCTGCCTCCGCATGGCACTCTCCATAGCAAGCGGCCTCGCACATTTACACGTTGAGATCTTTGGCACTCAGGGCAAGCCAGCCATCGCCCACCGAGACCTCAAGAGCAAAAACATATTGGTGAAAAAGAATGGACAGTGCTGCATCGCTGACCTTGGTGAGGATTTTGAGTGTTTGCGGATGAATATGTGTATAGAAATGTATTTTAAAGTCTAAGGTGAATCTGAATTTGGAGGGAAATGTATAAAATGCTAAAGAAAATGACGATAGTATTTACTTTTGAGTAGTGTGAACTTAACATGGCTTCAGTGAAAGAACTTAAGAGCTGCTGCATCCTAGCATTAGACAAGTTAAGGCTAATGAACAGGTTGTTTTAATCTCATGGCTTATTAGTTTACATAAGAGATGTATCTGCAGCAATATCACTCTGTTTCCGTCTAACTCCTCGGCCATACATGTTGTTGAATTAGTAAAAACAACCAGTACTAAATGTATCACCCAGTCCTTAACCAAAAACGCATTTGGAAGACCTTTGACTACTTTTTCTAATTGCACCTATGTTCCATTTACAGATACCTGAATAACATCTAATTCAGTTACAAGCCACAACCTGGCGACAGCCTTTACCTACTTACAGGCTTGCTAATGAATTCTGCTCCGACTGACTCACTTTGCTGTGCTGACAAACATGCTAGCAGTTATTTGTCTCATCAGCCTGTTGTTGTTATTATTATGTTCGAGTACATCCTGTATGCTGGAACAGAGTTGTTTGCTCTGAACAAGTGATGTTTTATCATTTAAATCAGTTGAAAGAGCCCAGCGTGTCATCCTTGATATAGCTATTTGAGACGGGAAGTTACTTTCCACTCAAAATGTGTCTGGCCTATTGTTACCTAAACTATGTTTGTCCTCTGTGCAGGTGCATGTGCAGCGACTATTGAAGGCTTTTTTGACTGTTAGTTGTCAACACAAAAGCAACTGGGAAGATTTCACGTCAGACAGTTTATTTTAAGCAGTTGGATATTATTTGTCTAGTTCTTATTTATCTTGAATGGAGGGAAACCTAACAGTGTTTTTTATTTTCCTTCTAGGCCTGGCAGTCATGCATTTTCAAGACACCAATGAGTTAGATGTGGGCAACAACCCTAAAGTTGGCACAAAGCGTTACATGGCCCCTGAGGTACTTGATGACTCCATCCAGATGGATTGCTTTGAGTCCTTCAAAAGAGTGGACATCTGGGCCCTCGGCCTTGTCTTGTGGGAGATTGCCAGGAGGACGGTCAGCAATGGTCAGTACATAAATCTGGTGGATGCTGCAAAGTCTGGAAGTAGTAAAATCTTTCAGACCATCTGCTGGGCTTGTACACAGTGTTACAACTACGGATGCATGATATTGGATTTTATTTTTTTGGGGGGGGTGGGGGAGGGCAAAATTAAATATTTGATATTTAATCTTGAATATATCGGTAGATACCGATATCGTGCCCATTATATTGTGCATCTCTAGTTAAAACTGCCATTAAGAGGAATTTCATTCATTTTAGTGATTAGGAAAACAAGCTGTTGTAAATTTGTCACATCAATAAGGCTGTTTGTGCTTCAGAATGGATAAAATTCCATTACTAGAACTTGACTAAATTAAACTTTTCTGCTATTGATGGAAAGATTTAGTTTCTCCTTTTGTTTTTGTGGTGTATCAAAACTGTTCCAGAGCTGGTTCAGAGCCAGAACTTAATTTAGAAACCGTTCTTACCCCTTTGACCACACAGATCTTTCTCTGACCCTGAAAACACAGATAACACAGCCTCTTCACTGGACTAGAGTAAAAAATATTGCTTACATCAGGGGCTGGGGATGAAGTTATGGAAGTAAATAAAAACAACAAAAAAAAGAGACTGTTTATGAAAATCTAGACTCGCTATGTAGTGCTTGATCTGTGTAATCCAAGAGAGAAAAATTACAAACTAAGCCTTCACATGGATGTAAAGTCAAAGCAGCAGTGTAAGAAGAATATGAGCTTGTTGTCTCATTTTGTGCTTTTTAATAACCCAAATTGTGTTTATAAAACTCTGCCTGATGCGCCATCTAGAACAGCTTAAAAATATGTGAATACTGTATGTCCCATTTGCAGCACTGTTCATAAATTTCAATCAGTATCCGATTGGCATTGCAGTGTTCATAAACGCTGTGACATAGTCACAGATTACATTTACTCTGCTGTGGAAGATCACACCAGTTCTCAGCAGTTTCTCCTTTGAGCAGGCTCTAGTGTCAACTCTAAACCAGCACTGAAACCAAATTGTGTTCTCGTTTATAGGCATAGTAGAAGACTACAAACCACCTTTTCATGATGTGGTCCCAAGTGATCCCAGCTTTGAGGACATGAAAAAGGTTGTGTGCGTGGATCAGCAGAGGCCCAACATCCCAAACCGATGGTTTTCAGACCCAGTAAGTATTGAGCAATGGGTATTCCCTCGCAATATAATCCCAGTCTTCATGTATTGGAATGACTTTCACTAATGAATGTATTTCTTCTCACTTTTAGACTTTGACCTCCATGGCTAAACTCATGAAGGAGTGCTGGTACCAGAATCCTTCAGCCAGATTAACAGCACTGCGCATCAAAAAGACTCTTTCAAAGATCGACAGCTCTCTGGATAAAATGAAAACGGATGTTTGAGCCTTTGTCAAGAAAAAAGAGGCCTTTGAGAACATCCAGAGGATGGACCAGACAAATCTCCAAACAAAAAGACTTAATGGGTTTAAGTGCCCTTATAGTGGCACAGACCTATATTTATTTAAAAAAAACTTGGTGGGACACATTTTGGCATCCAAAGATGGCTTATCGGGCATTTCTAAGACTGCCCTGTGGTCTTGGAAAAAGGAAAATATCTATTCAATTTATGATAAAAGAGCTAGGCTGTTAGAAATGTTCTTGAGGAGAGAAATTGTTACCTGGGCATTTCAGTATGGTTGTTTTTGTAAGAAGTGGAGACTTTGTTTGACACATTTTTTTTTGTTTGAAAGACATCTGAACATAGCAGCTTCACTTCTCTCTTTAATTGTTCTGCATCCATTTGCATCATGGCAGGTTACTTTGGGAAGCAGACCAACTTGCCAGTTTATTTTAGCATACCTTCATTAACCGTGATCTCTACAAGGCGTGTAATGTTTGTGTGTCATGCACCACTGTTTACGATACTGTCAGAACAAGTTACTTGGGAATTCATCTGTTTTGTAACATCCAATTGTACAGCAATGTCAAAGACACTGTTCCTTCCTGATGCATTATCCAACTACAGGAACCTTTTTATGTATCACCTGGAATTTAACAATCGTTTTGTTTCGTTTTGTCAGCTTTACAGAGACAAATTCTAAAAGATCAAATAAAATATCTGCTAGAATATGCTGAATTCTCTTCTATAAGGCCCATAAGTTGGCCTGTAAAGCCTGTATACAGTCTTAACGCGTGCATTTTTGTCTTAATGCGTGCATCGTCAAGTACATGAAGTCAAACTTCAGCCTTTTTTTTTATTTTTTTTTATTTCTTTAACATTTTATATTAGTGATTTCTATTAATTAAATAGAAAAAAAAAAGATTACATCTGTCTCTTTTGTCTTGACGTTGTGATGTGTATTGATGATTGGCCATGTTGGATTGTCAGTCATGGCTGAAATATGTTGCCATGAATTTTACTTCAGAAAAATGTCACCTTCAGAAAAGGAATGTAATTGTTTCTACCACATAAGCAACTCAAAAATCACCTTCAACTTTTACAAGTATTCACTGCCTCATAAATTGATTTTCTTTTGTGACAGAATTTCCATCGATGAAATATGTGCAAAAAAACGAGCTTTCAGCTGCAGCAACAAACTAAAGCTGCACGGAGAGGGTACCTCTGCAGATGTCGAACAAAAACTTGATCTAACAGATTGATTAATATGCCAGAAGGGTTATAGGCCAGATGACAAACATGCACTGCTGTGTTTCTAACAGGGTTGAGACATCTTGCATGCATTTATCAACAGCTGTCTGCCTTTCTACTCTGACAATCTTCATATTTATTGTAATTTGATTCCTCGTCACCCACAAAGGCTTAGCCTTGCTCTTTTTAAAGGTCCAACTTCTGAGAAATGGAAATAGAATTTGGTATATATGTTCCCTGTGATGTTTGAGAGGCGGGAGCAAAAAGATCATCTATGTTCTCCTTTCCATACAGGCTGTTTATAAATATACAGTATATTGCTATGAATCAGATTATTAATGAGTGCTTTTTGGTATTAGGAAATTACATCTCACATATTCATTGGCAAAACAGAAGGTACACTCTTAATTTTAAGGTTTTTTATATGTTAGGACATCAAGAGAAAGCAAAACATCTGGTTCTTATGAGGTTTCAAATATTGGCCACATGTAACACCATCAATTATTTAACCAAACCTAAGCCAGAGTGCAGAGGCAGGGTGTTGAAAGATCAAGCGATAACTTGAAGCAATACTTTTTTATTTTTATTTTTTTGTATGTCATAAGTTTATTATTTAGTGGAAATTGTGGCCCCCTCTTTTTTACAAGGTCACCACATTTAATTGAATGTTGCACACATTTATTTGTGCACAGCTCTCTTGGAGTCACTCATGACTCGTCCGGTGAAGGAACTCCCTCGCTATCAGTGATCTGCACTCTGTAGACGTCCCGTTTTCGGTCTGACTGCTGGCTTGAAACCTCACCGGAGTAGATGCCAAGAAAGTATCTACTTGGTCTAGGAAACCCCACAAACCAAGTAGATACTAGTCCTAAATGTCCTACCTCAGCATTCTAGTCAGGTTGAAGTTTGGACTTTGCCTGAATTACTGTCATGTCATCTGCTTGTGATCTTTTTCCTCTTGCAGCTTTGCCCGGGTTTTAGTTGTTACAGCCATACTGAAAACTTAATGTTTAACATGCTAATGTTGGCTTGTACAGTCTAAAATGTACACTAGAGCTTCACATTTGTTTTTTTCTTTTTGTAGTTTATCTGAGCATTGTGGGCTCTGACTTTAGAGCGAACTTACTCCACTCCTGGGAAGTTTGACAACTTTTATCACTGTAAAGGGATGGACTCCAGATTCCTGCCTAAATTTCTGGCCAGTAACAATTGCTTGTCTTAAATCATTGATGATGTCTTTCCTCCTTGGAATTTTGTTAATTGAACCTTGCAAAGCCAAAGCACCATAATCTAGTGTTTTATCCACTCAGTGCTGTCCATTCAGCCTACAGTGAATAAATGGAGAAGTGTTGTGTTGGTCTGGTTGGTCTGATGCAGCTTCGTTCATACCTTCATTGCCTGCCTAGTAACTTGGGGCCCCTGCTGTTGCCATGGAGCCTGAGAAACAGAAGTATGAGCTGGTCACATGTGGCCAGCTGTAAATAAGCTCTTCTTTGCAGGTGAGTTGAGCTTTGCACACAAGCCAATGAAAAGGAAACTCATTCAGTGTTTTATCTTCAGTGCTGCTCAGTCCACATCCTGGGAACAGAATTACCACAGTAACTGTGGTGAAAGATAGACTGCTGGCTGGAACAACTGTAGTGGACCTGAGGTGCAAAACATAACATTATATATGACAACACAACAACAAAACCCTTCAACTGAAAAAAAACAACAAAAAAAAACTCATTTTAGAGATGATGCAAAAGGATCAGAAAATACTAAAAACTGTTTGCAAAACCTATTTAATAAAAGAATAAGATTATAGGATATAACTGATTATTACAACTTAAGTGCCCATCTGATGTAAGAAGTTAAGTCAAATTTGTAAAAGCAAATAGATATATTTGTCTTAATAATTGTTTACTTTAGGTGATCCTGCATTGTTTGGCCGAAATCACTGCTGTACAAAGACTTTGTAGATAATTAGAAAAACTTGCTTTTAGCCAAATTACAAGTTTGATCAGTGTTTCTTCAGCATTCATGGCTATTTAACTTTACCCACTCATCACGTTTGGTGATTTTCTTTCACATCCTCTCTATAAAATGGAAATATTATCACCCACACGGACATTTGACAAGATAATGCTGTATAAATACTGCATGATGATTGAAAACATGCTAGAATGTTATATGCATTCACTTGCAAACTTATGTTTACCCAGTTAAAGGTCACTTAACACTAAATGTTTATTTGAGTTAGATTTTCTATTGGGGTGACACCTGGGGGGGTCAGTAAGATCTGAGGGTAGGCCCATGTAACTCTTCTGGCTTTACCCATGTCACTATGCATGTTTAGAATTGGAATTTTTTAAAGTTAAATTATCACTCCCATTAGCACTAAATGGGTGAAAGAGTTAAAAAAAGGAGAAGAAAAAAAGGCACAAAATAGAGCCACCGCAGCTAATGTTTATACCCATATACTTCAAGACTTGTCATTCATCACCAGTGTCCCTTTGAAAACAACAGCAATTGTGCATCTTCCTATAATTCACTGTAAAGATTTATTGGGAGTTGAAACCTTCAGGCACAGAAGTAATTTCCATATTCAGTAAGCAGACGATCACAGGTGGTGACGTTCCCCTGGACTTGCTACAGTTAAGTAGATGTGCAACACACTTTCACTCTGGCTCCCATTCACATGTCTTTATCTGAGGTCTGCAGCTCTAATCCTCTTAAATCCCCGTCAACAGAGGCGGAGCAAACTGCGTTTCCTCCCCGGTCATTTTCCGTGTGAGACATCTGTGGCGGGTTGTGAAGAGTGGACGGACTTTTACCGCAATGTGTATTTTAGTTTTTTTTGTGGAGTAGCTGCCTGTGCAAACGGTGCGCTCAGGAAGGGAGCAGATGCGGCTCTTGCCATGACTGGTCCCAGGAAGCAGAGCTTTCAAGTGGCGTTGATCTTCCTGTCTCTCGCGCAGCTGACTGCAGGTACGCTGATCACTCCGCGTGCATCACTTTTTAATCAAATGTGTTCATTCAGTATATTCTATCGTTTTTATTCTTTATTGTACAGAGTTGGTTAAGGGTTAAGTTTAAAGCACTTAGTATTCTCTCGCAGCCATTAATTAAGCGGAAATGTGAGTTATGTCATCCTTCATCCTGAATTAGGTTTATTGATCTCTGAAGGACATTCTATTTGAGCATCAAAAAGACTTTTAGCAACACATGTGAAACGTGTTTCTTTGTTTTCTGATGCCGATAAGCCTCCGAGAGCAAAACCTGAACTTATTTCCACAATCATAATGTTTTTCCTTTGAAGTACCTGGAAGGAGGTATTAGGAGCTTGTCCAAAACAGCTTACTGAAAGAGAGAGAGAGTTCTTTGTGGAAAATTTAAGAAAAAAAAGAAAAAGAAAAACAAATGTGGGCTGGACAATGGTTTCCAAATGTATTTGATCTTCAGGGGTTTATTGTTCAATACCATTGAGCAAAAATAACCACACATGGTGAGTAGATGATTGTGTCTTCATAATTTCTTGTTTTTGCAAATGCAAAAGGATTGTATCATCTTGTTGACATTTTTTTTGCACATTTTTAAACTTAACTTGATCTACTCTTAGATAATGCAAGAAATTTTATTCATGTATCAACTGATTGAGTTCAATCTTGACCAAAGTGTTTCACTTACCAAAAGTTAAGAAAGAACATTAAATGTCAATTCCCAGCAGGATTTGACAGCCGCTCTTATGCAGGGGTTTGCAGCCTTCCTGCACAGACCTGACACTAAACAGAGCATCTTTGGGTAAAATGTTTGATTTTGCGAATAGGACTGCATGTCTTGCCTTGTTTTTTAATGATTAATTGATCAGCAGGAATTCAAACAGTGTTATTAGATAAATTGCTGATTAAAATAATCTTTAGCTGCAGCCCTCATTCAAATTGTATTCTCATTAGACTTTAGAGTTAACACTGAGCATGTGTGTCAGATTTGATCAAACTCATGCGGGAATGAACTTCCAGTTTAGCTGGCAGCACAAATATCATCTTTATACTAACATAACATGCTGCCGAAACCTGAATTATTTAAAGGTGCTGGTTGAACATAACTTAGTATATTTGGCTTCTTATTGATTTATAAAATGTTCAACTCTAGTAAGGCATGTGTGTTTGACAGCAAGGAGTATGAATGTTGGTCTTGTTTATTTTCAGAGGGAAAAGCAGTCAGGTAGGTTAACTGAAGTAGAGACAAATAATTTAATTATTCAACCATCTTAGTATTATACTTCTCTAACTTGCCTCTGTGTTACTAGTTTTTTTGTTGTTTTTTTTAACAATAGTTTTTACAACATTGTATTTCATGGAGACTTCTATCAACCTCTCAGTGAATGCTTTCAGTTCTGACTCTGAGGTCTATGAAATCTAATTTTCCTTCAGGGTTTTAAGCTGCTGAGCTTTGGGAACTTTTCACTGTATGAAGGTTGGACACACCAAAATGTTGCGAACAAAGATTCAGTAGTAAGCAAGACGGTGTGCATGAGCTTTTTAGAATTATTTTTTTTTTAGTTTTGTTTGTTATGGAGACTGAAAAGAGCACACACGTTGCAGCATCTGTGCAAACATTTTTAATGCCTGGTTTGAAATCTTGCAGAAAGCATCAAATGAGTCATTGATCAAATTCACCTAAACCCTGGCTGGAGTGTGTCCACAATGCTGTAGATATTTTCTTTACACCTTTCAGGGAAATAACTTACAAAATCCATATTCCAGGACGAAATGCATTCATTGCAAATTAAAGCAAAGCTCGAGTGCCATGGCAGCTCCACTTTCTGAGCTTTTTTGGCTTCAGTGCGTTTAACTCAAACTGATTACTTCACAAGTTTGGTTTGTTTGCTGCTCTTTTAATATTCAACTATTGAGATTTAAAATGGCTTTTGCAAGATGTCTTGGATGAAACTTAATCTGCAGTAATGAACCAATTTACACTCAACTGAGTGAAGTTTTGTACAAATGAAAAAAGTGACAGTTTCACTGCTGTTATTGTATTACACTTAAAGCTTTACACAAGTTTATATACATACGTTCATAAATAATGAAATAATACATACAATGCTTGGTGACTTAAGAAATAAATGAAAAAAAGAGATTTTATTTCTCAGGGCAACTGTAAAGTTAAAAATGTCTTCGTTCTTGAGAATGTTGTTACTAAGCATGTAAGACACTGGATAAGTAGAACAACAACACCAGTAAACTCGGACTAAAAACGTGGTTTGGTTGGAGCAATCACAACAACACAGCCCAATGGAGAGATTAAGTATAAAGGTCCATTTCATTACAATTCTCAATTGTCTCTTACAAAAAAAAGGTTTCTTTTATCGCCACAGCGCACCTCTCACGGCCCCACACAGAGGCTGGTCCAAAAACTCCTGGGTCGGTCAGTGAATCTTTGACCCAGTGGTGGCTGTGTCAGCTGAAGTATTTCTCAAAGTGCCCAAGTCCCTAAACACAGTCTGTTTTGCAAGTGATGGCCCAGCACACTTTCACTGCATGTAAAAAAGAGACCTCTCCACACAAAACAAGCAATACAACCCCAAGATTAAAAAAAGGTAGGCTAAAATCTAAAATTAAACTACAAAAACTCAAATGAACTATAATTTATGTGCAGCAGGTCAGTCTGTGTAGCCCAGTTGGTTGCAGTCGAGGAAGCAGGACTCACCATCAAACTGGGAGCAGACAGATATAACCCCCAGTAACTTCAAGCCAACTTCACAGGACAACCGCTTCAGAGTGGGCTGGAGATGATGTAGACCCAGAGCAGAGGACAACACTGGCCGGGTTAGTGGCAGCTAGATGGAGATGGCCACCTGCTGCAACCACAGGAGACCAAATATAGGAGTCTATAAACCAACAGGTTCTGTGCAACTCCACACAGGAACCCAGACCCAACACAAATATTAGAACAATAACTAAAAAGTAGCAGGGTTGGGGCAGGACGACATAGCAGAGGCTCCCTGTCTGCTTCACACCAGTCTGGCCTCTTTGTCCTCCAGTGTCATCCACACCTGTTACCACTAATCGGCTAAGTTCAACACAGTGTTTGAATCTCAGCTGCCTTTCTGTGTGGTGTTTGCATGCACTGTCCATACCTTTCCTCTGTTATTCTGGTTACTTCAAAAACGTGCATGCCTTTGCACGTGCACGTCTTTGGTTTGATTGGTGATAATAAAATGTCCTTGAGATAACTGAGAGTCCATACTTATCTTTCTTTTTATTAGCCCTGAGATGAACTGTAACCCTGACTAGGCGGCTTATACCACTTGTCTCCCCCAGTGCTCCCTGGAATGGGCTTCATTGTCCTATAACCACTTAAAAACTTTCAGTTTTTGCCTAAAATAGGTTTTTACAGACAAAAGACTTGTTGTGGACCAACTGTTTTACTGGCTATATTTTACTGGACCCTTGCTGGTGTAACAGGACCATTTTTGTTGCAGTATCATCTGCTACTGGAGTACAGTGTGGCTTCATAGATAAATTACATTGGCGACTGGTCAGAAATGAGTGTTTACTGTTAAACACTAGTGAGATAGAGTGTTAGATTTAAGACTCACTGCTAAATAACACAATTAAATGTGTGTGTTTGAGGTTTAAGAAAGGCAGGAAATACAGTGAGTTCTTCACAAAAACTGATGCAGATTTATGAGATTTGCATGTTCATTTTCTATACCACTTATTCCAATTCAGGGTTGCAGAGAAGCTGGAGCCTATCTGAGCAATTAGCAGATACGAGGCAGGGTACGCCCTGGACCGGTCGCTAGTCCATCGGAGGGCTATGTTCACAAGTTATAGTGAATAGTTGGCACATAAAACATGATTACCAAAAGCACAGTTTAAAATAAAGAGGCAATAACACATTTTTTTGTTTACACATTTCAAAACACAAAAGTTAGCAAACATTTAGTGTCACAGTAAAAGTTTTTTTATTTCATTTTTGGAACATTTTCACTCAGTCGTCCTGGAGCCCTGTGAGATGCTTGGGCCATCTTACACATCCTGCTTTGAAGACTGTTGACAGAATTTCAATTAGATTCAGGTGAGGTGGCTCTGGGAGCCCTAATAAAAAGCTAACTGTGGTTTTTGTATTATGTGTAGGATCCTTAAACTATGGTAGAAACCCTCTTTTTTTCATTTCCACCTTTTTTTTCAGTGCCATGTTTACTTCCAGAATTGGCTGGTATTTAATTAAATCCATCCTTCCCTCTGCTTGTGAAATATTCTCATGTCACTGGCTGCATTACAAGCCCAAGGCATGATTGATTAAGCCCTGTGCTTAGCAATGGGAGAGGTACTGTTTTCATGAAATCGTGCACTTTTTTTTTCTTCAAACAAATCTTTGCTCCTTATGGTCAACAAGTATTATTTTAACTTAGGCAGTCCTCAGGGATTTTGTCCCTCCAAAATTTAGGAACGTTTTCTTGGCCTTCCAGTCATTAACTTGCCCTTCACTTTTCCTTTATCTGCTTTTTCTTAATTACATAACAGACTGAGAAAAACTGCTTCCAGAAGACTCTTTGTTTCCTTCTTCCAGTATGCGTAATTATGTGAATAATATTCAGCTGCTGAAAGACTGCTGGTTGTCATTAAAGGAGTTGAAAGGAATTTATAAAGCTTCAAAATCTGCATCACCAATTCTATGCAAATGTTGACCCTGAACAAACCATAGTCCCAGCAAGCCAATTAAGGACTCTGACTCTCTTGAGTGACCCAAACTTTGTATGGTACTCCTTAACTTTTGTACTCAATTAATTTTTTTCACTTTAAGCATTAAAAAGACATATTTGTCCCCCTAACTAATGTTACTATATAATATGATTCATATGTGCATACGGGGGAGAACTGTACATTCTCTTACATACTGCTGAAGCTTGCTTTAAGCAGCTTAATCCGGTAATAACAATAATATTTACACAATTATTTCCAGGTTTTTCTTGAGAGCCGACATTGCAGCCTTGCTTATCAATCACTCAGCAGCTTATCAAATAAAGCATGGCAGCTCCAAGTAGAACACAAGATTATGTGGGTGTTAAACTAGGAGGCATTACTCTGGTTCCACCGCCTCCAGCCATTTCACAGCACGGACCTCCTTATGTAACAGCAGCATCCTGCTTCTGAAAAGTTAAAGACCACTGGTCAAGTGAAACTGTATTGTCTGAGGTCCCTTTCTGCACAAATCAATGAATGAAAGTTTTGTCTGTGAAAAAAAAGAAAAAAAGAGTGACCTAACCATCCTGAGTTCTGCTTTTTAGGTCTAAAATGTGTATGCCTGCTGTGTGCCAACCACACCTGTGAGACGGCAGCAGACGGCGCCTGCTGGAACTCTGTCATGTTGATTGATGGAAAGGAAGAGACAGTCAAATCCTGCTTGTCGCCCTCAGAGATGAAGGGTCAAGTTTTCTGCTACAGCTCCAGAAATGTCTCTAAGAGGAACTGTTGTTTCACTGACTTCTGCAACAACGAGACTCTACACATACACCCAGGTACTGCCAACGTGGTGCTGTTTAAACATATCCCAGTCCTGCCTATAATGTATTTCAATTTTCATTCCATTTATGTTAAATTAATATTGTGAAATGAAAACCTTAGAAATGGCATGAAATCTAAAAAATAAAAAAACTGGATTCCATCCCTCACACACACTGTTAATGTCACACAGCTTTGTAGTTTTCAGCGTTATTCAGTCAACAGAAACACCAATCCAATCTGTGAGGGATTTCCCACTCATTCTGGTCCCGGCTAGACGAGGTAGACGCTGATCCGCCTAGATCCTGTGACATAACAACTCTGGCAGAGGTTATGAGACGGCCCTTCCCTGATTTATAAATAAATACTTTGTCATGCATGTAGTCCTGAAAGCCTCTGATGGGCCTGCTGGGTGGCAGCAGGCCTTAAAGTGCGGGAAGGTGAGCAGGAGGCATGGTCCTAGACAGTATAGCGGTTCATGATGCTGTGTAATAGGTTTCATATTATGGCAGTTCAGCTACATTACAGGCTCATGTTAATTAGATCATTCATAAAGAATTTAAAACAGATTTGTTAAAGCTGCTTTAATTGTTTATTTATTTTATCCCGATTGTTGTCTGAACTTGTAAACAAGCTGTCAGTCTGCATTTTTGACATGCTGAAGCTTTGTCAAGTTGAAAGGAATAATATATGAAAATGTAGAAATAGATATACAGGGTATTGAGCAAAAGCTTGAGCCATTCCTCATTTCTTTTTATATTAGAGTCTCTCATACAGGCTTCATTGGAACTTCCACTAGTCTTCAGAAACAGTTCTCCAGACTCCTTGAAGGACACTTTAAAGCTCCCCTTGACTTCTTCTTTGCTGCCTTTTGTTCTGATCTTTTTCAAAATAAGCACTGCTTCAATAATGCCAATGTCCGGGTTCTGGGGAGGATTCACAACTCCATAAGAACTGTTACCACTGATTTTCAGTCCAGTTCTTTTGTCATTTGCCATATCTCAGCCTTTCCTGCCTGTTTCCCATCCTCAAGAATGGCTCCTTGACTTCCACATGACATAGAGACCATTTCTGATGTGGCTTCAGTGAACCACAGATGGACACCCTGAAAGATGCATCTCTAAGGTTCTGTTGCAGGTTTTTGCTGTAGTTTTTCCTATTTCTTAAGGATATGAGCCGCTGTTCAAGATAATATTTTAGGTCTTCCAAGTCTTCTCTTGTCCTCTGCTCTTTGGTAATCATCTTGTCGGTACAAAAATACCATTTCATGTCTTCCAAACTGTTTTATATCTTATATTTTGAATAGATGCAACTGAATAAAATAGGCATATATTTTGTGTATCTTTGCACAAACTGTTAATAACAGTGCCTAAAGAGAAAACTTACAGTTATCTATTATGTGTTGATACAACACTGGTTCATCCTGTAAGTTAGGTGTCTCTTTTATGTTCAATTGATTTGGCTTAATAAAACAAAAGGACAAACAAAAAGAATACCCCACCCTATGAAAATAGTCAGGGACTGGACTGAAAATGAAGGAAAAAGCAGCCAATGTCGAAAGAAAAACTTTAAAAGACCTTTAGAAGGTCTGCAGAACTATTGCTTAAGGCCACTTTAAAAGATTACAGAAAAGTCTGGCTCGACGGAAGCAAAATGTAATGAAATGAGGGGTGACTCAAGACTTGTGCACAGTACTGCTGATACTTTATTAATCCCACTAGGGAAACTGTTTTGTCACAGCAGAAAATACATATACAGTTTAGTAACAGTGCAAAAGGCAAATGCAGTATGAAACTGCTATAAAAGAAATTCGCAACAAAAATAGATAACAAGGAACAGAAAATAAGAAGATAGGACTGTATCTAGAGGTAGCCAGGACATATAAAAGTTGCTTACAGGTGGCTGTATAGTGTAAAATAGTAAACCAGCAAAAATCTATAGCTTAGATTGGAAGAGCAATGGTAAGTTTGCCTGGTATACACCTGTTAATTTTGTCTTATTAACTCCTAAATGCTCCACAGTGTTTAGTAACTGACTGCTAACTTTGTCTGTCAGCTGTTTAGTTCTCTTAAAGTGTATCCGAGATGTTTGCCTGCTACTGTCACTGTGATAGTTCAGCATGAACCATCATGAAGAGAGAAGCTGGAAAACACTATGTTTCCTAGAGCTGAGAAAAGCACTGCAACGCGTCACTCTATACTCAACTTTTATATTTGTTGCCACAGACTACACATAAGATGTGCCATCTGACCAACAGTTTATATGGAAGTATATGAAAAGGAAAATGAAAGTTCTTTTACACAGCACAGAGTTTAGTTCTGATGACTTCGGATTCGGTTATAAGGACCGGTGAATTTGTGAAATGCATAAAATGGTAGCACTAGCTTTATCATGTGAATTATCACACTAACCTGCGAAACAGTTCGTTGAATAATTATTCATTGTATATGCTTTAGACTGTTCAGTTACCATGAACATCTCATTTTAGTGTATTCTAAAACTATAATGTAGCTTTACAAGTAATCATTGTCTCATCTATGTGTTAATTTGCTAGCTGCATAGATTAAAGCAGCCCTTTAACTTGATTGGAAATACATTTTCACTGCTGAAATTGTCACTTATATATGTCTGTAATACATGAGAGTTGATAGTCTGATCTGTAGAGAGGTTTTGGCAGTAGATATGGAACACAGCAGAAAGGGACAGGAAGGGACTTGCAAGTTATATTTATTCAAATTCTAAAGCTAACATTCAATATATGCTCGTACATAAGATCTATGCAGAATCATGGAGAGGCTAATGCATACCTCCTCTGAAATGTCGATATATGCTGCCAGCCACAGTCTACCATCACTGTGATCACTCTGTTTGGTATTTGATGTTTACATGGCATACTGCTTTACTTGAATATTTAGTGAAATGAAAATGTAAACTGATATTGTGTCAGGTTCTCTCATAATACGCTGTGTTCCGCCCGTGTAGCTTTATGGTGTTCTCTACCTCTCAATTTTGTGTTCTCAATCTCTATCAATTTAACTTTCTTCTTAGCTGCTTTAACTACTCACAGAACTTGAATCACTTCTGTTTTCAGTCAGCATTGTTTGAAGGCAACTTTAGTAAAGCCTTATTGAAAACCGGTGCAGCAGACTGACAGAGACCTGTTGCTACCCAGTTATAAATGCCCACAATGGCTGGGGTTGCTTGTGGAAACGTCATTGTAGGGATTATATCAGTTTAATGCAAAGTCTACCTTCTAACTTAATGTTCTTCAAATGTTTTTGCTCTAATCAACACATTTAAATTCTTGGAAATTGTGCAAAATGCATCTTATCCCAAAGTGTTGTCCTAACTTGACTTGCTTAAAAAAATGACCTAAATTGTTGATTCCCAATTTAATTGTCTGCAAAGGTGATACTTGCAGCTTATCAGTTGATCTATTAATTAATTCAATTATTTGACTGACTTGAATCATGTTAGACTTATGCACATAAAACAACCCCCACCCAAACCCCCCCCCCCCCCAGGCTCTTATCTGGGCCTGCCACAAGCAGTCAGC
>JAOXYM010000013.1:17001900-17027060 GCA_028567055.1 Leptatherina wallacei
CCTGGGGAACTTAAAATTCAGCCATTTTCTAAATAAGAGTGCCATTGATAAATGGTTAGTTTATTGATTTTTTGAACAATGTTTGCATTTTAGATCAATATCGATTGATTTTGACCATATGATCAATATATCGATGGGGTTGATGTATTCTTACACCCCAAGACTTTATACAATACTTAAACTTGCTAAATTTAGCATTTCTTGTAACTTAGATTCTGTTTCAAATGTAACCCTAATACCACAGAAACACACCGAATGGGTCAGACATTAATTTCTGTTGCTCTGTGAAACATTGAAAAGAAGCAATGAGGCCATGTGGAGCTTTATGGATCATATGTAAGACAAATTATTCTGTGTGGAAAACATGTGCCAACAGATAGTTTTCCCTTTTAGGTATTTCACATTTTATGTCTCAGACACCTGAAAATGAATTAATTTCATGTTTTCATGTTTTTCTCAGCAAGTCATCCACAGTGCTTCACTATTATAAAGTAAAAAAAGATGTTGGTAATTCATTATTAACTAGAAGCACTCAGAGGACACAAACCTCCACTAAGTCATAGGTTGACTCACCTGAAAAAAAAAAAACCAAAAGGCCCAACAGCCCACCAAGTACACCCAATATTTAGAACTTTCTGGTTCACCAGATCCAGAATATTAACATGATTCAGGTCAAACAATGTTGGATTATAACATCTAGCTGTTACTAGAAGATGGTCTGTTGCAGTGTTTTATAACATTTTGGACATGGGTGCTCTGAATGCATGGGTCCTCTATCGGAGCTGCATCGATGCTAGCTCTCCGCGTGTGATACAATAAATCAATATCAGCTGACATCTAGCAATCTGTTTTGTTACTTTAGCATTATATGATGCTTTTTTTTTCAAATTATTCCCCTTCAAATAATTGATAAGAAATAAAATTACATCTAAACATGATTTAATGTAGTTATATGTTTAAGCTGATCGGCCCCAAAATCTGATCAGTCAATCCCTATCCAATTTTGGAGATTTCCTCAAAATTTGATCAAAATCCATCCATTACTTTTTGAGTTATGTTGCTAACTGACAGACAGATGGACTTTCATTACCTTCGTGCCTTGGTGGAGGTAATGAAAGTCTGTGATATCCCATTTATATAAGTATTCAGACTTAGTAGTTGCTAACACACCTCCTGTCTTGATTTAGCACACCTGAACTTGTAGGACACATTCTTCTAAGTGAAAATGTTCAGGCTTCAACCAGGTTAAACAGTCTTGTCAGTGCACAGCTGCTGGGTTCAAGTTCAGACTCCGGTTGGAATTTAGCAGTTTTATAGTTTTCCTGAAAACTCCATTAAATCACAGTAATACCTCAAAGATTTTCATTTCATCTTTTTATCTTAATTTTACGACAATATTTTTTTTCTTCTATTCATCATACAATCCTGAGTTGTACATCACACTACTTTGTCTAAATAGAAGAAAAAAATATTGACATCCATTAAAACACTTTCTGGTCCTGATCACTAACATAGACCACCATCTGTAGGCCCTTGCAGGTCTTAGATTTATGTGACTTTTTGCTGCATTTGGCTGCATTGGTTCGTCTGTCCGCCTGTCTGTTAGCAACATAACTCAAAAGGTTATGAGCAGATTTTGATTGAATTTTCAGGAAATCTTAGAAATGGAATAAGGGACAAGTGATAACATTTTGGGGGTGATTTGGATCACCACCTGAATCCAGGATTTTTTTGAAGGAATTCTTTAGTATGGGGAAGTAGGTATCATTTTGCCATCAAAGCTTCTAACTCAAACGTACGCCCACAATCATTAGCACAATTTCTGAGGGTTTCTAGTTATGTGAATTTCGTGAGGCACAAGTGGAACCTTGTCAAGTTGTAGAATTATCTCCAGGATAGAAAATAGGATGCACCAAGGCTCAGCTGAGAGTGTCAAAACAAATGATATGAATACTATATGAATTAATTTCAGTCTTGCTATGGCTGACATTTGCTGGGTCATTATTCTATAATCCTGAGTTATTTGGCTTGTAGCCATGGATGTAATGGTTGTGTTTCACAAAATGTGCATCAAGTAAGCTGCCAGTAGATGTGAAAGATGTTTTTATTCTTGCTATTATGTGAACAATCAAGACAAATACCATAAAAGCACTTCAAGCTTAAGCATGCAAGAGCCTAGTCAGGCAAACACGACGTGTGAAATGTTTTCTACTGATTACATTTTCCACCACAGTACTCACATTATTTTTGTAAAAGGGAATACACTTTTAGATACAAATGTTTGTACCAACCTCAGTTGTTCATTTTCCTTTTGCGTGCAGGCCTGCAACAAAAATACAGGCATTTATGATTTTCTTCTTCATTTTTTACTGGTGCACAACTCTATTTATGTGCACAGCAGTACATAGGATGAACAGCAAGTGGATTTTATGAGTGCATACACTGACACCGCTGTTACATTGTCTTTGCTGCTAATATAGCCAAACTGCAAAACTGTCATCTCACTGTTACTCAGCTAGTGTGGAAATTGTAATCAGAAACATTAGGCAAGGCACGTTTATTTGTATAGCACATTTCCTGTTCAAGACAATTCAAAGTGCTTTACATAAAACATTAAAAGCATTACAGATGGTGCAAAAAAAGAATTTAAAAGTAGTAGAAGGCATCAACTAATAGCTAAAATCACAATATAATCATAAAATCCTTAATTAGAGTAAAAGAAATAGAATCTACGGACATTGGAATTCAGATATGAAACGTATCCATTCTCTCCTCCTTCAGGGGCAGTCTAATCCACATTTCATATATATGTACAGGACAGGTACATACAGTATGTTATAAACTAAATTATATAGCCAGTGGTATTGGGATGTCTAGGACATTCTTTATCCGTAGGGTTTAAAATGGAGTTGGCACACCCTTTGCAGCTATAACAGCTTCAAACCTTCTGGGAGGCCTTTCCACAAGACTAAAGAGTGTGTTTCAGGGAACTTTTGACCAATCTTGGTGATATAGGAGTTCATACACCGATGTGGACAAGAAGGCCTTCATCCCAAAGGTGATCTATTGGGTTACGATCAAGACTCTGTGCAGGCCACATAAGTTCTTCCACACCAAACTTGTCATCATGTCTGTTCGGACCTTGCTTGGACACCTAAATTCAATGATTTGGAGGAGTGCCCCAGTATTTTTGACAACATAGTGTATCTTGAGACTTTTTTAAAGGTCATGCTCCACAATGTGCAAAACATTGTATACGAACAAATTTTATGCTTTAGAATTTTTCAGTGAAGCGTTTTTTCATATGAATAAAATTTAAAATCAAGATTATGTTAATGAAGATAATGAATTAATAAATGTCTGTGTTGATTATGTAAATAGGCCAGAATGCAAACATTTTTACTAAAGTTAATTATGTGCCCAAGGCATTTTCCTTTGTAAAGATGGTGTTGCATCTCAAGTTATTCCCTCTTCAGACTTTCAATTTAAGTGCTTTTCTCTTGCGTGATATTCACTCCTGCCTAGAGCTGTAGAAAATACAGTGCTGCTACTCTATGACAAGCTGTTGGTCTTACTTAAGGTCTAAATATTGCAGCTGAGGATTTCTTACAGGACTGTATTATAACAAATGTGTCCACTGGCCTGGGAAGCCACTGTGTTAATAAAACTATGCAAAATAAAATGACACTACCTTTGCAACAACTCAGCAGGTCTCGATTTTTGCATGGGGTGATATTATCCATTTACAACAGACTGCATGCTAACGCAGTATGTTGCCAGGAATGATGTTGCTCTCTGCTTTATTCATAGCTAAGTATATGTTTATTAATGTTTATTCTCTTTATGTTGATTCTTTCTTAGTTTTGTATTATGTTTTCTGACTATATTTTGATTTCTATATTATTCATATCATAGCTTTGCAGTCAAAGTGAGGAAAGAAAACAGCAGCATATTGCAGTTACTTTGTATTAGGGATAGCACATAGTAATCTGCTGGACAATGTATACTGTTTCATTGTTTCTACATTCCTCTTATTTCTTCCTTGTTTTTTGATTCACCACAAACGTGTGGCTTCCAGCCCTCATTTTTAATGTTTAACAGACTTGTCACTCTGGTGGATGGTTTCGTTTGATGTGTTGTGTCCTTTTTTGCTCAAGTGTGATACAAAACTCTGCCGTATTGTACCTGCCTGTCCCTTTTTCATCTGTTTCTCTCGTTCTATAATAGCTGCTGGTGACAAGCCTGGCATTGAGTCAGCGTTAATTTGCTCCTGTGTGCAGGTTAGCTATTGTTAGCTTTAACTGCATCTTCATTGTGTCAAGGAAACTCAAATCTCTCTCTCTCTGTGTCTGTGTTTGTGTGTTTGAGAACAGCATTGAGTGAGGAGCTGCAGCATTCCACTGTGAAGCTTCAGAAAATGAGAGAAGAGAAGGAGCGCCTAACTCAGCAGCTGATGTAAGTGTCTATATTTTATGGTATAACTCTCACATGCAAATATATATATGTGGATACACATGCACAGAGGGAGACGCAGGTGGATGATGGTATTTGGAATATGCTGGGTGAAGAACCGGTCACCGCAAGGCTTGGCTCTATGTGTAATTCCCCTCAACCAATCAGAACCATCTGTTCAGCCTCGCTGTAACCACCCAAACCAGGAAATGCTCTTGTTCCACAAACCGAGGCTTGCTAAGCTGCAACAACAGAGGGTTTGACTCGTATACACTCACACAAATGTCTAGTCAGGGGTTTAAGACTTCAGGATAAATATGCCCCTGTGGCTTTTGAAAATATGCTTCTGATGAAGCTCCATCACTTCAAAGGTTTTGCATCTCCTTAGGTTTTTTTTTTTTTTTTTTTCCATTCCTACTAAATACCTGGATCTCTTTGTAAAAATATACACAGTTGGATAATACAGGACCCACACCCAATTATTCTACAACTGCAGTATGAAACTTTGTATATCACGTAAATTTTGGGATTTTGAATTCTGAATTGGTATATATCCAAGCTACAGCTATGGTACATCTCTGTACATGACAGCCACAACATTATAACCGCTGGCATGTGAACAAAAACAATGAACAACAGTGAAATGATCATTGTGTCATAATACAATATTCTCCTGGGTATAATCATAGTTTTCATACTGATGACACTTTTTTGACCCCCTTTGTGGCAATGGCACTCCCTGCTGGCAATAGCTTTCACTAACAGATCTCCTACTCCTCCACAATGCAAAACTGTTCAGTAATGGCTGGAGGATCATAATGAAGATGCAAAGTCATAGTTCGATTACCCAAATTCCACCCTCCCAATTTAATCAAGTATTTTTGAAATGTACCATAACAAGACCTACCCAGCAACACACAGGACCAAAATAGTCCATTACCAAAGTCCCGGTCACGTCAAGCGTTAGCATGTCCAATGCCTACGTATGATGACAAATGGTCAAATAGCAGCAATGCTAAAACATCCCCATCATCCTCATCAACCGTTGTACTTGTATGTTCAGTGTTGGCTAGCAGAGTAAAATGTTAGCTTGCTAAAATAGTGAGGGAAGCTCCTAAACATGGTAGCTATTTAACCTGCTAAAATGAGCATTTTAGCATGTTAATGTCAGCACATAGGGCTTGTTTATCAATGCAGATGGACTTGCAGTCCCCCCAAAAACCTAACAGTATGTAGCTGTCAGAGATGACACTACAAAGAGGTAATATGCTGATTGTCTGAAAGTTAGCTTGAGCCGGGAGGTGCTGACAATAACCCGTTTCATCACAATGAGGATACAGAGCCAAAATGTCATGGGTTAAAAAATGTTGGTCATATGAGCGCTGGACAATCTTTCTTTATTTTAACAGTGAACTCAATAACAAAACAAATCTTTGTTGATCACCACTTCTGTCTTTTCCATAGCAAAGCAAAACAAAAGGACCAGCAGTGGCACCCTTAGGCTGTCAGTGAACTACGTATTATTCAAGTACTATTAAATGATTTTGCCAAATTTGCAGTATATGTAGCACGCAAACTGCTGCAAAATCTGCACAATGTGAAAGGTACTCAGATTGTACTGTTTTGGAAAAATTCTCCAGTATGTTTCCAACCAGTTTGTGTGGCATACTGTACCCCATAGTGCAATCTGACATAGTTGTCTTAAAACTGAAAAAGTGTATTGACTTGTTCATTATTCTTTTTCTTGTATTAGAGCAGAATTACACATCTGACTGCTTCATAGTTTTGTTTTGTCCTTTTTATTTGACAGTAAATTAACAGTTGTATCATATCTACATTTTACAAATTTCCTTTGTGATCAATAAATAAGATAAATCCAGCTTTGCCAATGTTTATGTACTGCCTACTGTGTTGTTTATATAGTAGGTAGAAGGGAGTTTTGAAAACAACCTAACATAACTAACAGTAGCCCGCACCTCAGATTGCTTCACATATTATTGTTTTAGTTGGACTTGGGAATTTGTGCAGCTATCGTCAAGTGGTTGTTTGAAGAACTGCAGATTTTGGTAGATTGGCTTTATTTTAAGCCCCCGGAAGTTGCCTAAAGAAATGGATTGGGAGATTTCTAAATTGGATTTATAATCTCTTCTGTCATACAGTAAGCACTTATCTGAAGTTAAAACTGGGTGAAATTAATAAAACAAATATATTTAAAAGAAAAACATTTTTTTATCTGCTCTTGACTGTAAAGTTGATAGATACCCTTTTGATTTGATTTGTTCAAAGAGTTGAGGCTTCATATTGTCCATATAATGAAACGGGTATAAAGCACAATAGTAAAAATACATTATGGTCCCTGTCTCTTAAATGTGAAGCCTGTTAGAATGGGATGGCCATTACTAAAATAATACAATTCAGTGTGCTATGCAGAGGAGTTTGTTATGAGGAGTTGAATAATGCAAGAAAATCTGTTTTACTGTAGAAACACAGACTAAAAAAACACCACTCCCCTCAGACAAGTATGATTTGCATTGCAATATGCATTTAATCACTGTTAACTTTGACCAACATAGGTAATGTTTTTTTTTTCGCTTTTTTTTTCAGTTCTCCAAGAATTCCTCATGGGTAGAATATTCCATTTATGGCTCTGTCCTGACACTGGTTTGTGCTGAGCAGTGGTAACGGGTTCAGGGGTTAGCATGTGTTTTCCCTATCTTAATTACTGTGTTATTTTTAAGCAGCAGATAACCCTTTTAATCTTGGTGACATCATTCGTAACATTTTAAAAGTCAGCCACTCCAAAAGTGTGCACATAGACACACAAGGATGCACAAGGATTATCCTACGCACAAAAGGGAGTAAAAGTTAAATGTTGCCTCTATCTGATAATCAAGGCTTTAAAGATCTACTTGACCTGACAGGCTACAGATGAATCATTCATTTTTCCACTAATGTTTCCTCCTTCTCCCTACAACCAATCACTCTGTCATTCCCTGTTCCAACTTTTTTCTTCTTTTTCTAAAATGATGGATTTTACAATGGTTTTCTTTCTTTTCATTTTTTTAATGAGTTTCCAAGTGCTGTTGCCTTCAGTTTTAGGAAAGATAACTTCTTACAGGACTTGTGTTGAGATGAACTTTAAGATGCAATAGAGGAGCAGTTTTTTCACGTTTGTGTTGTTATTCGTCCTTTATGCCACATAAAATACAGAAGCCACATCTTAATGGAGTCAAAGTAAGTGTAATATAAGATTACAATTATCCCGTTTTACTATCTTCTATTTGTCTAACTGTGCTGTTTTACTTTTTCCTGCTTCTTTTATTTTTGTTTCTGTCTGCTGTGATTGTCACTGTTACAGTTCAAGCCAACCTTTTAGTTGAATTCTCTTGTACTTCATTCTGTGTAGGCTGAGAACTTCAAAAGCAGACATGAAACTGATATACTGAATGCAAACTGGCCTTGGCACAGATGCTTTAATTAGCAAACAGACATTTAGTTATGTGAAAAAGAAAGTACATCTTATTTCACCTCTAAGGTTTTATGAACCTGAAATAATTTTTAAAAACCATCTGTTCCTCATCAGATCTTACAATTAGACAAATAGAACCAAAAATGAGCAATAGCACATGCCATATTACACCATGAAATTAACCACCAAAATATAATCAAAAATACAGGAGACCCTGCCTCTATCTGTTAACCCCCCCCCCCCGAAAAAACAAACAAACCACTATTTTCTTTAGTTGTTTACTTTAAGCTGTCTGTGATGAGCCAATTTTATCTATTAAGTATTATCTGCTTCTTCAATAATCGACAAACACAAAGGAGAAATTGTTTCAAAAACATTTAAAATGTGATCAATGTTTGCAATTTATGACTTGTATCTTGACAGCCTACGACAAAGTTTTTAAATATCTAAATGAATATGATACAGCTCTCTTTCTCTCTTTTGAAGCCACCTCATTTAAATCTACACATTTCATTTATGTAAAACTGCTCTGTGTGGTTGCTCATGTGGATTTTGTGCGACTGCGTCGTATCTTTCTTCTCTTGCACTATTTATTCTGTATAGAACAGTGAAATCAGTGGGTCAATAAACACCAGTTTACATGTGCTGACTGAGTTGCTAACATCTTTTTTTCTGTCTCACATAACAAATGTAAACTTGAAAGTACTGACTGTGCAAAGCTGTGCAAGTCTGCTGAATGTAACGCAGAATTTCCCAGAAGCAACCTATCTAAAACAAACCACTTTTATCTTCTTCAACGACTCCTTTATTTCAACTGATGTGACTCATCTTGACTTTCTGTTCTGCCGCTCTCCTCACGTATGCCGTTAGTGTCCGTTAGGCAGAGGAAATAAAGCTGTAACCCTGAAGCCATCAGCGCTACATAGATGAGTCAACGCCTTAACATTGTGTAGTGCTGCTGTAACAGATTTTGCTGTGATGCCTGTCACATAAAGAAAGGTCACTTGGTGTCACTTGCCTGAGGCTGAGAGGACCCATTTAAAACTGGGCCGAAAATAGTCATAATTAGCTTTTTAAAAACATCACAAGAAAAAAAAATCTTTGAAACAATGTCTAGAGGTCAAGGTGATACAGTTCAATAAATGAGACATAAAACTGCCATTCAACTGGCTTTAGAAAGAAGATATAAAAATGTATTAATAACATCTAATATCTATTTAAAATAAATTATGCTAATGTAAGGAACATAATTTACAGATGGTGCTGAGTTCATGTTCAGTTCTTTTGTCTATTTCAATGGTCGCTCTAACAAATTCCTCCCAAACACAAACCATCAGTTACAAAAGGAAATCTTCAAGAACCCTGAGGTTTTATTACAGGATTTTATCTAATCATAAAGCCTGCAAGTTTTTTTTTTCTAAGTCTGTGTGAAAAATGTTGCACAAACTCAACCTGTGTGGGAGGTGTAGAAAAAAAACAACCTTTGCTGGTAAATGAAAATTTGAAATAGAGAGTAGCTCCTGTGTGATATGGTTTGCACTAAAACATGTGTTCGGAGGAAGAACATGCAAACTACATCATAAAGCATGTGAGTGAATATGTTGGCTGGAGGTGCATGGCTTAAGTGACTGCAGCTCATTCTGAACCAAAAGTGGAGATTTAATGAAGGTGGTAATAAGCACAATAACAACTCCACCAAGGAACAGCTAAAAAAAAAAGAAATGGAGGCAATTAGTTATTCGAAACCCAAAGAGATGTTGTGCGTGCATGTGTGTGTGTGTGTCATGTACGTGTGCAGCACAAGTAAGAATATTCTGGTGAGCAATTATGCAAATTGTTCACAAGAAGTCATTTCTGCAACTGTCACTGATGTTAGTTTCTATTCAGACTTTTTCTCAGAAACAAATGACAACTACTATGACAACTATCGATTTTCAAATAGAAAATAACAAATTTTACTTGAGTTCATGTTCCAGTATATTCTCTTTATTTACAGTATACAGACTGTAGAGGATGATTTGTTCCAGCTTGTTCAGGCATATTTAATTGGGATGTGCTTATTTTTGGGGGGCTTTATATTTAGTCAAAGTCCTCTAAAGCAGGAGAGTGAATTGGCTTCTGTCAAAAAATTATTTTCTGTGTTTAATGTAACAACAATACAGTTAGGGATTTGCAAAGTGCTGCTGCAGACAGTCCCGTGGTTAGTTGGCTGGTGGTACTGCTGAGGATCAGTGGGACAGAGTGGACTGCTGTGAGGAAATCTGCTAAGGAATCTTTCAACTATTTATGTGCTGTACCGCGGTGAAATAGTTTTCTGGTTTCACTGGGGTGTTAAGTATCTATATTTTAGTAACCTGAAATAGAAAATGCTCTCTTCAAACATTTTAGTATTGCATTGGGAGAAATGTTTGTGCAGCAGAATTAAGCTTCCTTTAACCCCATCAGCCATTGTCTCCCTGACTGCCAGCCTGCCCATGTGTGTGATTTTTCTTTTTGATCCCACCATGTCTGATACCTTCAGCCCAATGACCCATGCTCTCTGTTTCAGGAGCGTGACAGTAGCCCCGAGCTATCAGCCTTTTGTCTGTCCTCATAAGACAAGTCTCCCTGCTTGGCAGAGCACGGGACTCAGGCTCAGACTGAAGCTTAGCCCATTGAGAAACTGAGAGTAGAACAGCGTGGAAGCAGGTGCTGGTGGAGGAGTGAGGTGGCAATTTCTTATGCATTACTGATTTCTGACAGACCATAAATCGAATTGCTAAGACTGCAAAAAAGGGAAGGGGCTGTTTGAAGGGGGATTCATGCACAATAGATTCAACATTCCCCCTCCCAATTTCTTTTCAAAACAGCAGACCAGCACTTCTCAAGAAAGAGAACAAAAAGTTTAAAGGAGGTTGAACAGGAAAGTAGGTAAGCGAGGCTGTGATCTGCAGATGCAGGGCCACCACAGCCATCACATGATGAGGATTTCCGCTTTGACACATTTTACTTTTGGCTGCACAGCAGGGCAGGGCCACACAATCACTGAGGAGCTGTTGCAGCAGGTCATGATGGTGCTTTGAGGACTACTCTACCATGCAGTCTACTATGAATTTCAATGGACTTCAACGCCAGGCCAGCCAAGAGAAATACATTCTGGACAACACTCTACGGAAGAAAAGTTCTCTGTGGTACCGGCGCTCATTGAGGGGGAACAATGATCGACACCGTCAGAACACTGGCTCTTTGCCCAGAGTTTGCAAGGTGAGACGATAACTCAAAAACACTTACACTTCCACATATGCAAAGACAGTTGTAAAAGCAAAATTAACAGAGATTTTCTTATAGTTTTCTTTTTTAATCTAAGAGATTTCATAAGACAAGAATGCTGCTGCTCTCTGTATAAACTTACATACATCTATGCGACGCATCTTTGTAATGCACCAAATTAACTATTATTATAACCTCCTGTGAGGCATAAACCTATTATATTGTTTCAAAGAGGAACTCTGCATTTCTCCTTCTGCAGCCAAAACTAACCCACTCCAACTCACTGGTTGATTACATGGACCCACAAAGGTAAATAAGTCAGATTCAATGTGCAATTTTGCATTAAGTTGTTTTGCATTCTGTTTTAAAGTCTGGCAGCTGGATTTATTAGATTTTTTTAAACTAAGGTCTTTAATGAAAAAAAAAAAAATAAACCACTTAAAATAATTTACTCTTTTGCACAGGATAACAATTATACTGGAGAAACAGGACAATGAAACATTTGGTTTTGAAATCCAGGTAAGCTATATCAGATTTAATTTCACCTACTCTGTGTTTGACATGATATTTTGTAGAAAAGTAATGTTTTGACAGGTTTTGTGACTAAGCTGTCTTATGTTTGCAGACTTATGGCCTACAGTTGAGAAACAGCTCTGCAGTAGAGATGTGCACCTTCGTGTGTAAGGTTAATGAGGCCAGTGTTGCAGAGAGTGCTGGTCTGACCGCAGGTGAACCACCCATTTCCTCCCTACCTTATAGACCCTACACAGCCTTTCATACATACCTTCACACATAACCAGTGTTATCTAAAGATTGGCAGATATTTCACTTGTCAAACACGCAGGGCTACACGCCTTAACACCTACACACATTCACACTGACGCAAAGCTAAAATGTATCTTCTCCAAAATGATAACTTCCCTTTTTTTCCCTTCCTCATTTTTCTTATAGGTGATGTTATTGTCACTATCAATGGGGTCAGCATTGAAGGACTGTCTCATCAGCATATACTTGAACTAATTAAAGAATCAACAAACAGTTTAAAGTGAGTGACAGCAAGGATTAGCAACCGACACATCAAATGACAAAGAAAAAAACAAACTAGCATTTATCATTGTTTCTGTGTATGACTGTGTTATAATGTGGTTTCAGGATGGAGACAGTGTGTGGGAATGTGGTAAAGCAGATTGAGCTGGAAAAGAGGTTGACCCTGCTCCAGGTATGTCCCAAACCAAACTGAAGCAACTATTAGAGACTCTCATTAAGATAAAAACCCACCTGAAATCACAAAACATCCACACTGGTTATTTACCTGCAGTTACAGCACTTTGTGGTTTAATCTCAATAAAAGCCACAGCAGACAGACATTGTGTTGTTGTACTGAGAAAGTGTCTTGGTAAATGCTCTTCCTAGATTGCATTAGATGAAAGAATTTAACTGGAAGCATAACCCTGGTGTTTTCTGCCCATACAGCAAACACTCCGTGAGAAGTGGATGGAGCTTCAAGCGCTTACATTACAGGAAAAACGCCTTGTGCGAGGTGAGAACATTTGCTCAGCTGTCAAAGTCAAACCACAGCACTTCCTTTCTCACAGCCACTGTCATTTCTCTTCAGTGACACTGTTTATGATGTGAAGCAATGTAAACTCTAGATAATTAAGATGAAGGTGTTGCCCTGGGAATTAACATACAGCTGCTGACGAACTTCCTGTTCCAGATATCTTGTCAGCTGTAACTTTTACTGAAAAGAACTCTGTTATATGTTTTAGGCAACTTTAGTGAAAGCAGTCTCCACCCCCTGATGGACTCTTCAGCTGCCCTGAGCTCCCCCATCGGCCGCTGTGGCCGGCGTTTTTCCAGTGACAGCAGCAACAGGAGCATGATGACAGATGACAGCGACCAAGCCAGTGTGTTTGGGGATCTGTGCTCACCAAGCCCCTCCAGTGCAGCCAGCATTTCAGAAGATGGCTGCTTCTTTTCTAGAGACTTCACATCACAGGACAGCTCAAGGAGGATTTCATCAAGCTCCAGCCATCATCACCAAGCCCTCAGCCGCTCCAGCAGCTCCAGTCTGGCTGGCAGCAGCAGCTCGATCTCTCCCTCCTGGGAGGAAATGCGGACATCATCCTTGTTTGGGACTCTGCCCAGAAGATCCAGGAAAGCCAGTGTTCGCAAACACATCTTCAAGTTAATTCCTGGACTCCAGCGGTCAGTTGAAGAAGAGGAGATGGGCGCAGTCACTCACTGACTTGTTGTCCGTGAGCTCATTGTGTTGATCTGATACCAAGCGTTGGCACGAAGGAACTTTACACCCTATAAGTAGCAGAAATAAACAGACACTGAAGTGTATTGCCACGCTTTTGAACTTTTTAAAACATGCCATTTGTAAATGTGAAAGTTTACCCTAATGCTTTCTGAGCCTTTGAGGTGTGCCTGGCTCACAGTTTTGGTTTTAAACATGTAGCACAAAAGCATTACAAAACTGAATGTGTGTTGAATGAATGTACACATAGCAGACTGTAATGTATAATAGAAGAAAGGATGTATCCAGGTAACTTGAATCAAAATGTCTTCCCTGTACTGTAATCCCATTGTGACAAGCATTAATCAGAGATGTTTGAGTTGCAGCAGCTGTCTTCATGCAGCACGTTGAGATTTAAATATAGTTTTATGTGACAATTCAGTTTTCAGTGAGGAACAATGTAGCACTTAAAACACATTCAGGTGCACAAAACCAAAACCAAATCTCTAAAGATGGCTGCTCAGCTCAAAACAGGATGTGGGTATGGGGATACTACATAAGTGTTTTCATTTCCAAAATAACTCTCACATCTTTTAAGGCTACAAGTTTCACCACTTCGAACCAGTAAATGTTTTTTTTTGTAAATTCTGCATGTTCTGAAAGTTGTATGTACCCTGCATTCATATGCAATAGTTTCTATTGTTTTTTTTTAAATTCATGCTTTTGTCTTCTGCAGTTGTGTCAAGAGTATAGAACTTTAAAAGAAATGATAAACTTTGTTTTCATTTAGCAACAACCAACAAAGCACTCTGGTTGCTTAATGCAGCAAGACAGGAGCAAGAGTGTGAACTGCATGAATGATATTTGTGGATGATGTGAGTACACATGTATCTGTTCAAACATAAAACAACCTTGAATGTTAGTTTGTAGATAGCCTTTCAACATTAAATGAGCAAAAACCTCACCCATTTCCCGTGGTAAGCCTTCATCTTTGGCTTCCGGTCTCTCTGTGTCTCTCTTCGTTGAAGAAAGATATAGAACTGATAAATACTATTGGGTACCAGTAAACTATGATACATTCATTTTCTTTTTACTTGCTAATGATGGTTAATAACTTTTGATGGAGCAAAATGAAAACAAGAAAAAAAGCATTTCTTTTTCATTGTCATGAAGAGAACCTGTAAATAGGTCATTGGGCCAAATATATAGTTAAAAAAAAGAAGCCAGTTACACATTTCATCCATGCAGACAGGAATATGTTACCTTACAACAACAGAAGCATCAATATGAGTTGCATTCATTGCTTTAGTTAGCTGATGGGAGCTACTTTTAACTTTTTACTAATAGCTGTCCAGTGGTTCCCAACATAGGATGAGGCTCAGTGTGCCACTAAGATAATTTTCTCAAGTTGTTGCAAAAAAATGAAAACTGTTCATGTAATCTCTAACAATGTGCTGCATCTTAAAGATTTAATGTAAAACCTTTGAAAGGATATGATCAATTTGACTTGCTAAAAGTGCAAGTTAGTTTGTAGTTAAGTGAATTAACTTTCCATCACATCGTTTAACAAAATGCAAGTCAACAGAAAGTTTCATCAACTTCTCATATGGTTGAAAAGCTGAAGGTCTTTAAGTTCTTTAAAATTCAACACATGCCAGAGCTTCACCTCCGTCCATGCACACAACTGTTTCGGGCAGTAAAATAATGCGTGGAAAACCTATAGGAGAATGTTAATCCAGACTCAAAATGTGACAGAAAGACAGTGGTCACTAAGCAGAGATTTAAAAATTTGTACAATTGCCCCATATACAGCTGCCAGCATCACAATGAACCTTTGTTAGGCCCACAACAAGACCCCTGTTCTGCAGTGATTCAACAAACACACACATTTACATGGTGCAAGCCCTAGTGAGTACACTGCATGTCCAGACCTCCCACTGTTGGCTGAAAGGCAGAGTTCTTTGACAACAGAGAACGGCACGGCTGGAGAAGATGCTACCATGTTTAACTTTTGAGTCAACAAAGAGCATCAGAGCAGTTTGATTGTTTTCAGCTTCAAAGGAGAAAAGGAACCAGACAAATGGAGATGAGAACATCCGATTTAAATGACCCACAGCTCATTATACAGGATGGACAGGTATCCCAGGTGTTGGAGATCATTGGCAGGAACACCCTCGACGCCTGTAAGAAGCCGGAGGAGCCTGAGGAGATGGATGTCTGGTTCCTGGAGATGGGAGATGACTCAGTGTTCTACAGCGATGAGGAGCAATCTTATCAGGACAAAGAAGCTATTGCATCATGTGATTTTGGCAGCAGCAGGTGCAAACGTCTTGTTAACAGTGTGGCAGACTGTGAAACTAACCCACAGCAAGCGGATTATCCAGGAGAAGTCGTCATTAATGAAAGAAGTTCAGAGACAGAGAAGGAAGTGACAAAGCAAATCATCTGGACTGAAGAATTTAAAAAACTTCAAACACCAGAAACTGAAAAAGTGTATGCATCAGACCACAAAGAACCAGCTGCGGAGTATGATGTGACTCCAGGAAGGTTTGTGATATCATCTGGGATAGGTCTGCAATCCAATTGTACAACGGTAGACATGCAAACACAGCAAGAGCTAAACAAATCGGCCAAAAAAGGTAAGATGGGTTTATTAGCCATGCAGTGAAATAAGACTGTTAAACAAAAGGTTTAAAGAATGCAAAACAAATCTCCTCCTTTCTTTCTTTTCTCAGTAAATCAACCAGTTAAGGAGGAAGTGATGTTAAAAGACCAAACATCAAACAAATGTCTGTTTGATGTATTTAATGAGGAGAGATACGCAAGGCTGAATGAAGAGGCAGAAATCTCCAAACCGCTGTCTGATGCTGAACTCCAGAAATCAGGGGACAGGCAGTGTGAGGTGGACCTGGAAGTCCATGCTGGGCTTCCTCAAAACCCCAACCCAAGTGACTCCACTCGGCTGAAGAGATCTGGCTTCAGTGCCTTTAACCATCTCACCTCCTCTAAATACAGCACCGTGTCCTACCGCAGGATCCGCAGAGGCAACACCCGGGAGAAGATACAAGAGTTTGAGGTCATGTTAATGAATCAGTAAGAAAAAGTTTTTTCAAATGGACAAGACCCTCATAATTCAATTAACTATGTCTTCTGCTTACACATGTACCGATACTAAAATAGTGGTGAAAACCTTTTGCACAATATTTCGAAATATGTCCATTTTTAACTGTTGAGCAGAATCTTGTCTCCTATATTTTAATATATTGTAAAGATTTATTTGACCATTTTATAATGAAAACTTCTCATTTAAGGTGGGTATTTGACCAGCACAAGTATTTCTTTTTATATAATGCCATAATCTACACTAAGAAGCCCTGTAGCACTTGGAGAAAAACCATGACAGATTCATATAACTTAAAAACTTTCTAAAAATGTTGTGTGGAAAACTAAAAATAAAATGACAATTCTAACTTTATCTTCCTCAATTTATTTCTCTCACTTTATAAAGATGCTTTCCCATCAATTTGACATTAAAATGTTTGATAACAGGTAGTAAAATCACAAGACCACAGGTTTATTGTGTGTTTTGAACCAACACTTCCCTCTAGTGTCATATAAGAAAGTTATACACATAGTTTTCACATCAGAACCTAAACCTCAACAATGCAACATTTAAACCCCGAGAAGCATCATGAAGTACATGATGTTATTATTGTCATTATTCAGTCCCAGTAGAGAAAACCTGTGAGGCGCTGTTTAAACTAGAAGAGTTCTTCCATATAAATCCATCTGAATACTAAAAAAAAAAAAATAAAAAAAAAAAACGAATAAACAAAATTAATAACATCATAATAAAATATTTTGTTTTCTCTGAAACATAATCCCACACAGTCAAATTAATATCACTGCCACCAAAGCACTTTTATCTTCCTCCTCCCAGTCCTATTTTGAGGCTGGACCACAGACCACAACGAAGTGCAAGGCCACCAGAAATTTCTGCATATTTGAAAGTCTTCTCAGAAGAGATTATTCTCATCATTAAGCATGGTAATGTGTGAACTGCCATTTTTGGAAGATATTGCTGGGTTCACATGGGCTGAGACGAAGTGAGTCACCCTGAGGATCACCTTCCAGGCACATACGGTGGGAAGCAAACTCTGCTAGGAGGTGCTCCGCCTTGACAAAACACAAAACAGGAAGTGTAATTAATGAACAAAGCTTTAGCCTGTAAGCATACTTTTCTTTTTTCCTACCACACAAATTCTGAACAAACATTTAGGCTTTTTGAGGATTTGAAGCCTGTTGTTTTCAGTGAATCTTGCAGAGGGTAAGAAAAAAACCCCCAAAAAACTCAACAGACTTTATAAAAGAAAAGGAAAACAAGAGGAGGAGGCAAATGACACATCCAAAGTCAACCTACTAGAGCTGAGTTGGAGGATTTGTGTAGCCAGCGGAGTTCAGGTTTGGTGCTGTCACATAAAAGTAAAGCAAATGCACTGCCTCCGTCTTGGGGAGCAACACACAGGTCCTGATGCCGAATGTGTCTCATCCAGGTGTAATTAAAGTGCTGACTCTGAACATGAGTGAAGAAGAGAGAGTTAACCATGTAATTATGCTGCACATCATGATTGCAATAGGATACAAAGAGACGCCTCAGTGGGGTTGATCCGAATCCAAATAGACCACATTTAGAAAGCCTTGGTCTTGGACTACACCCTTGTTTATCCTGGCTTGGATTCTGTCTCAGACGGACTATATTTCTCTTGGTTTAGGTTAGCTTCTGGATTCTTTCTTGCCCCCCCTCTTCTTTTTCTTCTTCAGGACTTCAACAATTACTGAAGCCATCATGACAAATTTTTATTTTGTCTGAAACGGTTCCTCAGAATTTGTATCTTTTTCTCAATAATACATATGTTGCAATCATAAATAGCTAATATTTGCTGTCAAATGATAAAATAAACCTTACCTGTTTGCTTAGATCACACATCTCAAAAGACAAAGAGTCTTTCTGCAGGGCGAGGCATTTTCTTAAGCCACGATTGAAGACCTTAGGAAAAGGAAATTATAGAAAAAAAACGAAACTTTTTTTTTAAAGAATGTGAAAACTACAGTCTAATTTCAATTAACATTAACAGAAAGCCGTCACAAGCTTCAGTCCACAGTGTTTCTTTGTTCTAAAAGAGCACAATTAAAGCCTGTGTTTGGGTTAAAACATTAGTTTCATGGTGGAAAAGCATAAGAAGCTTTTGTTTTAGCTTAGAATTTTAGGGAATTATTACCAATACTTCAAGTGAGCACAACAGAAAGCCAGTATCAAGACACAAAAACATACAAGCAGCTGTCTGTTGTAACATATTCACATACCAGGCCCTCAGCTTTCACTAATGGAGCGTTCATGTCAGGGTACACGTTCTCAAGGTACCACTTGAAGCTCTTGCATTTGAGCCTCTTCCTCAGCTCGATCTGCTCTGTGAGGTTGCCAATGCCGATGACCTTTTTATCCAGCAGGTGGTGGTACCCATGGCCATAGAATAGGTCCTTGTACTCATCCAGCCAAACTTCAGCCACCCTTGCCAGGTTACGCTCCACCGTCTTCTGCCTGTCTTTTGGGAACTTATAAGGATTCTGTCCTCGGAAAATGTGTCCCACCCGGGAGCAGGGGATAATCTCGATTTCTCCTCCGCACATCCAGATCTGTTTAAATGGCAACATGTACAGTGCATTTGTAACCACATAAATATATCTGTGATGTTTCCAAGCAATAAATAATGATCAGGGATGAAATGGATACAAAATATACCTTAAATGAAATCTCCATGTTCTCTCCTCCCCACACATCTAGACCAGGATCATAGGTACCCAGTTCAAAGAAGTATTTCTTGTCAATAGAGAAAAGGCCACCAGCCATCACTGGACATCTGTGAGATGGAAAAATAAATATAAGTCGTAAACAATAATCGTTGTATAATATAAAAAGCATGGAAATCTGGTGGTGAAAGCCATCCATACCTGATTGGATCTGAAACGGTCATGTTGTTTTTCTGAATGTACTCCTCTGGTAATGCGCTCCAACCGAACACCAAAGGCCATTTGAAAATACCTCTTTGGAAGTTGTCAACGAGCATATAACTGAGAATAAAAAGACAAAAACATGTTACAATATCAAAGTGGCTTTTTTGTTGTATCGAGTGTTCAACATCACTCTAGCAGACATTGTTACAGCCATGCACTGTCTGCTAGTGAATTACTTAAATGTGGTATTGGTCAGTCACCTCATATCCTTGTCATTGATGACTTCAATAACTGGACAGGGCACCTTCTTGCGATCCACATAGATCCTCTCTAAGAGCGGCTCTAGCCAGCCCACATTACACTCAATATGGGAGTCAAGGAAGGTGAGGACTTCACCTACATTAAGAGGAAAAAAAGCATCCTGCTGCAGTTAAACAAATATCTCTTAATATCTGTTTTTTCACCGTGTAACTGTAAAGACTTAAGAGGTCTATGAAAAGCAAGAGTGGTTCTTTATACCAAAAGAAAAGACACATTAACAGTTGCTTATTTTAGAAAAGGCACTTTTTGGCAAAATGTACATATTGCTTCATTGCTGTAATTTCTATATGGATCCTCATGTTAAAATGATTTGCTGTTGCTTGGTTCATTTTGGTTTAGTTTGAATGAAAAATTGGTTGACATGGTTAAATTTGGTAGAGAAATGACGATGGGAAAAACATAGATCCATACACTGGACTGGATTACTGACTGATGCTAAACCTCCCGCTCAGGTTCCTGCTAACTTAGAGCTACCTTTTTAGACTAGGTGGATGCTTATTGTGCAAGCTTACAATTAAAAATCCAAGGATGCTTGCAAACAATTTTGCAGTGACTCATCGAAAAACTGTTAATGAAAAACTGTTAATGAAAAAGCTGCTGTTGTGCCTAAATCTGATTATCAGTATAAACATCCCCCTTTTAAAAACTATTAACCGATTCTAACACAAATATATTAAGCAGAGCTTTCATTTAGTGAAGTTGTACACAGTGGATATTATAAGGTACGCTGATTTGCTCTAACATTGGCACTTGTTTTCAATCTGAAGTGGATGGATACACCTATCACTTTGTTGTATTTAGCTGAAATGAACTAAGGCAGAATTTCTGAGACTAGTCTTGCAGTTTAAGGTTTTCAAGCCAAGACTGATGTACTTTCATTTGTGTAACAGTGCCAGCAGCATCATGTGTACAAAGGAGGAGGCAGCATGTTATTGCCACTCTAACCAGCAGAGCTGTCAAAACTGATTCTGTAATTAAAGCTTTATGTGTGTTAGCACACAATGATGCAGGGCTGAGCTTCATCCATCCAATGGTTATACTCGGTTATTGTAATGCATGGTCACAAGGGAGACAGAGTCTATTCCGGGTGCTATTACGTGAGGGGCAGGGTGCAGCCTGGACAGGTGGCCAGTACACTAACTTCACATTTGCTATATTCCTTACTGACTTTGAAAAGGCAAGACGCTGCTGTCTGGACTTATATCGATTTTTAAAATGTACCACAATTTGGTATAATCGTCTCAGTCCTAATACTCCGTTTAAAGTGAAAAATATCTGCTCATTTGAGTCTATCAGCTTTATACAGGTAAAATAACTCAGATGATTCATTGGAAGCCATTAATCTTAACCATGTTTACCTTTGGCAACAGCAGCTCCCGCCAGCCTGGCCCGGATCAGGCCCTGTCGCTCTTTGAGGCGAATGATTCTCACTTTAGGAAACTGGGACATGTACACATCCAGCTGCTCCTTCAGATAGTCTGCCAGAGTAAAAATGCTCAGTGAAAGTTACACTAACAACAGAGAAATGACCAAAAGGACAAAGCGCTACAGTTTAAATAATCTTTAATATGGAGATGAAACTGAAATAATCCGGATTCAAATAAAACCAAGGACGACTGTGTCCATTAATTATTTCATTCATAAAATAGCAACTTTAACAATGAATCATTTAAGTCTAGCTTTGTTTACAGTTCATACACTTAATTACACGCCCCCACACCCCAGCCAATCCCATCACCTGGTGGAAACCCTGTCATCTTATGATGCTTTCAGGAGGAGTTTACCTTTTGTACTAAAATCATCCACCAGAATGATTTCTTTGAGGAGGCGTGGTGGAGATCTATTGAGCACACTGTGCACAGAGCGAAGGAGTGTGGACCACACCTCATCCACAAAACAGAAAATCACACTGGTGGAGGGCAGGTCATCATGGACCACATTCTGTGCACACCTGGAAACACAACAAGAAGGATGACTCAGCTCAGCAGTCGGGTGCAGTTTGAGAAATTAACATGTAAAGCGATGGAGAGGAATTACGTTTCAGGCCTGGTGTCGGGAACGGCACGGTCCACTGGGATCTGGTCACTGAGGTAGACATTAAAGTGGCCTTCGTTCCATCTTTCTCTCACCTCTGTATCTTCATTACTGGCAAGAAAAACTGCCTGACCAAACTGGCCCACTGCATTTGCATCTCTAGGAGCGTGGGTCACATCCAGAGAAAGCACTTTGTGGACGCCTGGTTTTCTGACTACAGTGGCGTTATCCCTCAAGTTGTCTCCTGCTTGGAGGTTGACTGTAGGCTTCAGAGGTTCCTTCCGCACATTAAGATCAATCCTGTCAGCAGTCTTGACCCGCATCTCCTCCTTTCTCTTTCCATCCTTGTTGGGAGTTTGATGAGATGTTGTTTTATCGGGATGTGCATCCTTCTCTTGAAACTGGCTCATTTTAGTCCTATTATGAGCAAATTCATCCTTAACTTTTCCATTTGTCTTTGAATCCATGTTGCCCCGAGCATTTTGTGCAATGTGTGCCGTTTTAATGAGTCCCTTCTTTAAGGTCGGTCTGTTGGTCTGAACACCTGGTGGAGCTTGGCTTATATTAGCCACTGCTACATTTAGATCCAAGTTTATTGCTACTTTATTTACGGGAGCATTCTGCTTTGGTGTGATATTTTTAGAAGGGGCAGCTGCATCTTCATGCTTAGAAACTACAGATTTAGAGCTATCACTTTTAGGAACATTTTCTCCCTTTCCCTGATTTAAGTTCAACTTTTTGTCCAACATTTGACCCTGATCCCTGCCTCCATGTCTGTACACTTGGGCTATTTTGATGCTTGAACTGAGTCTTTTCCCATCACGTGTGACAGCAAAGTTCACCTTCTGCACCGGGTGTTTAAACCCCCTTTTCATTAGCTGTGTCACCCTGGACTGCTGTTTGATAATCTCTCTTTCTCTTATCACTCGCTCTTTCAGCAGCTGGCCGTTCACATCGTTTATTGATATTCGGAGAGCAGCCATGTCAAACAGAAGCCAAATGACAGAAGCAACGAACACAAATGCCAGCACCCTCCCACTCCCCCTCAAATATCTTCTAAGCTTCATCATTTTCAGGTTTTAAAACAACTAAACCTATGCGTGTAGTCTCATGCTGAAAAGGCTACTTCTGGGCTGCAGGAAAACTTTTTTTTGTCCTTGAGGAAGTCGGTTGCTTGCGTGGCATGCTGGAAATATTTCACGGAGTAGTTGCGGTAGCCAGTTGTTGTCAGTCAGACGTCCAATAGGCTCCGGAACCCGTGGCGCAGGATAAACGCAAAATGTAGTTGTAATTTATCCATACCGTGTCGTTCCGGTCATGTTCAACCGCCTGGAAACATCATGTCAGTGTCCAGAGACTTGATATAACTCGTTTAAGTAAAAAAGAAACTCGGTTAAAGTGTGTTTGGTATCGTTCGAGAGACTATCCACAGCTCAACTTCTTTTACTTTACACTCAGTTTTGTATGAGGACCAGATGAGGACGTAGCGACCGACTTCCACTTTGCCAGCAATCTGATTGGACAGACCGAGACGAACGTCTCTCAACCCACACGAAGAGGTAAGCCGGAAAAAGCTAGCAGCGCACCGGAAGTACTGTGTTACGTGTTTAAAATAAAAGCTTATATTTTTGGAGTAAATTCGGATGACATGATAAGTGTTGCTTCCCAAACATTAGAGTTGAAAGAGGTTGCTCTAATATTGCACATACAACTTTAAAGTAGCTCTCCGTGTCAGTTGTTAGATATACATTAGTACCCCCTGTTACATTTTAAGTTGGTTTACTGTATGAAATGTGGATGTAAATTTATATCAGCCTTACTTAAAAAAAAAAGAAAGAAATAATGTAAACACCATTTATCAAATGTTGCTTATGGGAACTGCTAATTTTTTCTTTTTTTGCCCACCTCTTAAAGAAAAGTTGGGATGTCAATCTAAACACTTTGTGGAAAAATCTCACAACCTGCTGAATTAATTTAATTCAGGGTTAGAGAAGTGCTAATCCTCCAGAGATTAGGAGGGGTTACCAGTTCAAGTTAAAACTTTGCAAAGCAGTATAGTAAATGCATGTCAATAAAAAAATTCAGAAGTGCAGAAATGCAACCACAACTTTCTTCTGCACCATATTATACTACACAATAATAATGGCAATATTTAAAACGTGAGTTATTTCATAACACCTGTTTCTCCATTTGGAGAAAATAATAATTCCATCGTCCACACTGTCTATTGGTATGTTAGCTAAATTATGTGGTCCTTATCTGGAAGCTGTCTCTTGTCAGTTTGCGTGGAAATACTGCTTGACTTTAAGCAAATTTAAACCTCCATGTTGTTTCCTTACTAGAAAAAAATCCAGTCCTTCAGATACCTGGTCAACACATTTGGGTTTTCACAATCAATAACAGGCATCTCCATGGTACAATCTGCACAGATGTGAATCATCTTAGTGGATAAATATAAAAAAAAAGAGATACCTAATTACCGTTTGATGTTGAACTGAAGAAACGTCTTAATTGGGAAGTGTTACCCGGAAGCAATTTTGAACTCAACATCATCTTCACGTTACAGTGGTGAAGTCATGTAGCTGCCTGTAATCATGGGTCTCATGTTTCAGACCGTCATTGGTTTCAAACAGCGAAGTGAGCTGGCTGGGTTCGTTGATAGAAACTGAGGGGTGGGCATTTGGCCCAAGTGTGTCATTAAAGTTTTCTTTAAACCGCACGTGGCTGTCCCGGACACATGCAGGTTACACACCTTAAAATGTGGAATAACTTGTTGTACCACAGTTATCAATCTCAAGTTGTCCAATGTCATCAAACAATGCACTTTTTGAATAGGTGAGTTTATATTCAATTTATAATTAATCTCAATAGAAAGTCAAAGGTCAAATTTCAGATATTTGAAATTGGTAGCCTAATGTTAAACTCTTATTAATAACATTTTCTCTGTGTTGTGTTTGAGTTGAGGGTGGGACCAGAAGGGTCGCTTGGGGCTTGCAAAAACTGCCTACGTGGGTGATAATGCCTGACTGTTTACATTACAAGTCATAAAATTACCAGATGAGATGACTGTACAAAGTCAAACAGCCAATGATGTTGAAGAAACTATGTTAAAACATAAATGTTAAGCATAAATCGTTGTGCAGCCATGATTAAAGCCATGCAATGCAGGCTCATCCTGATTAATCAATTGGTGATAAAAAAGATCAACAATCAATCATTGGCTATTTACTTTGACAAATCTACCTCTTTTTTTTTTACATTAGATATCCACATTATTTGTGATCACTTAAATCTTCCTAAGATCTAGATTCTTTCTTTCTTTCTTTCTTTCTTTCTTTCTTTCTTTCTTTCTTTCTTTCTTTCTTTCTTTCTTTCTTTCTT
>JAOXYM010000013.1:17027160-17038259 GCA_028567055.1 Leptatherina wallacei
TTCTTTCTTTCTTTCTTTCTTTCTTTCTTTCTTTCTTTCTTTCTTTCTTTCTTTCTTTCTTTCTTTCTTTCTTTTAAAAAAAGGCATCATTTACACGTGCCTACCTCTACCCTTGTCTACCCCCCCCAAACCAAAATGCTGATCAAAGTTAGCTAATTTGTTTGTTATTGAGAGCTAGTTGTGGCCTTGTTTTTGAAATACAAAGTACAAACCAGCATTTTAGAAAATGAATAATCCAGAGGGTGTGTGTGTTTCTGTGTGTCTGTATTGGGGGGATAAACAACAAAAAACATGGAAAAAAAGACAAAGCTTTTTTTTCTTTCTGAAAGCCAAAAAACAGTTGAAAACATTTTACAAAGCAAGAAATAATAACATTTCATAGATTTTAGTTTTTTTCAAATTGTCCCTCTGGGAACTGTTCCATTTTATGAGTTTGTTACATTCTTGTTCTTGTCTTTCTTCTAGTACCATTGACAATTAATTTAAAAAAAAAGAATAAATAAAAATGTTTATTTAGGCCTTAATGGCTATACTGGGGCATAATATTTTTTAATGAATACTTTTCTACTTTTTTTTTAAATATGACAACACAATAAGACACAAGAAGACAAAAATCTTTAAAAGTAACTGAAATAACTACATGATTAAATTTAAAATGACTAGATATGCCCCCCCCCCCCCTTCTTTAGCTATTCTTGTTAGAAACTGAAAGTATATCTGATCCAGTGCACAAAAGGCTAAATTTGAACTTTACCTTTAATAACAGAAACACAAACAAACAAAACTTTAGTTACCAATACAGGCTATTCAGCACCAATAATAGAAACTACATATATTATCAATAAAGATGATGGTAAGATTATAAATATATATATATATATATATGAAACATAATTTGTGCTATGTGCAGATACACGTACAGTCACATTTGTAAAACCTATGTTACTGCAGCCATTAGGCAGTGATTAGTGGAGGCAACGACAGGTTTTCCTCTTCATCAGCAGGCCTCTCTTGGGAGTACCAGTGGCTCCATCCAGCCTATTAACAGTCCCCAACATGAGGAGGGAGGGGAGTGGTGCCTCCCATGGTGCCTGCCCTTAACCACACTACACACACTTTCATTAGCGTGTTAGCTAAATGATTGGCCTCAGGATAGCCCCGGAGCCTTGCAATGCACGTGCAGGCTTACTGGTCAATTTATTCATTTATTCACCGACGTCTGTATTCACACTCTCGATTGCAAACTATGGTGATAATAATAATAAAAAAAAAAATGAAAATCAAAACATTGTTTTCGAGTAGAAATATTACAAAAAAAACAAGCAAAAAAATATGATAAACTAATATACATAAGTCACTCATGAGCTAATATTTTGTTGAGCAATCCTTTGAGGCGATCACTGCAATCTAGTGTTTTTCTGTAACTCTCAATCAGACTTCTACACCTGTTGGCAGGTATTCTGACCCAATGCTCATCAGCAAACTGCTCTAATTGGTCCAGGACCGTATTGTTTGTTTGTTTGTTTGTTTTAAATCATTTTTTATCAACTCAATTAAATTAAAAACAATTTTTTAGTTCACTAAATTATAATTTAGCAAATTTTTATTTATTATGACTTTTTTCAGTCTCCAGTTATTTCATTGACTATTATAAATTTTGCCCTTTTCTTAATGGAAGGGTATGAATAATTTTTAGGACAACTGTTAAACATTGTCGGGTCAAAAGTAATTCAATTAATAGCTATCAGTTCTGAAGAAAATTCTGCACACAGTTTATATATTCTTGGCTATTTAAATGCTGCCCCTGCCCCTCAAAGCAGATGACCCTTATGAGGGTCTCTGAAGAGATGGTATTCAGTATCAGCGCATTATCTCCATGAAATGATACTGCTTCAGATCATTGACTGTGCCATGGTGAACCATTGGATAGAGTTAAATAAAAGTGTGACAGGAGTCACTGTTTTAGCCAATCAGTCTAACTAACTTTGATTGTGCTGCTTGACCTTATTTCAATAGAGTAAGTGTTCAAAAATCAAGCAGGCAGCTCTAAAATGCCTGCTTCTATCAGAAATAATATGTAATTTACATGTGAATGCCCGCTGAACGAGCTCTGCTGTACAATGTGTGAGAGCTCACAGCTTTGTCAGTGTTGAGTTTTCAGTGAGTCAACCTGACAAGAAAGTTAAGCACTTAATAAAAGACAGATGAAAAAAAAGAAGATATCCCTTTTTGGGGTAATTGATGTCTGTGTCACAAGCTGTCATGATCCTTCCCCTCAAAAGGATTACACAAAATTAAGCAACATGGAAATCTTACATTGACACTGGCATGTGTAAAATGAGTTAAATGCACTTGTATGATATCTTTGGAACATGTTAATTAGACCCTGGAATTAAAATTACAACAGTTGGTCTGTGTAATTTACATAGAGGTCATGTTGTGCTAATATGGCACTCGTTGAAAAAGACAGCCAGTAACAATATGGTTAAGTCTGACCCACTGACATTTTCAGCACCAAATTATGCACATTGTGTGAATTAAATTAATTAGAGAATTCATTAAGAAATATGGCTCGCGGAAACGAGTATAATATTTAGTAATGTGATGTAATTTTATTTCATTGTTAATGCTAATTTGTTTCATAACACTTCCTGCGGTAGACCCCCCCCCCCCCCCTACACACACACACACACCATACTAACTATGATGTATGTAATTTGTTAGCCATTTAATTAATTGTGATTAGAATTGGTGGATGTTCAGCTTGTTTTGACAGATGGTTCCCATCAGTGAGACCTTTGCACAATTAACTTCCCATTTCTTTCTGTTTGTTACATCTTGAAGTTTATGTAGAAAAATATCCACTGCATATGCATCACTTGAAAGCTTTACTCTGGATCCATCAAATGAGGAATTATCTGTAATTTGTCCAACTACACAAAGCAGGTAAACATCTTTGATTTATTTCATGTTATGTATGCTTTCTGTGCAAGTTTTTTTTACTTGGTGGTGGTTTCATTTGTGTGTATTTTGTCATCCGTAGACATCTGACGTAATCATGGGACTATGTTCTTCTCATAGTAAGAGAATCATAAAATATTTATCGATTTACAACATTTTTGTCTTACTTACTGAATTATGCACTTAATTAATGTCTGGCTTAGCTAGAACAGATTATATTACCCACAGGTTGCCACCTTTAGTGTTTTATTCACATCTATCCTATTAAAATGCGCAAATGTGCAAATCTTAAAAAGGGCTTTGGTACATCTTTGCTGTACTTGTGTCAGTCCACAAGATGGAGCTCTAGCTCTGTTCATATTGTGCACTATCTGATACGAGGAAGATCTCAGTCTTTCAGGTTTCAGAGAAGCATGTGTAAGAAGGGCTAAAATATTATACTTGTTTTCAAATTAAGATTTAATGTATGCAAGTCACAAACAGTAATATGAAAAAAATACACATTAACTTGTAAAACATTGCCATAAATGTTCAAATATATGTATTTTGTAAAAATACTATATTTTGTGATTTAGCATCAAACTGTGATGTCTGTTGTGATATCACATAAGTGTAGGCACATTGTTTCATATCATTGTATGACGCTCTTGTGGTTAAATCTATTATGTTTTACGGACCCTTATTGTTCCATTTTCTTTTCTTTTTTAGGATTAAAATAAGGAGACAAGGGTTAAAAATAGAGCAAGAGGGTTCATTTGCTCAAGTTGTTGTTTGTGGGTTGAGGATATGCTTTGAGAACTAACTCTTAACTAACTCAATTAAAAGATATTTAATGGATTTACATCTTGTAATCTAGAATTATAGATGTTTAAGTCTTTGCATGCGTGACAGATAAGTAGTATTTCACCAAACTGAATAATGCCTCTGTTTAAGTAGTCCACCACCTTTATCATTTTTCCAGGTGACATGAAGGTGATACTGATTTGGCTCCCACCGGATATAGCTTAATGTCTGACATAAAAAATAACTACATAATTTGTCTCAATCCAGAGGGCTGACTTGGCATGGACAGCAGCAGTCCTAAATGTCACTCTGTAATGAGTTCTGGCCAAAGGTACACAGTTAGGACAGTGCCCGCTGGCACCTGTGATGCCCAGTGGCTAGCTTTTTACCCCACAGCCATTTGGATAACCCCAGTTTTCTTTGTGCACACTGCCGTACACGATTTGCATCCAAACAGAAAGTTTCAGTATTGTGAAGTTTCCACTTGCCCTGGCAATGGAGTTCTGCAGGAGAAAGAATACAACACTGCACTAAAACAAAGCAGGAAAGGGTGAATGGCGTAAACTGATGTGTTAAACCCTTTCTGCTTCTCTTGGTAAATTTACACACAGAGGATACAAATGATATATATATATACAGTAGTTTCATGGTGCAGCCTCTATGACTCACCATCGCTGAACCTGCTTAGGTTTAAGATAGCTATGACTAAGATCTGGATGAACTAAAATTATTGCACTGACCAGATACCACTTAGTATGATCCACCAAGTTGCTATCTTAAATGAATGCGGGAAGACTTTCAGTTTTGAGGAACTTGACTCCTTTTGTCTGACTGCTGTGGTACCTATTGGCAACACGCCGGGTTTATTATCTTACAAAGGCACAGGAGATGAGGGAACATTGTATCTAAATTAGCTTTTTCTATTTCCTGGTGAATGAAATCAATTCCATCCTTTTATGTTACTTTTCATCTGCCTTTTGTCTTGTTGCAGAATCTTTTCTCGTTCTCTCTCATTCATCTGTTTTGCCCTTTCCTTGATCTGATAGCATTAAACATATAATTAAGTCATAAAGGAGGGGACTGATGAGTGTAGCAGATGGTAATTGCGTCCTACATTTGAATGAAATGATATGCATTGCTACAATTTACAGCCTTCGCCTCATATTTTATTCAGCAACCTTTTATCTCTTTTCCCGCAGAATTATTCTGCAATAAATTTAGACATCTTATCAATAGCTAGAGTGATAGTGGCAGAAACATGGAAAAAATGAGGCTCCGCCGTTTTATGCTGTTTAAAATAATTTTCCATAATAAAGGAGCTATCAGAGCTGCTCTATCACAGTAGAGGGGCGGATATTCCTATTCCTGGTGAGGCTGCTGTTGGTTTGTGGACAAGCTGTCACTCTCCTGTTAGTTTGAAGAAATGCGAAAGGACAGCGGGAAATGCTTTTGTGAAGTTCAACGGATGAATTTGTCACACTGGCAACATAGCAAAATAACCCAGAAAGTAGAAAAAACTAAGAAACAATAAGTTATTTCACTTGTAAACTTTTATCTACACAAGAGTGTAATTTGAAGAATAAAAAGTACATTTTTGGTCAGTATTTTTTGAGATAACACTTAAGTTTAATCAGTTTAAATTACACTCAAAGTGTTCTAAAGGTTTTTTAAGATAACACGTTTACATAAGCTGTTCCGAATTGTGCAGTACACTTTGAAAAAGCCACAAACTACAGCCTCTCTTGCTACCAATAGGTGCACGGTACACCTGTCCAAGACAGTTTAAATTGAACTTTATATTGCTTCTGGAAGGATTTGTTCAAGGCCTTTTCCATAAGACTGGAGTGGGTCATTTGAAAGAACCTACTGTGTTGACAGTGTAGTCAATACTGTAATTCAGCAGAAAACTTTTAATGCCAAATTGTAAGGCAACCAGACTGTTTGTTGCTTTGATAATCATCCAGCTTCACATCCATTCTGTCTGCAGAATATACAGAATATGAAGCACATATACTTTGCCTTGTTGTCCAACTTCCAAATGGATCCCTCCTTCATGCGATCATTTGTACCTTCAGTAATTTTTCATGAAAACTTCACTCCTGTAATGGCAGCAAGCAGAACAGTTGAGTGGAGAGATGCCAAAAGGCGCTTTTTGTTCCACTGACATGCTTTCCTTTCACCAGTCCCTGGTGAAGTGCTGGACTCCACTGATATTTGAGAACTGGTAACTGGGGTGATATAGGTTTAATTCTCATGTTCCCTTCAACCTGCCAAGTTAAGGCAGTGGGTGCCAGCTGGAAGGCTTTTCTGTCTTGAGGAGAGTGAGGGTGGGGGTATTAACAGGGGCAGAAGAGATGAGGGCAAATATACAGTACAAACACAAGTGCCTCTAGACCTTGAAGGTGCGACAGAAGTGCCTTTCACATTTAGATACTCCAGGCACTTAGCATTTAGTCATGATGCAGGTCCATTACCTTTAACTATAAGTGCTTATGTTTGGTTACCTGTTTTTACAGCTTTTCCAGCTTGAAAGTAATCTGAGGTTGGGGTGACCCAACTCTATTTATTGATGCTTTCTGAGTTTCCACTTGCTCGTAATAGACTAGAAAACACAGATAATATGTTTGATCGATCATCTTGAACAAATTTCATTTGTTGGGATCAATAACAGTTTACAGTTGACAGAGCTCAAAGAACTACTTTTATGTGTGCTTTTTTGATTGAAGCTGTCTCGGCAAGCCAGCAATGTAAGGGCTCCACACCAGGCCCATGTGGCAAGCATGGACTCTTCTGTTCTGTTATTGCCAGCAATCTGTATTTAAAACTAATATCAGTGTTTGCTGCATGGCTTGGGGCAAAACGCACCAAACCAATCTGATATACAGCATGTGTTTCTTTTCCTTGTGATGGGAATTAGAATGTGAAAAATAACAATTCTTGTACATTTTTCACTGTTATCCATTTTTTCATTTGAGTGTGTGATGATTAGATTTTTTTTTTCCAGCAGCGTGATTTGTATTATGTTTTCACTGTGTTCAAAACATAATAGAAAAGTGATGTGGAACCAAAGGGAAAAAGAGGAAATTAACTGACGTGCAGAGGAAAGACGTTTCCAAGGCTCAACCTTTTGCGCTTTTCTTCATGTTTCTGCTTTTCATGATCATGCTCTGTGGAACACCCTGCAGACATGAGAGCCCTTGCTCGATGTCATACAGTTCCTGGCCAGGCTGCTACCTTCTGCACACACAGACAAAACAGCATGAGATGGGAAGTCCACATGGATAAACATTTACTACAGTAGGTGTTGCTTCAGGCAAGTGCTATTCAGGGGAAATTTACTGTGTGTACACCGATGCTTCGGCAATAACCTTCTTATAGAGGTCTTTTTGTAGAGCTTTTTCCTTCAGAGTAGTAAACAGTTTCATGTTAGACTCAGTATTAAAGGCTACATATATTGTATGTTTATAAAACTTGTGAAAAAAAGAAAAAAAAGAAATGGCAGTGTTTATTGTTGGCAGATCCTATGAAAAGACTGAAATCAAGAAAAAATGGGTTCTGTCACTGTCACCAAAACTATTCGAGCTTATTCCTCTGTTGTCCCCAAAAGCTCTTCATAGATGAGTCATGCCACTTACACTGCTTACAAGACAAGTCATGACAAGTCCTATAATTACAGTCCAAAAGTAGGGGAACATATTCCGTTAAAACTAGGGACTGTTTTACAGGCTTATCAACTAAAAAGCAATCTAACAAAACAAAAATATAGTGCCCACCTGTTTCAAGGAATTACTTAAAATTCAATATAAGGTTGTTCTGTACCAGCCTAACACAAGGTTTCCCCACATCAAATACCAAACAGAGTCATGCAGTTATGTATCAAGTTACTGCTTTTTTACAGAGTTTAGACAGAATTTATGGAAGAATAGCCAACAAGCTGGCAGTGCTGAATTTAGAGTTTACACAGCCAAGAAAAATGAAAGAAGCTGAAAATATTCTAAGAAGGTGAAGGACCACAACAGCCTAAGTTGGTCCAACCACTGTACCAACAAGTGGTATCAGCCTGATTTGTAGAAATTTTCTGGGACTTTGCAGTGCAGTTGAAATGAAAACTTCACAGATATGCCAGGAATTATTTTACCCAGGTAAATAAATTCTGGGTAATAAAAATTCCTGGAAATGGTGGAAAACAGCTGAGATGAGGTGTTTAATTGTTGAGAAAGGCATTGCCAGGAAGCAAACGCATGCTTGCATCAACTTACTGTTAAAGATTCTGAACAATTACAAGAAAACATAGAAATGAGGTGCTAACTGCTAATTTATGAGCTTACTGTGACTGTCTCATGATCTTGACTAAACAAAGCTTGTTCAATTGTGATAACAGTATATGGTTATCTCAAGAAAAGGCCAGTTTTCTGAGATAATAAGAACATTTAATTTGTTATTGTTTGGTAACAAATTGAGATAAAAGCATTGGAATGAAATGAATAATTGCAGGAATTGCTACTTATTGTTGTTAACACTGTGGATGTAGCCTACCTTATGTTCACTGTGGCTATAATTGTTCTTGGCTGATTCTCCAGCTTGTTGTGCACATTGATGCAGTTCTGACACGCTTCTGTTTGATATGTGTGAATTACCAAAGAAGAAGACTAGTGGCTTAACAAGGACATTTTCACTGAACCACATGTGAAAAGATCCACAGTGTTAGTATATTTACACTTTTTGCTGTTTTTCCATTATGTGGTCGGGTATGGTACAGCTCCCTCCTTTTTCATAATGTAAATAATGTGTAAAGGTAGCTGTGTTATAGTCAGTGTATTACATTTTCTGTGGTAAAATCAAAATTAGGTTTTAGTTGTCTTGTGCGTAGTTGTTAGTTGGTTATTTTGTCGTAATAACATGTTTTTTTCTACTGGAGATGAACAGAAGCAGCAGTGAATTTACGGAAAACAAGTTAGATGAAAAAAGTTTTTTTCCCCTCTTGTTGCCATTTGATAGTTTAAAAAAAATTGAAAAATATTTGCAGACTTATAAATGCCAGGATGTTGAATAGGAAAGGAAACATAAACATTATCTTGTAAATGTCTGCCCCCTTGTGGAGATATTTGAAGAGCAAACATTTCAAAGTACACTATTAAAGGTATTTGCTGTCTTTTCTTACAGTAAATATCTGAGTATCTATCTATTTAAAAAAACACAGACGGTTTAAACGAGTGAAATCTGTCCTGCAGGGATGCTCAAGAATAAAAATTGTCAAATTTAGCAAAAAATAAGTTAATTAAAAAAGAAATAAACAAACAAAAGCCAGAACAATGTAGAGTAAAAATGAAAGAAAAAGAGCAATCATTAAAAAAATACATTATTGACGTTATTTTTTTTCCTCGAATGTTTTTGTTGAATACAATGACTTGCTTATTAAATACGATATCCCTTTAATCATATTCAGCCGTGCTTAAATGATTGAATGATATCCTTTCAGTTTCAAATTGGTTCATCTAAATGTATGGATGGTTGTTTCCCAGAATATAAAAGCGAAAAATTATTTGTCATGGGATTTTAAGGTATTTCAGCCAGTTCATAGATATATCAATGAAAAGTAGCTTCTTTTATGTAGAGTAGCTTGTTGCCAAGTTTTTCTGCTTATGGGAAGGTTATGACAGCCTGGTTATTTTGAAAATGAAACAATGACCCTAACTCACAAGAGGAAAGTCCCTGCACAGAAACTTAAAACAACGAGCTGAGTAACATTATAAACTTCTGTGAAGCTGAGGGAACCTGAAAGGTTGAGTTCAAATTTTCTTTGGATCCAAATGATGACATGACACTCAAAGTTTTTTTTTATCCCTTTTTATTCTAAAAACACTGATTCTCATCACTTTAAGGATTTGGACGTTTTGGATATTAGAAATTAAAAAGAGATGAAATCAATATTAGGAATGTCAAACAGATGACCATAACAACTTGAATTGCTCTCACCCTCAACATTTTGCTTTAGTGTATGACCTCATTTCAATTTCTGACCCTACTCCTCTAGATGATTGTGCCTTTTTGCAGCCCTGCTTTAACTGCAGGCTCTATGTGTGACTGCTGCGAGGCTGTATTCACAGGGAAGGGCAAATACTTGGAGGACAATGCATGAAGACTGCTGGTCCCTCTGCCTTAGATTTGGCACAGGTTAGGGAGAGGCATGAGATGCATATTGTTTGTGTTCATTTGAATAAGGACAAATGTCAGATTTCCATGGCTCCAGGCTGCCTGCATGTTAGATGATCAACTCTTTTGGGCCCCTGGATGTGGGGTCATCAGTAGCGCTTCCAGGTCACTGTCACTGCATGCCGGTTTGGGGCCATTTTTGACCTTTTGACAGAGCACAGGAGACAGCCTTTCTCTGAGGGCAGGAATAATCATTTCCGATTTACTTGTGGCTGTGCTTATGTTAGCTAATTAAAATGTTTGTTCTGCTAGAAATTTCATTTGTGGTCTAAGAAACCTTTATTTAGTCACTGATATTCTACTATAGGTAGTTTAAAAGTTGTGATAGTGAAAATATTATAACTGATAAAATGTCAACAAAAATCAGTGATAATCAAAGTTATAGCTGTTGTTTAACAAAAAGTCTTTGATCTGATGACTAAAAACGTACCATTGGTAAAGATTGTATATCACCTATTTGTGATTCTTTACAGGACTTAATATGGGTAAAAAAAAATATTTTATATGTTTATATATCTTTTGTCATGTTTGAACAAGTGAGCCATTGTGGTGCACTGTAAAAGTGCCACCATTCCCTGTTCTGGTGTGTGCGACTGCAGAGAAAGGTTGAATACTGCCTGTATCCCAGCCCTTGAGCTCCCTCAGGCTTTTTTCCGGTTCAGAATCTCCAAAGAAGCGTGCGTTTACCCTTGACTGTGTTTGTTATCCCTCACAACATAACACCCACGGCCACGTCTCTGTTTTTATAGCTTTTAACATTAACTTTCATTCCCTCTATACACTTAGCTTTGATTGAATATTTTCGTCTCCATATTTGAAATAGTTTCTAATACTCTTCTTGGGAAGTCTCTTTATATCCATCTTTCCCTGAAATTAGGACATGCTGAATAGTGGACTTTCTTTAGTTCCAACTAACAACTAATGGCATATAACATGTTTCCCTCACTTACACAGTGCTTGAAAATGCTGGGGTGTTTCAAGTACTATGTATCAAATCCAGTTGCATGAGTCTGAAAGTGTTGAAAAATGCTTCCAGCATCTTTACTGGGATCGTTTGAGCATTTATGCGTACACACACACACACACACACACACACACACACACACACACACACACACACACACACACACACACACACACAC
>JAOXYM010000013.1:17053747-17064122 GCA_028567055.1 Leptatherina wallacei
ATATATATATATATATATATATATATATATATATATATATATATATATATATATATATATAGAGAGAGAGAGAGAGAAGCACTTTATATATATTGCTGTCTTGCTGTGGAGTTTTTGCAACACTTGAACGGTATTATGTATCTTATGTATTAGATATTGTTTATTTCCATAGGACCATAAACCCCTGGATGCTGGCACTTATCCTATTTACACATCAAGATTACATCTCCATGAAGGCCGTGCATTTAAGTCATTGTGCAGGGTGGTATTAAAATATACTCCATACTGTGAGGGGAGCTCGTCAGGGAATAGCTGGGCCCTGGACTCCCATTACCCAGCATAAAAGTGTCAACCGCTTTAATTACATTCATGCCTTCCCCAGTCCATTTTATTTCAGCCTCAGTCAGATTTCATGTCTCTCTCAACCATTTGGACAGTGTTGGCAATGAGATGAAGATATTACCTAATTATAGTATAATTATTATTTTTGCTTTGTTTTCTGTCTGTCTGACTGAAGTTGTGACACATGACTTGTGTTACGGTGTTAGATGTTACAGGTGTTCCTAGCTGGTCATGGATCTTCAGTCACAACCTGAATGCTTTTGAGGCTTAATCCTTCCGAGTTTGAGAATCTGCCCTTGGAATTGTTGATTAAGTTGGCATACCCAGCCACTAAATATCAGTGCACCCCACTGAGAGTGAAGGTATCAGCTGTAAGACACTGTCACAAAGATGGCAAAAGCAAAGGAGGGGGAAGGGAGGGTCAAGTTTCCCCGGTCAGACTGTTAGCGGGCGTGGAAGAGGCAGTGTCACTTACTGTTTCACGGGGAAGCTTCCTGACCTTCTAGGAGTGAAAGTGAGATCCTCTCTTGTTTATACTCAGCCATGGATCAGTGCATGGAATATGTCTACATCCTCTCAGCCAATTTCACACAGAGGAGGCGCAGTGTGGGCGGCCGACACAAGCCGTTTCCCCTGGACGATGAGACCCATCCCTCACAAATGTCCTCTGTCTGTGACTGGAGGTGTACGCAGACAGAATAAGACAATGGCACTCTACTGCTCCACTGGGCCACAGAACTATCTCCCCCCCAGGGACACTCATGCTGGGATCACCCTCTTGTTCTGGGTCGATATTCAAGATGAGGTAATCTTTCAGCAAAACAGTATTAAAAACAATCATTATACTTGGTGGCAATTTCCAGATAATTATTTGTTTCTTTTTTTGTTCACACATCCACATATATTTAGAATTTGGTTCAAATACATATTTCCCAAGCAATATAGGATACACCATGAAGGTGTGACTGAATCCTTCAATAGTGATAAACATTTCATCCTCAACTGAAAAGGCCCGTTTAAAAATGACAGGTCCTTCTAAAGCTAATTTATAAGCCAAATAAGTAGACAGAAAGCACTCAGGTGAATTACCACGGGAGCCATTAATTACCACTAATGATTTAGACACAACGTGTGCTATAAAAACTATTTATGATGCACATTAAAGTCAAGCTTTAGTCAAAACTAAGACTCTCACGCATATCAGTCATTGGAAAATATGCAACAAACCATCCTCTGAAGCCATAATGAGAAAATAAGGGATTTATTCCATTGTGGCTCAATCCAATTTTGCATTAACAATCAAAAGGTAATCAAACCTCAGTCAGGGATCCCACTTCAGATGCACACACTGCTCTCGGATGAAGCCTCCTCACTTCATGCCCAATTGATCTAATTAAGTAAAAGAATTCTCGCTCTCTGTCTCTCTGATATAGGGGCTCCTGTTAGATCCGGCTGTTCATTTAATTAATTCTTCATTCTTTAAGACAGTGGACCTGGGAAGACCATCCAATATATCCTGTCATTGCAGAGCCCTCTTATAGTGGTTTGTCTTGTTTTTTTTTTCAGCACGGGATGAACAGCTCCAGCCACTGTCCAATGTTCCTCTGTGCTCCTTCCCTTGTAATCAGCGACCCCTGTTACTCAATTATGGGGTTTGAATTTGGACTCTTTGGTGACCTTCTCCAACTGATCCTACTAGTGACCCTTCAATAAGAGCGTAGCCTTCCTCACCACTGCTTTGTGTGTTGCATCAAATTTTTTATTTATTTGTGGGATCTTTATGAAGAAGGAAATGAAAGGAAGCGGGTCACTCGTGTTGTGTTCTCACATCTACCCACTTCAGAGGCTCTGAGCAGGAGCTTGGTGTTTACTTTGATTCTATGTAGGGTACACCTTAAGTTCAAGGGTTGGAGGGCAGAAAGCATCACTCCCTTGTAGGTAATCATATCCAGCTTTGTGCTCCTTGTACCCCGACACTGAGGGTGGCAGCTTAAAGGCTGTCTTGAGCCTTGTTCCACTACTACAGGATATTTTTGATAACCCCAGCAGCAACCCCCCTCCCAAAAAAAAATAAAAATAACTGTCTGGTCTGTGTGATCATGGAAGATTCTGTGTTGATGTACCCCTCTTCTCTGTTGCACACCAGTTTTTTATGTACCACACCTTGTTTCCACCCCTCCACTTTTAAGATGACATATTAGCCAGCTGCAGGGTGGTTAAAGGTGATGCAAAGATTACAGCTATTTACTGAATTATCTGTCTGCGAGACTACCCTCATATCTCTGCATATATTACCTTGAGCTTGAGTTTAAAGAGCGATTGCTCAGAACAAGGGAGTTAAAGAGGCAATTACATAATGAAACGGGCCATCAATTCTGTTCTTGGCCTTTTTCTCTTTGAACAGAGATGGCCCAGATATCCCTGGTTTAGCTGACCCAGTAGAAGTACAACTGTTTGTATTAAGCTCCCTTTATCAAGGAACTAAGAAGCTGCATGGGTCTGTCTGGCTTTCTATCTTTGTTCCGTAATTCAGTTATTAATTACCCTTCCTGTAAGAGGAGCAGCGACCATTGTATTTACAATGTTTCCATGGTGATCCTACCCCATTTATAAGGTTTGTGTCAGTACTAAAACAAGACCTGTATTCAGATGGCCTCCACCTAAATATAGCACTGTCTCATAATGTGCAGGTTATTATAGTGAAATTAACACTGCTCTTTTCCAGGCTGAATATTATTGCTTCTTGATAATATTCAGCAGTAATGCAGCTTGTAGCTGAAATTTGATAAAGGAGACTCATTCATTGGTTATATTATACTCTGTAAAAAAATAAATTACATTATGTGTAAATGTATATACACCTTCTTCGTAAGCTATAATCATAAAATATCTAAAAAATAAATTTAATTGGTAATTGTAGGTGTTTGGCAATTATAATTTAAGCAAGGCAAGTACAAAAACTACCTTCACTTAAGAAGACATGTGTCAAAGTGATAAACATATTGAATGATTATTCAATTGGAAAAGACTCATTACCTGAAGTAGGTAATACAAAATGGTCAGTCAAAAATGAATGAGCTATATGATTAGTAACTAAATATAAGTGTACTTGTTTGAAGATGAAAGTTCGTCCTTATTTTTTAATTTTAGAAACATAAGTGAGAATAAAAAGTTGGCAAAAATATTAAATACATCAATGTCTGAAAAAATATAAAAAGAAAGTGGGTTCTCAGGCTTAATAAATATGTAAACAGAATTTAATGTTCTTTTAATGACCTTTTATCGTGTCTGTCTTATCTCCTTTTTTTTCTTGACATACATTATTTATAGTTATCATGTTTGACTGTTTTAGTATAACTAAAGACCTGTATCTGACCACTGCTTTTTTTTCTTTTAAAGTGTAAGCATACAAGCAGAGACAACATCTAAGGAGATTGCAGAAACTACTAAAATTGGGTCAAGAACTGTCCAACGCATTGTTAAAAACTGGAAGTGGGGAACCATCATCTTTGAGGGATAAATGTGGTAGAAAAAAATCCTAAATAATCATGATCGGTGATCCCTTAATCGTTGGGTAAAATCAAATCTGAGAAAAACAGTAGAAGGGCTGTTTAATAGGGAAAGTAAGAGCATTTCCACATACACAATGTAAAGGGAGCTCAAGGGATTGGGATGGAACAGCTGTGTAACCCTAAGAAAACCAGTCAGGCTCCATGGAGAAAAAGGCTTCAATTTGCTAGGGAGTATAGAGATTGGACTCTGGAGCAATGGAAGGTCATAGTCATGAGTCCAGATTTAGGCTGTTCCAGAGCGATGGGTGTATCAGGTTAAGAGGAGAGGCAGGTGCAGTGATGCACCCATTATGCATAGTGCCTACTGGACAAGCCTGTGGGGGCAGTGCTGATCTAGGGTTACTACAGTTGGTCAGGTCTAAGTTCAGGTCTTGGTTCAGCAACATTATGTGCTCAAAGAAAGAGGTCAGCTGACTACCTGAATATACTGATTGACCAGGTTATTCCATCAATGGATTTTTTCTTCCCTGATGGCAGGAGCATATTCCAAGATGACAATACCAGGATTCATTGGGCTTAAATTGTGAAATAGTGGTTCAGGGAGCCTGAGACGTAATTTTCACACTTGGATTGGCCACCACAGAGTCCAGACCTGAACCCCATCAACTCACTGGCTTCCAAAGACGTCTTTTGACGTCTTTTGACATATTTTGACACATTTTTCAAATCCAATTGTTCTCGTTCACTGAATTAAGAATCTTTGGGATGTGCTGGAGAAGTCTTTGCGCAGTGGTTGGACTCTCCCATTATCAATACAAGATCTAGGTGAAAAATTATTGCAACACTCGATGGAATAAATCTGGTGACATTGCAGAAACAATGCCACAGCCAATGTGTGCTATTATCAAAGCTAAAGATGGTCCAATGAAATATGATAATGGTGGAATTTTTTTTGGTGGCAACTTTTTGGGGGCCAGGTAGTGTATTTTGGAGCATTTTTACAGCATTACTGAAATCCACCGCTGTGTATGCATTTGTCCTTTAGTGCTATAACTTTATGATAATAACCACAAATAATTGCATTTTCTTTTAAACAAATTGTACACTTTCAACCCCATTAATAAACAAACTATGTTATTATAACTGCAGAAAAAAAATCCTACAACTTTTTGATCATTAAGGTGTATGTTTCCATGGATTTAATATTGGAGACTTACAATAGGTGTTCTCTCAGCAGCTCTGGTTTTTTTCCACACTGCATAATATCATGGCTTTAGTTTGCGCTAGTGGTGTGAAGAGTCAAAGAGGAAGATAGTGAATGGTTCTTTTTCAGGCCCAAAACAGGACCCGCACCTTCTGTCACAGCCTCCAGCCCTGGGCCCGACGGCAACCTGCTGCCAGGCCTATGCGTGCTGCCAGTTGTAGTTTTTAATTGGCCATCTGGGGAAAGCTGGATCTAGTGGCTGGATATTAATCAGTAAATTAACCCAGCCATAATACAGCTTCATCCCAGTGGAAGCCCGGCAGCTGTGGGCAGGGAAAGAGAGAGCAAGAGTGCGAAAAAAGAGAACCGTAGACTGGAGAGGCTGAAAAGGGAGGCTCCCGAATGGGCTGGCCCGTGATTGAACATTTCCTCCATGTCCCCTGCTACTTTCCCCTGTCTGCAACGCTGCTGACCCCCAATTTGTCTGACAATCACATGGAGGATTATCTCTAGCATGTTGGTGCAGATGTCAGACGTACTTCCTCTCACTAAGGACAAAGCTGCAAATTCTGAGTTGAAGCTGTTTTTTATGGCCAGAAACTGACAGTTGTATTGAAAGCTGGAGTTAGATTGGAGGGAGAGTGCTCTATGAAAGTTCATGAGGAGGTTACTTCTGCAAGGTCTTTCTGTGTGGGAGACCGGTGTGTGTGTGTCATTAGTGTATGTGACTGACTGGAATTGCTCGCAGTCCCCAGAGTTAACCAATTAAAAGGCTAATGAATATACAACAGCTAATTATTATAAGTAAGCTAAATTATCATAATAGCCTGTGCTTCGTTTCATCGGGTTTAGACATACAGAATGTAAAGTTATCTACACATTCGCTGCTAATGAAATTAACGTATTTGCTATAAAACAAAAGATGTGGTCATTATGGTGTCATGCTTTTAAAGCTTATTTAGATAAACAAGATGGTGTTTGCTTAGCATTTTATAGATTTGGAAAAGGCAAAGCAAATAAAATATGATCACTTCTTGCTTTGAATGGCATGCGTTTTAAAAGGATTTAAATCAAGGATTATTTTTTCCTATTTTTTCTCTTTTTAATCCAAGACTCTTAAATCTTCATTTAGACGATTTTTCCACAAAATATTAAGAAACACAAAGAAGTTACAAAGCTGGTGAAATTGCACAATAAGATCTTTGTGAATTGAAAAGAAAATTCTGTGTCCTAAAAAGATTTCACCAAGACAAAAGCTAGACACAGTAATACAAATGTGTTGTACTTCATCAGATTCAGAGGTTTTCTCATGTCAATAGTATTTAGTCAGGTAGGCTGATTGTTGCCACTGTTATTTTTAACGCTGCATTAGAACATCAAAGTTCTACCATTTTGAACTGCAGTTAGATGCACACACACATCCACACGCAAACACTCAGCATAGCAGTGGATGAGACAATACATCACAGAAAAGCATTGTCAACCACAAACCCACTCTATCTTTTTTATATTCATGCATAGCAAACACAAAGGCTCAAACCCGTGTGGCATATGCTGTCTGACCCTGCAGAGGGCTTTTATGGTGTGATGTCATCACGCCCCATTGTCATAACTGAACCACCTCACTTCTGAGTCTGTCAATAAATTTTCAAGGGGCCTCTGTCATATGTCTCCACTCCACTGTGCTCTAGATGGACATGAAATAATTGCCATGCAAAGAGTTGCACGTTTCCCTTTCTAATTTTAAGGGTCAACAGCATTTTAATACCATTTTAAACACACACACAGTGTTTTTTATGATGCATGTACAAGCGGCTTTTGATAGCTTAACCAGCCAAGCATGGTTAAAGAGAGAACCATTGCAGCTGCTTCCAGGACCCACTTAATTTAGTCCCCTGACCCCTGTTCACCTGAGTCTGCATGGAAATCATAATGCAATTCAAGTGTGAAGAAAAATGATATACTGTGTATTTACCCCAAATATTTATGCAGGACCTACTAACAGTCGTGCTTACTCCTAATAAAGGGAAAGTGATGCCTTGTAACATTGGCAGTGTTGGGTTGCTGCTACATTGCCTGAGGCCATTGTTTCCTCCATTATCATTTTCATTGGATTCTATACAGGGCAGCATTTTCCAGTGTTTACAATGCTTGCCTCATATACTGTAGGCCCAAGGTGTTTTACAGAGCCATTTTGGATATAAAGAGATTTCTGTCTGAAATTTTGACTTTATTGTCTATAAAAAGTACTCAGCGTTACAAGACATGCTGTTTTCTGACCCATATTTACTGACGCTATAGGAAATATCTGCCATCTACATATGATAGATGCAATCACTCTACATATAGTGTTCATATTCCTTGTATTGCTCTGTCCTCTCAAGGTTGCAGCTCACTCAAACTGACAGCTGCTGTGGGGATCCAACAATGCTCAACATTCACTCCTGACCTGATGATGTTACCTAAAGGATGATAAACCATATTAGAAACACGTTAGGATAAAAGAGAAACACCACTATAAAGTAACACCTCTGGATCAGCCAGCCATCCTGCAGTTCAGCTCCTTAAGAAGTATGTCAATAGTGATTCAGTGGGATCTGGTGAGCTCTGTGAGAGCCAAGCAAAGCTCCCTGAGGCACAATCATGTTCTATATTTCCACAGGGAAGGTCTGTACTCTGGGTAGCAATCTTCCAGAGGCCTATTAGACTACTGTAGCTGTATAAAGAGTCAAGCAGAGAGGGTGTCTCATCAGTGCTGATAACAGGGTATCTGGTCAAGTCATTAGCTCTCCTCTTATTGAATTCCTCCAGCCAAATAGACCAAATGAAGCTAAATAAAGCTATAGATGGTCAGGAGCCTACAGCCCATTAATATACTGCCACCTCGCTCTCCTCCTCCTCTGCCCACAGCCATGTACATGAACTGGCTTTCTCTTTTTTTTCTTATTCTCACTCTTTCTACCCTACATTCTGTCTTTTCTCTCACTTTATCTTTATCCAGTGTTCCACTCTCTCCTGCCTTCATTTGTTCTCTGCCATTCTCAGTTTGTCTCTCTCTTCTCCCTTCCTTGCCTCCTTCTTCCCTTCCTTCCTCTCTCCTTTCACACTATTTCCTTGTCTGGGGGGCCCTAATGGTGAGTATGTACAGCAGCTCTGACACCATCACATCTGCTGGCAGAGAGGGTCTCTCCCTCACCACACAGCCTGCTAATGAGATCTTCCCCCATTTAATTAATACCATAAGAATTTTAATTCTGACTGAATCAATTTAATGTGATGTGATTTTGTCAGCCCTATTCCCCAAGTAAGGAAAAAAACAGAGCAGGCCCTGATGCTTATTACATACATCATTTCACGGGCCCTGCATTCCCTGCTGACTTAAACAAATTCTAATTAAGACTAATTAAAGCATCATTTATGAAAATGCTTGTGATAGTTATGCAAACATTCTGGGTGGGTATGCTCTGCATGATAATTACCCCCGGTTTAAATTAAGACCTGTTCCCTGGCAATTATGCTAGCCACACACCAGCACCTCTTGGAAAACCTTTCTTTATTCAATTCCTGCAATTAAATATGAGACCTGGCTCCTGAACTATCGCTCAGAATGCATTTTATAAGAAGAAAAGGGTGATTATGCATTGTTGTTTTTCCCCCCTCTGTCAGGTGGAGTTAATGGAGCCAATCCAGTGTTCTGTATCAGAGTTACACTGGGGCTAAAGTGATGATCATAAAGCAGTCAGCGGTGACTGATAATCCAAGCTGACACCCGCTGCCTTCGGATGAGGTGATTAGTGCGTGTTTTCTAGGTGAGTTTGTGTCACTTTGATTATGGTTGAGGAGGTATGAGCAGATGCACTGTTTTACATTTCCACTGTTCTGTTCTGTTGCTTCAAACACACCCCATGCTTACATGAGTATGTCTTTGTGACATCACTCAATCTGGCTCTTTTCTTAGATCGCAGGTAAAACTTCTAAGTGTCTGATCCTAAAACAGTATTTTACTGATTCTCCAGAGGTAGTACAGCATATAGCATATGGCTAATACATATATTCACATAGCTTAATGCATAAATCATGGCAAAGGGACAGTTATTCTTTTTTTTTTTAATTTGCCATCTCAGCCTGATCTCACATGAAAATACATAATAGGTACATTTGTCCACACAAAGGCTACACTTCAGGGTTAATGTATTTAGGTATATTTAAGTAAGCCTATAGAACAGCTTTTTGGCTGTCGACCAATGTTGCTGTTACACATTCTTTCCCACAAGTCTTCCAGCTAAAATGGTGTTAAAGGTAATTTGGTCATACTCTTAAATATGCCCCGTAACAATATACTATAACTTATCACTTCCTACAGGTGGCAGTCTGAAAATCCAGAAAATCCTCAGATAAAGGTAGGAACTGGGGATGGAAGGCACGACGGAGCCATCAAACATTAATGCATCCATGACATGAGATCAAAACCATATGACAACTCTGTAAAACACCTTGTCACTTCCCAGTTGGACAGAAATCAAAACTACTTGGTAAGGGTAAGAAAACAATAAATACCTGTACTTTCTTTCTACAATATGACCATCACTCTCATAGATGTTGTTTTGCTGGTTGCCTTGGCTACAAAAGAACAGAAGTTACAATATAACTATCTCATTCCCCGGTTGGTTTTGGCCAAAACTTTATGTTGTTAGGGATAGAAATAAATGAAAATTAATTGGTTAGAGTTAGAAAACAATCATTGTTAAGGATAAACTAAATCTTTTTATTGTTTAAGGGTCTCTTGACAGGGTTTTCCATGTTTCCTGGCTCATTTGCAATATGAAAACAATGTATAGTTTTTCTTTTTAGAAAATGTGTTATCACTATAAACATCACCCAAAGCTTAAAAAATGTATTTGAACGTATTAGGACTTTTATTAGTGCTGGGCAATCATCAAAATTTCAAGCGTGATTAATTACACTGCTATGCACAAAATTCAATAATGAACTCAAAAGAAGTGTATTGCACACTATAACAATATCTGATAGTGAATTTAGCCATCAGGTGTGTTTCCTTGCTGTAACAGACAAAAAAACAGGATTAGAATCTCGACATTTCTACACTGTGAGGGTAAGTCAGTTTTTAAAAGACTTTCGAAATAATTAATGTAAATATAAAATAGGATATATTACTTGTTTTCATAAAAGGTGGCAAATAGAACAGTTTTTAGCCCTGATTTAAAACTGCTGAGAGTTTCAGTTTGTTCCACATGTGAGGAGCATAAAAACTGAACGCTGCCTCTCCAGGTTTAGTTCTGACTCTGGGAACTGAAAG
>JAOXYM010000013.1:17066509-17076509 GCA_028567055.1 Leptatherina wallacei
TGGCTCCAAAAACTATGATTTCAGTTTTGTCTTCATTTAGCTGAAGAAAGTTCTGACACATCCAGTCTCTAATCTGAGACTGGATGTGTCAGAATTGTAGCCACAACCTATATAGAGTTATGATGGCTACAAAGCTAATCTAGAGGTACCCAAGATTAAGAATTAATTAAGTGGAAATTATCAAGTCTGGTCCACGTTAACCATCAGCGATACCATTTTTACAATTCATATACAGTTGCTCTCATGATCACAAGAGGTCACCCATTTTTCAAATGCAAATATAAGTATTTTTGGCCTCCATGAAGAAACACCACATGGGGACATATTTGCAAGGACGACTGGTTCTGCTATGCATTGACATTGGCCATGAATCTGGCTTGAAAAAATGCAACTACTATTTGTGTTTTTACAGTCTCACACTAAATCATGAAATGGGAAATTTGAGGGAAGATAGAAACTAAATGTTTTCCAGCATGTTTTCTGTTAGATTCAGCTTGTGTCAGCTCCATTTTTGCCCACATTGTGCATTATCTGGAAAAGATTTAAGAATAAAATCACATAATATCTGAAAAATTAATAGGTTGGGTCTTTTAGAAACCAATGTCTTGAATTTAGTTTTTGATTGTTTTTAACTTGTATATCAAAGAGCATGTTGGGTTTTACGATAGATTATTATGAAGATTATTTTTTCACTTTGATCTTTGATGGTTGACAAAAAAGACCAGGAGAAATATAGAGTCAGATTGGGAACAGCAAGACTATCTCAGAAGAAGTTCCTCATGAAAATGGCATGTTACTGTATTCACTAGTCTCCACAGGCGACAGGAAAAAAAATCTAGATCCGTCCATGAACATTTAACTACAAAAAATTAACTAGCATCTCCTATCATTACTGTCATGCATGAGAACGTCCTGTCCAATCGGCTGAAGAAGTGATTGAAGCCATCTGGACTGCTCTTGTGTTTTACAAGTACATAAAAAAAATGAAAAAAATCATTTGGGCTATTCCTTTAAACCCCATGATAGATATAACAGCATTTATCAAATACAAACATTGTTCTAAATTATTTTGATTGTCCTGAAAATATGTACAATGCTGAAAAACAGAGAATGCATAAGTATGTTATAACAACAGCGTCTCCCTTCTGTAAATGAATATGCTGATGCATTTGCTTTTGTCAGCTGGCTGTTAATAGCCATCTAGCAGAATGCCTCCTCTTTATCAGGCTTTTAGCAGGAGTTTACAGGGTGACGCCATTACACCCATCAGCTCTGTTGATACAGCAGCACACTCCCAGCAATACATTGTTTCACAGAGCTGAGGTCTAGGCTATCTTTACTTTATTGGCACTGTTTAAAGCCCTTTAGACCCTGCAACTGCAGCAGTCCTTCATGAATTACTGAATAATATATTTCTCTGAGTAATTTACCTGCCTCATCTTAAGTAGATACTTATTTATTTCATTGACTTGGTATGTATGACTAAGTACATTCACTCAAACTCTTGGTGATTTATAAAATGTCGCACATTGGTAAAGGATAAACTAATAATCAACTGCATGCTCAATTTCGACTGCATTAAAGTCCAACCATCATGCCATACTTTGTGTTTTTTTTAATTCTAATGCCAATTCATAATTCTCCCTGAATTATTGCTAAAGCAAATAACCTGGGCTCTTTAGGCTATATTTTAAGTTTTGTGGCATCACATCAATGCTAAACTGTCTTTACAATGCAACTGCCTTTCACATCCTAGAACCACCAAAAAAGATACTTCCTTGCAACTTTCTGCAGCTCAATAATAAACTGTGCATGCAGTGTGGTAATTCATCATACGTCTATTAGCTTTTAATAAAGTTAAGGTTTCCCTGCACTCAGCTGGTTCGACATGATGGTGATGTTGTTTATATGTTTACACAACACTTATCACTTCTGTCATGTTTGTTTGCTCTTCTCAGTGTGTTCGATTTTGGCAACGCAGCCGCATTATTGCGTTTTATTTCATGCGAAGCAGCTGGCTCAATAAGATGAGAAAAAAAAGCCTCTATTCCCAAATCAGTTGCTGGTGAGGTTGAGGGAACTCAGACGTCAGGGAGCAGACCTCAGTTCCACCCTCTTCCTGTTTTACGTGCACTGCCTCCCCCTGTACATGCAGATGGCACCGCGCTCCCAGATTTCATTTGAGGTAATCTAATCCCTCCACTGCTCCCTCTAGAAAGGAGGAGTATTAGCGGCCATATGTCAACCAGATTTGTCAGATTATTCATTACAATTAATTGCTGTTCCACTTAAGGCCTTTAAGGCTGTGAATTGCTCTGAAATCTATTGCAAACACAAAAATTATGAGTAAAAGACTTTGGCCCTGTCATTCAAATTTCAGGCTGACCTTTAGCAGAGCCAGGCTTTTCTGAGGAAGTGCAGGAGAGCGAACCATTCTAATTGGTGTTTCTTCAGCCTTTTTTTATTTCCATCTACAGGTAGAGTGTCTGTCTCTGTTGACAAGGAATACACGGAAGACTGTGGTGCCAGTTCAGAATGACTAAACCTACTGCCCATTGTAGTCCACATTATTTTGCCGCAACAGCTCCACTGAGCATACTTACATATGGACAATATTCATATCTGCAATTTGTTTTGCTTAGTGTGGGGATGCAGTAACGCCATAGTTAGATTTTTGCACACCGTACACTGTCAACTGAATTTCAATGTGGACCTTTTTTGAAGGTTGGCTGCAAGGCAGCCTAATAGCCACCTGAATTAATGTGCTGTCCAAGAATATCAGCCATAATACTTTGGTGATTAATGTTTCACTGGCACTCTGCTTCCTTAGTTAAGGCTTACACCCCAGAGATAAACTAGTCAGTACATAATCAAATCTCATTCAGCTGAGGATTCACATATATTTGCACTTTCCATCTTTTAGAAAAAAAAAAAAAACCTGGCAAAAAAAAAATATAGATCTTAATTCCTATTAGCTCAAATTACACCAAGTAGTCCTTGAGGAAAAAGTCACAGCAAATTACAACATTATGAGTGTCTATGATTATGATTGAAATCCACGGGCTGATTCATCACTGATTATGTATTTTGGTTAATTAGGAGTTAAAGCACTAAAGGTGTGACTTTAAGCCTATATGATTGGTCCAGTTAATTGTGCTTTATGAGATAGGGCTTACAAAGCAGGGCTTAGAGACTCTGTGTTAGTGCTGAAGTAGGAGGAGAAAATCTTTCCCAGGTTATATTACCTCAGCCAGAGTTAATGAGAAGGTGGAGGTAAGAGAATCCATCACCATATCAATCTGTACCACCTCTGCTTTCACCTCCACTCCAACTGTTTTTCATCTTTTCCTCTTTAATCATCATTAATAGGATACAACACTGTCACATTCTTAGCCATACCACATATACAAGATTTATGTGCATTATCAAGTCAATAAAAATAAATCAGAAGTACTACAATTTTTTTTTATGTAAACAATTTAGATTTATGGTATTTCTATCATCATGTATGTTTCAGGAAAAACATAATGTCTTGTTAATTTTTCAATCACAGACAGGAGGGTCTTGACTCATTGTAGTTACTGCCAGCTGCTTAGTACCAGCTCGATTCGAATCAGCATCCACTCCTACATGAGGAGAAGGAGGTGTTGAAATATTTCAGATTCTCCCCTATACTCACGGCGCCAGCGGATCGATGCTCTAAACGGCAGTTGCCTGGCCTTGTCTCATCACTGTACTCCTGCCGACTGACACATCCTCATTACATTACAATACGGTTGCCACTAAAGGTCATTCTCTCGGAACATAATCACACACAATCAAAACCACAAACTTCATATATCAAGGAGACAGTAAATGGCAATGAGGTTTATTTGTACTGTAACAGATATGCTCTTCTATTTATAAACTGAAGCTGTGGTGACTTGTATTAAGATTTCATGATATGGAAATAAAAATAACATTAAAGATTTTTAAAATGACTTCTTTTTTAATATACCCATCAAATACAAGTGTAATCTGTTGTCTTTGAATTGTGTCAATTTGGCTAAGTTTATAAGATTTTAGCTAAAATCGAACAGATCATAGATTCTGTAAGAGGCAGGTGTTGTGTCCTTTCTGTCCTAATCCTTTCCTTCCTCCTGCGTGATGAGTAAGGTGACATGAAAAGAGGTGTCAAAGTATGGGGGGGGGGGGGGAGAAGAGCGGAAACACACCCCTCTTCTCCATATTACCATAATGAGGAAAACACACTTAGTGGGCCATGACCTGATGTCATCTGATTATACCCATGATTAATGATATCCTTTTACCAAAACATGCCACTACTGTAACTGTCTGGGATTAAAAGCAGCAGATGGTAATGTATTCATGCTTCCAGTAATGTGTTCTTATATCCAGTGTTAACGAGATGCGAGTTGTTTGCATGTGTGTTTAACACTTGCTAAGATGCTTAGTCTACTGCTCATTTTTCTCTGAAGGGGTTTTTTAAAATCATTGCTCCATGTAGATGTGTTTTTAAGTTTCATGTCAAGATATTATATAACAGCATCACCTGCTGTAGAATTTGACCAGATCGGTTTCTACATTAGGTGCAGGAGTTGATACCTATGCAGAATAAAATTATCAACAACTTCTGATTGTACTGATGTGACCACAATTTTAGTAATGGTGCAACAAAGTCCTATGAGAGAGTGAAAGCTGAATTAAAGTGTCTTGTTTTGCACTCTAGTATCCAGAAACCAAAGTCCAGTCGATGACTCAGTTGAAAATATTTTCCTCTGGGTTTTCCTCTGTCCAGACGCCATGTCAACAAAGCCCCCAGTGTTGCCGCAATGTAGGAGCTACAATGTCAGTCTGTCTGCTTAATTGCGAGTGGGATGAATGTTAATTTACTCAGTCAAGAACCCTCTTTGTAGCACTTTTACAGCCCAGAGGTGTAGATTTACATCTTAGGGATACAATGAGTTTCAGCTTGTGCTAAAAGGGGGGTGATAGGGGCCCACATTCCTCAACCTCCCACGGCATATTGTTCTATTGTATATGAGCACCTCTCTGCCACAGAAGAGCACTGGTCAGGGTAGGTGTTGAAGATGAGGGAGGGAGGAGGGAGGGTCGTTTTGACCAACAGCTGAACTTGGGCAAAAATCAACACTATATATTTACACAGTCTGCATGGTTGACTTCAATGAGAGGAAGTGATTCATAACGTGCTCATCAAACCTGTAAACATAACACTGTTTTGTCTATATGTGGCATGTGCATCTGCAGCTTTTGTTTTTAATCACTAAAATGTAGTTGTGCAATAGTGTGTAGGATTACACTGTAATGAACAGGCTGAATTTCTGATATGGTTTACCACTACAAAATATAGTACGGTGTAATTATTAGAGAGGTGGTCCTGGCCTTGGGGGATTGCTGCTAGACTTCACTAGAAAGGTTTCTGTACACTACACGAATATGCTCAAGAAATCCACCCCGCATCTGTGTATTGGGCTGTCAAAAAATTAAATGAAAAGTCATTCTAATGGGCGACCCTTGGCCTAGTTCATATTTCCTGTCAATTATGAAAGTATGAAGTCATGCATAGTTATGAGGCATGGGTGGGCCTATTAAAATTCATAAATGATTTGTGTTTATAGCAGAAAACTCTAAACCACTTAATTCCACGTGGCCATGTAGAACTAATGCCGATCCCCACTGTATTCCTTAAAAAGAGGCAGGTGTGTTGCATTTCTGCTAATTTTTAACAACTTGTTTTTCAGTATTCATGCTTGAAATTGGATCTTTATTCTTAAGAAAATACCTAAAAGACTAATTAACAAATCAGGCAAGCTTTATTCTGCTGTCAATACTGACAGTGTTTAGTAAAAGCATTTTTATAATCAGCTGTTTGTTCAAAGCCAGAAGCAGCCCAGGAAAAACTCTCTTGCCAACTGCCACGACAATGGGCTAATTGTTTTCTGGTAATTACACCTTCTTCACCAGTAAACGTTTTGCGGACCTCTTGGGCTCTTGTGTAACTGAGGTGTGTGTGTAATTACATTTCTTAAGGTCAACCTTTCACCAGGATGAATTAGTGAAATTGCATAGTTGACCACTTCAGGGCATGGATCCAAATGCAATTATCTTTATTAATAGATTTGCTCTTCAGTGGTAAGAGATGATTCAGAAAGCAACAGACTGACACAAAACATAAAACACATTTTAAAACACAATATCCCCAACAATACATTTCCTCGTGCACAAAGCATGATGCAAATCCTAATCAGCTGTCCTCTCATTACTCCAAATTAAGAATAAATGTTTTGGTATTGAATCCTGAATGCCAGTGTAAATACTTTCTTAAAATACACAAACATTTCATTTGTTTTCTCTCACCGTGTGGGGCTTGGTGTGAGATATTGATCAGAGCATATCCTGGTCAATCAGACTAAATGATTGCCTATAAGTCTTCAGCCTCTCCTGCTGCACTGGAAGGCATGATGGCAATCCGGAAGAAACAGAATTATAGGAACCCAGATATGAGCTGCCTTGCCACTGATAGTTCCTAGCAGCTTCATGGAACTGAGCGATGCAAATGTACAATAAACAGGGCCTAAGCTGGTGGAGGTCTTTCAATCACACAGGGGCAATAGTTCAACCCCCGCCATGCATAATCCGAGCCTTGAAACCCCTGGGACTCCAGCTCCCAACCTGCTCAATGGCACAAAGATATTAGATAGCCATATGTAGATTCACTAGGTAAACAGAATCTTATGATAACACAATACGGTCTCTTTTCTACCAGGAATATATTTGAAGGTAACTTATGCTTTCTTCAGAGGGAAGGCTCAAATTGAAGGCTTAGCTTTGTGCCATCAGAATTCGATGCAGCTGTTTGCTTTGTTTAACGTCTCTTGCTGAGAAGAAATTGGTATCTCTTCTTTGTGAATTAAGTTGCCTGGGTGTTTGCATTATAGACCAGACATGACTGAAGTGTGGCTGATAAAGGGCCTGTTGAGAGGAGGTAAGGGTGAATAGTTAAAAAAAGAAGAAAAATATAAAAGGCAAAGAAAAACAAAAAAGGACATTGTAAGTGTAAAAAAATACAAATATATAGGAATTATTTTTATTTTCAATTTGCTTTCAAAATCAAAACATATTTAATTACAGCTCAAGTGGTTTTATTTCATTTCATTTAACTGAAACACTTTTTAACCTCTGATAATCTTTCTGCTGTAAATTTAAAGTTCTTCGCTCATGAAGTTCATCCTTTCCTTTTGACTCTCAATTGCATTCCTAAACACATGTACAGTACCAACTAAAAACCATCCAAGTATGCCAGAATGAAAACACACATGTGCACCATCTTCCTGTGACACATGCATTCACCAGAGAAGCCCATATAGAGACATGGGCAAAGACACATATACACACAAACAGCAGGAAGAGAGTCTGTCTGTACATGGGGGAGGGGAAGCATAGGGACAGCGCATCGGAAACTGGGACGAAAAGGAGGGTGATGGATAAGGTTGGGGGCTGCTGATAATGTTCTCCAGATCTGTGTAACCCCCCTCCTCTCCTCACTCTACCCCCTTTCTCAACCTTCTTCCCTACTACCCTCCCTCCATCGCCAGCGGCTCAGCAGTCCCAGCAGGAGCCTCTCCAGCCCGGGGAGAGGGTCCTTCCGGCCAGCAGGGGCTCCAGAGAGGAGGAGGGAGGGGGCAAAAAGAGAGATGTGAGATGGGCCACTTTAGGCTTGCATCACATAATCCATGTGAAAAGAGGGGGTTGACGAGGAGCTGACACTGATCGTCTGCTCTGCCTGTCCATTATTTCAGTCACAGCGAACTGACAGAAGGACGACATCTTCAAAATCCACCAGATCAACCTTTTTGTTTGCAACAAATGTAGCAGAAATAGCCACAGGAGTCCCCAACAAGATTAGGCTTTCTGAAGTAGTTCTCCTACAATGTCATTGCCAGTTTTCTCACTTCTCGTTGCTTTAAAACCTGTCTCATTCCCATACCAGTGACTTGTCTAAGCAGGATATTTGTGTATTTGTTCCTAATGATGCCTCTGAGGTGCATTTTATTTTGTCACTGATATAGTGCTATAATTAAGTGGCTCTCAGTCCTACTCCTCAGTACCCAGAGTGATGCTTGTTTCCAGTAGTAGAATCTTAATTTCATTCAGCTGGTGTTCCACGTCTAAATCAGTCCCTGATTACATGACAAAAATGAAAACCAGCAGGGCTCTGAATCGGAAAGGACCAGGAATGAGATCAAATGAAACTCACTGCACGAAAGAAAGCAAAATGCAAATGAATTTCAAAAGTATCTGTGCATTTCAATTGTCCAAACTTGCCTGTTGGTAAACTCAAGGTGTAAGAGTGGAGCGAGGGGCTGTTTCTTTTGGTACAGAACAACATGTGAGCCTGTTTGGAAATCTATGCACTTGTGAGTAAGAGATGATAATGATGATATAATAAGAATCTATTAGTCCTTCAGTTTTCGCATGCCTAATAATTAGATTAATTGAATGACACTCGTTTAGAGAAAATGAGGGACCCAGTGGTGTTAATTCAACCTGTGTTTCCAGATGCACATTTCTAAACAGCTAAGTGAACTACCTAATCATAGCCCACCATCTGGGAATTCCCCTCCAAGGCAGCAATAGGAGACGCCACTATAATACGCTTTAAAGACATCGACTGACTGCTGCCTACAACTAAACATATTGAAGCTGCTGTTTAGCCTCTCCAACTAACAAATGGGGAGGGGGGGGGTAAAATGAGTGCCTTGATTATTAACTCCATGTTCATTTCGGGCACCTAATGCTAATTTCTGTCTTTTATATGAAGGTAAATAAGGTCGTTATGGCTGTGTTAATGATTAGCATATCTCACAGGTGTAATTCTCTGGGAGTATTGCTCTGAAACTACTTTACTTCAGTAAAAACCACTCAGTGCCGTGCCAACAAAGATGGGAGACTGACTAATTTATCCCCAAATTTGCACCATGTACAAAAAAATCATGCAAATGAACCAGGTTCTCAATTGGAAGACACAGCATTTGGGTGACATTAATCAAAGAAAAATATGCAGACAAAGGTGACAGTAATCCCAATATTCATGCATAAGTGGCACAGCTGTGATTTCGCTCGCTGTATAGCTGTACAGCTCCTTGCATGGACCACAGCACGAATGGAAATTCTATAAGTTACGGTAGAACCTCGTCTCATTATTTTTTATTTTAGCTCACAGGGATCAAATGTCTATGGAGGTTTTTTTTTTCACACTTAGGTGTTCAGGCCTTCTAGTTACGATAATGCAATTACAAGTATCTGTTGGTTTTTCCATTATCACTTAAAGTTGGCAAGAAGCAAAAGACTTCAGCTTGTCATGAGAGGAGATAGCTTATTATCTAAAAATGAGTTGGTAGTTTTGTAGCCAAGATAAGATATAAGGACTTTGACTAAAAGTTGAGGGAATTCAAGCAAATGCCGGCCACATGCTGGCCGTCAAGATCAATTATGTGGGTTTATTTTTTTTCGGTCTGGATAATGATGATTGATTTAAACATGTGATGACTATAATCATCTCCCAAAGCCTCATGTTCAACACATGTGTGCATCTTCATTAGTTCAGCAAAGCCATACACAGTTCCTTGAAGTGTGAAATTTCCCAACATTTGTATATTCATCTCCTTGCAGTACAACTGTTTTGAGAGCAGCCCACTGCCACAGCCTGAGCTCACCTAAGCTCTCAACTGAGTTGTAGTGCAATGCAGCCTAATCCCCAACAGAGCCGTCAAGCCAGCCAGCAAACAGAGCTCACTGCTGACTCTCTCTGCATGGAGCGAGCAAACCAACATCATAACAAAGGGTGTTTATAGAAAAATAGATGCTGGCGCAGCCGACCAGAAAGGGCTTAGCAGTGATCAGACCCCGCTCCCACCTTTATCCTTCACCGTTCACATTGAAATGCAAATATCAAGGCTGGGTTTCCACCCGCGTGCCA
>JAOXYM010000013.1:17079009-17081241 GCA_028567055.1 Leptatherina wallacei
GAAACCTCCCATCCATGAAAACTGTCCCATTATTTTCTAATTACAATGCATTTAGGTCCTTCAGAAGGCATGCATGATTATACACAGTGCCATGTTAATGTGCGCTCAATGGAGTTTTTATTTTTTTCCTCAAAGCAGTTACAAACCCAAGTAGCTTTGTTTTAGCAGCCTTGTGTCCTTTTGTGTTTTACTCAAAACCACTAAAGTGAAAAGTGAAAAGATAAGTGTGTGATTACATGTGCAAAACTGAGAAACAACAAAGTCTGTACAGTATCTATGATAGAGCATTTGACGCTGAAAGTGATTACGGCAGCTTACTTTATTTCTCTCTTGCTCCAGTCAGGATCAAGAAAAGACTTTCCCTGACTGCAGCAAAGAGACAATGAGAACTAGAAATAAAAGCATAAACCCATTCAACATGTAGTATCCTCGAGTGTTAGAACTGGCAGCAGACGCTCGGATAAGCCCTCCCACATATTCAGTCTTGAGAATTTCCCTGTTTGTGTTCTTCTGAGTAGTTTGCATTGCATAATACCCACATGGCTAGACATAACAATCTGTAGATTAAGCCTGACAAAAATATGTGCTAGAACTCCCTGGCTTTCGAGTGCATTCAAAATACAATTCCCTTACAATTTGAGCTTTGTTTAAACATAAAAAAACTGTGTTGGTTTCTTAATGAAAGCATCCATAGTCAACATTAGAAGTGGATTAACCAGAGGAGAAGCAGAGATGCATAATAAGTCTTTGAAACAGCCTTCGCATACAGTTGTCACAGCCAAACATATGAAGCTTTGCCTTTGACAGTCGGCATCAGAGAATAATTGCTTTATTTATAGATGGTGTGAAATTAAACACACTTAAAACCCTGGGACAGTGTGGTTTAATCAGCCCCCTTAAATTCAATTCATGCTCACAATTCACAATGCAACTGAAAGCAGGGAGCATTAAATGCATTCCCTTATTACTCTATAAATGCAAGTGGCCAAGCAGACAAAACTGAGTAGTAAATTAATAGTAATAAAAACACCAACTGCACGGACAGATGCAGAAATTAAAAGCCAGCAACGAAAACAACAAGCGGCCCAGCTTAATAAAATGCAAGACAATAATATTTTTCTGGACCAATCAGATGCAAATATTGTTGCATATTTATACATATCTAATGTTGATTTGTACCTCATTTAGCGCAGACTAAATGAATATAATAAAATATCTAACATTCATGGTTCTTTTTGGAAAGTATGATGTGGAATATTAACGTAACTCTTACAAAGACAGCTTATGCATTATTGAAAAGTATAAGTGCAGAAGTCCTAACTATGAAACATGTTTTACATATCAGGATTATTGTCTTAATTGATTATAAACCCAGCAACTTTGAGATGTAAAAGAAAAAAAAGGAAGTAAAAAATAATCGGCAAAATAATTTTATGAGATTTTTGGTCATTGCATATATTATTTTAGTCTTATAGAAAAAAAAGAAAGAAAAAACATTTAAAATATAACTTTGGGTTCATACAGTTATATACTTCCCTGTTTGAATAATAAATGCTACAAAAGTCTGCCCTTCAAGTCACGTGTCTCATATAGAACAGAGTAAACTTGACTTGGATCCAAGCCCAGTATCTGTAGAAGGTTTTTTAGCCAAAGAATGTGATTTTCTCGATGATGGAAAATTCAGAGGTTTTTCTGATCTGCAAAGCATGTACTTAACATGCATGCAAGTTTAGATTGGTTACCATGACACAGATCATGAGTGAGGAAATGATGTACAGTGAAAGAGGACGACTACACTCTGGTAAGATCAACACGACACCTCTGTCTTGCATCAAAAATTGAGCAGTGTTTTAATTAGCTTGGTTTTGCAGCATTTTATATAATGAATACAGGTTGAAAAATGAATGTAGTTTGATATGCTGCAGAAAGTTTTCTGTAATATGACTATTGCATGTTTTTTCCCATGTTCCATCCAGTGTGGCTTTTAAAGTAGAATGTCTGATTTGTACGTCAAGCATGTTTTCTGTAACCCAGCCATAAGCCCAGGAGGTGATTACTGTTCGTTTTCCCGAACAGTAATCACCTCCTTGGGTTGTCTGATATATGAAATGTTGTATATAAATAAATTGGACTTGCCTCCTCTTTTAAACCTTAAATTAGTTCAATTTTAATGTGTGTAAAAAGTGACATAACAGTGACTCAAAGAGCAAGGAAACAGTGACTGAATGCATG
>JAOXYM010000013.1:17088792-17111284 GCA_028567055.1 Leptatherina wallacei
TTTTTGGTCTGTTCGTGACTTAGAACATTGTAAGACACTATTCCAAGGACTTATAAAAGTGATTTTTGCATAATATGGCCCCTTTAAGGAAAAAGCAAACAAGTTCACTTTAAGTTCATGCGCAGCCCAATTAAATCCATTTAACTCAAATTTATTAATTCTATGTGTCCATAAAATTCTAAGCGAAAGTATATACTCTTTAAGGAAACTAACCAATTGCATCAAAGCTTCAGTTTGATTAATTTCCCCATCCTGAGCATGCATGGGGCTGCATACATTAGTATTAAGTCAAGATGCTAGCAAGCAAGATGCTAGCATTGCCATAGAGTGTGTCTCAACAGGTAAGTGCACTGAAACGTAGCACTTGCTTCTGTAGTGCACACTTTCGTGGGTAAGTGTTAGCCCCAAATGGAACACTGACGTTTTGCACTTACCAGTATTGACAGACCGGCATATGACTGCGATTCTCTAGCTAGCCAAAAATATCCGCCAAATAGACATACACGAACTATAACATTAATCATTGGTAACACGTACAACCTATTTAAGTCTGTTAAACCGGCTACAATCTGCTAACATTTATTGTCCTAACTGTACTGAGTTGGTATAAGCCCCGCCCCTTCCTCTACATCGGTAATATGGTGTCCGTTTAGTGCGAGTAGTGTACATAGTTTTGCAATTGATTTTTGGCCTTTTTAGGGCAACATCCAGGTACTTCCAGAGCACTGAGTTTTTGCTTAAATGTCCATGTGAACGCACTATGCATTTAAAAGTAGTGTTCGAAAGTGCGCTAGTGCACTGATTGAGACACACCCTTACAGTCAAGATGCTAACTTTTTCCCGACTCAGGAAACTGGTTACTCTGCAAAGCAGGATATTAAAGGTCAGTGATGAGCAAATCCATGACCAAATCTATTTTACCAGTGAAGTGGATTTTGGATCGGTCCACATCCTACATGGGTAGTGATGTGAGAATTTTAGCTGTAGCGAACATCCACAATGGCAGCTCCCGGAGGGATTAGCACTATACTGCTACTATAACATCAGTTTTATCAGCACAGGGAAATATTTCTTTATTGAGAGCAGGATAGTTTCGTTTCACCAACTTGCTCTCTTGGAAGTATTTTGATGTTCTAACTGGTTGAAGTATCAACTTCGATCTATTTTTGAAAGTACCTGCGTCCCAGATGATTCAGTGTACAAAAACGTGAGGATCTGATGGTGAAAGGACTGAGGAATGTAGCGCAATCATCAAATTTACTTGCTAATCCCCCCTCTCCCAAAAAAAAAGAAAAAAAAGAAAAACAAAACAAAGCATCAATTTCACAATTTGAGCAAAACCGCTGGACTATGCCACTAACTATTAAAGGTGTAACACACTTCATATAAAAAAAAACTGAACTTTCTTTGCAGTCTTAGAATAAGCAGAGTCTACTTCATTCCTATAACAGTTTATTTACTGAAAATATTTTAATACTAACAGTGTTCAATGAGACAAATAATTTCAATTTAAAATATTTGTTTGATCAGCTGTAGTCAGCCAAGCTATAACACATCCATGAAAGTACCATGATTCTTGGAAGATCTGACGTGCATCTCAGCTATGCGAATGAAGTACTACCTTGTGATTGATCAGATTGTGATTACTTGTTTCCAGATGTTTGATTCTGCAGCCACATTGCTGATGTACTGCTCATGTGCAAAATTAGCAGGCTGTGCTATGCAGCTCTGTCTATTAATAGCACCCTATAAAGACTGATAACTACATGTAATTTGTATATAGTAAAATTGTTTTGTTGAACCAAAGAAAAAACTCAGTCCTGTGGAGTTTACCGGCTGATACCAGCCCTACTGCTACCTGCAGATCTGGAAAAGAAACTGCAACACAATGCTTACCTACGCCTGAGTATAATCGCACACTGCCTATGCGTCAGCTACGCGGATGGACCCGACGCAGACACTGTGCGAGTATAAACCGGCCTTACGAGAGCAACAGTACAACACAACTTCACCAACAATAAGAGTGAAGATTTCTAATTTGGTTTTGCCATTTTTCCCTTATAGCCCTTCAACTCTAACCTTTTGTTTGTTGGTTTGTATGTTTTGTTCTCTATGTTTTCAATCATCTCACTTTTCCTGGGTTATAGGAGCCCACCTGACCACTTTGAAGGCCTGCCCCTCTACATAGAGCCCCAGATGTTGGGCCACCTGGACACAGTGACAGACAAAACATGCATTAGTTATTCAGCCAAACTCCAAACAGAGCCTACTGACAGATCATGGCTCCGAGGGAGTTATGCTGCATTTAAATAGCACCTTTTGATATTAGATCAATACACCAGATTAACAGTCAAGTCACTCATGGGCAGATGCTGCGGGGAGACAGCATGCTTTGACTGTGATACATTATGTGCCAGAACTAAACAAAGAAGTTATTTCAATTCCAATGGTTTTGTTACTTTTTTCACAAAAGGTCAAGCGCTGTCAAAAATATCAGCATATTGACCTTTTTAAACATTCCAGAAACATTGAGATCATAGATTAAGCTTTCTTCCTCTCTTTCTCGCTAACAAAGGGTTAAAACTCATTCACACCGAAGTCGCAAGGGGTTGCAAGTCTCCGTGCTTGTCATTTGCAGGTCATTGTACAGTTCATTTGAAGTCTAACATGGCATGGACTATCCTGGTGATATGTGTGTATTGTCAGGAGGGCAGAGACACTGTAGCATGACAGCAGTAACTATTTGAGCAGATCTGTTCACTTTTTCACACAACGATGGCTCATTCACTCACAGTCCCACAACTTTTCTAGTTCCCATGATTGCACTCCAGGTTTAAAGCCAGACCAATAGTTTGCCTTTAAATTTGTTTCTATTCTCTGTGATGGGCACACACATGTCCGTTGAAGTTGTTTTGTTTTTTTAAACTACCTGCCTGCAAACATCTGCATTGAGACAAAAAAAAACTTTAATTTTTTTTAAATTGATGTTTTTAATTGATGACTTGATTTGCTCAGGGGATAAAATCAATGTTTCACCTAATTATCATTATTTTTCCGCTCTCTAATCTTATGAAAAACTAAACCAAAAATCAAAGACCTCCATTACCAAGTAATATTGTTTACTCAAAGAATGATACTGCTTACTCCTCTGTTCCACTGATCCTTGATGTCATAAATCAAAACTGCATCACTGAACCCAAATTGCAGCACTCAGCAACACATCCCCTTATCACCCCAAACATGGATTTTACCATTTTTCTTAAAAGAAAAAAAAATACTCAACAAATGTAATATTGATTATTGTCTAAGGAATATTTGCTGTAATCTACAGAATCCAGTTGTTTTATGATTTATATCTTCTTGTGAACAAGCAGATTCCAATGCCTTCGCAGGACTATGAAAATCAGAAATGAGTGACATTATAACATTGTTTGGGCTCATCATGAGATTTGCTAATAATGAAAAAATCCAATTCATAACAACTTACAGAGCCACAATTAAAGCAGAGACTATTTTCATGAACATCTTATCCATGATTCTGACTGCAGAAAAAAGCAGCAAAAGTGCCTGACTTTGGTAATAATAGAGAAATAGAAGAAAATAAAGTAATGTTGCCCCTCTTTGATTGCAGAGTTCATTTATTAGACAGGCCTCATCAAATACCTTACCATTTTAAAGTAGAAGACAGTTAAAAAGATCCACTTTCCCAACGTATAATGCAACAAATCAGGTGAATTGAGACAGTCAAGTTTATTTAAATTTAATACTTAAAGATATGATATAATCACAAATTCAAAACTCAGGAGAATAAATGAATAAAGGATTTAATTACCTGTGACTTTACAGGATGCCCTGTGATGGTCTTGCAACCTGTCCAGGGTGGACCCTGCCTTTCGCCTAATTATTGCTGGGTTAAGCTCTAGACCCCCTATGACCCTGCAATGGAATAAATGGGTATAGATAATAGATGGATGGATGGATGGATGGATGGATGGATTTTACAAGACTTGTAACCAGCCACCATAGGTTGTTAAAATATTTTAATTTCAATAGCAAACAAATTAACTAAGGTTGTATTAAAGTGGGCTGCAGTACAAAAGATAGGGATGCATCTTTGGAATTACACTAAAATGACCAATTGGAAAATCACGAGAAACTGAGTGAGCTCCACTGACATGAACAGAGACTACAGACCACTACAAACAAGCTGTGATGCTACTGAGTTTGGGACACCACCATCTTTGAAATCAGCCCTCATTTAGATTTGAACTTCACACCAGTTTTATGAGGGCATATCACATGTACACAGGGATACAGAGACATCTCCCAAATTATCAAAACAACATTTGTGGAAGTTCCTGCAATACATGGTGTCTCCAAGACTTCTTATTGGGAAAATCTCATTGACTTCATACATTTCTAAACCACTTACCACTCAACACTACAGAGTAAATAACCTTTAACTTTACCCTGCCCTCAAAGTAACTGTAGCAGTGACCGTAGAACCACATTCTAACCCTTAAAGAACTATTTAGACCTGTGAAGGTCAGCAAGTATAGTGGGCTCCATGGTCTATTGAGGCTGAATTCACATGTTCAACAGGTCTACCTATACTTATGTCTGGATCAATCACCATCCACTAAGCTACTCCAATCATATTCTTTGTCTTTTCACCAAACATATAAAAAACATCATAAATACAAATATTTTACAGGTTAGAAAACCTTTAAAGAACTACTTCTGAAGGAAGTACCCATTGTAAATGTAAAGGTGGCTGAGTTGATTTCATGGGCGTCATCTTGTGTTGGAAAGACATGGATCTGATGCAAGATTTCACAAAAACTCCAAACATCCATGTTTGTTTTAGTAGCTTGTTTTGGTACTTAACATAAAGCTTCTTGACTTAAAAAAGCAAAAACAATCTACTGTATTTTAAAATGGCAACAACAAATTTTATACGTGTGCTCTCTAGGTTTCACACCATAAACTGAATAAAATTAAAACTTACAGGTACTAGGGGCAGGATGAAGAAATGAGACTCACTAGTGACGCACGGGCGCGGCGGGTAACTGCAGCCACCAGCCAAGCCGGCAGAGCACACAAATTCTTCACAGACTGTCCATGTTCACAGCACAGCACTGTATATTGGACTGGCTGCCTGACCTCTATCATATGTTTGTTTGGACTCATGAAATGCTGCTGATACATTCTTTTTCCTCTTTAGTGGGCTTTCAGTGGTGCTGGGTTGTTAGCTGGCTGCGGAAGAATCCGTTACTACCCCAAACAGTAGTTGAATAAACCATGACTATCTTCTTCCTGTATCAAAGCTGTCACGCGTGTGCAGCGTCAATTGGTCACAATTGGTCACAATGTCACATTTGTAGGACTGCGCAGGAAATTCGGGCCCGAATTGCAGCACATTATGCAGCACACACCCTGTTCAAGGCAATGGAGAGATACGTGGGTGGGCTCGTTATTTTTATTTTTTTTAACACTTCATCACCCATTAGCATTAAAAAACTGGACATGCATGTGTATTCTTATATAAATCCTGCCCCTAGTTCCTTTAATAGAGAGCTTGTTGAAAATCAGCCAATCAGATCTTCTCCTTTTGAAGATCAGTGCAGTATTACAAATTACAAAGAGCTTGCAAAATAATTTTCCCTAAATGTAAATGTCTCTAATATTCCCAAAGTAAGATATTTCTGTGACATTTGTCATGATGACACACATACAATAGGCTACCAGTCAAAATTTTGGTGGCACTTTTCGGTACAATGGGTGAATATGTACAAACTTTTGACTTTTGACATACACATGGACTTATTAGGTGAAGACAATACCAGCCAAAAGCAGCCCCAAATAATACTGATTCTATTTGCATGTAGGACTGAATCATTACTAATACTGAGATTGAAACAAAAGTTTATTTTTTGAACACTTAAAAATGTACAGAGACAAAATCAGAAAATCAACATTTCACTGTAAATGTACAGTTGCATCCATCTGCAGACTGAGTGTCCTTAGAGTCAGGCCTAATGACTTGAGGACCAAAACCACTGCAGGATGTGGATACTTCACCTTTCCTGTCTATGAGAAAGGCATCTCAGATAGCTGTGTTGACAACATGAAGACACTTAAGGTTTGAAGAAACTCACACCTCCTGCAGGAATATACAATCTATATTTGTGTGTGCACACACACACATCACTGATGAGAGACAGTGAATCTTTGACTCCTATAACAGGGAAAACCAACGAGCTCCAGCTGCTGCCTCTCAACAATCCACTTTTTCTTATATTGTTGTGAGATATAAAGAATTAAATATTGATAAGCTATTGTGTATCGATTCAAAAAGTACCTGCCACTGTAATGGGCTGGTTGATATTTCTGAATAAAACAATGACAAACTCGTTATCAAAGGGCATTTTTAAACATTTATGACAACTGAATTAGCTGTGCAGCAAGGGACCTCAAGTAGACAATAAAAAGCAAGCAGATGAAGACAGTGTCCATTTACAGTTGTTTAAAATGAAAGTTATGCATGATAAACAATACCTCTTAAGCTGTATTAACCTTGAAAGACCTGGCACCATGGATTCAACAGTGCAATTGATTATTTTGATGGGTTAAAAGGTTCAGCCAACACTTTTCCTGAATGCATGTCATTACAGTGTACAGAGGAAAATAAACTACATTAAGAAGAAATTAAATGTAAATTTTACACAATAAGCAAAAGGAGAAGTCCCTTTTGGCTAAGGGATTGGACTGGAAATGTTGAGTGGAAAAAGAAAAAAAAAGTTTTTCATTCTTTAATTCCAGAGGCCAAGTGAGCTACACTGATGGTTTCTTTGTTCGGCTGACTCATGGCTGGGGAATGGAACTTTTGTGTGGTGTGGAAAGATTTTACCACAAAAACAGAGATTCCACTTCAGTCTACAGGAAGGAGACAAAGAGAGTCTTTAAACATGCCAGTTCAGGCAGTGGACAGTCCAGTCGGGCTGAACTGAGAACAGTGGAGTAGAGATCTACTGCTAGACACGAGGATATTATGGTGTGACTGTGAGAAGCCACTGAGACCTTTCTCCCTTGAGGGAGGACTAAGAGAGGCACTGGCTGTCCACTGTGGGGGCCAGTAGGTCCTCTGAGGTGTCACCTCCACACAATGTGACAAACCCCTCTGGTATGACCCATCTTCACACTCCCCCGTCCTCTTTCTTCTACATTCTTAGACAAATGAGTGAAGACCCCAGCCTGGGCACTACCACAGGCAAGGACGGAGACAGCGTGGACTCCACCAGTCACAGCTTCTCGCTCCATCACTTCACACTTATACCCCCACACTCTGCTCCATCACTTTCCTTTATCTTTTTTTTCCCCCAGCCTCAGGCTTTCTTTGCTCATTTTATGACTACAGGACTTTTACCAGGGTCTCGCCCAGACATACGCCACATGTCACCCTTCTGTCTGTGGCCATGCTGCCTTAAGCCAAAAGAAGTCTTCAGCTTGATATGGAGAATCATGAAACATCCCCAACAACCCTTCTTCTGTCTTATTCTCTATCTCTTACAGTACAATTAAAACACACATTAGCACAGAACTCTTCCTTGTGTACAGAAAAAAGATAATCTTGCACTCAAAGTCCAGCTGAGGTCCTCATTTTGATTTATGAGAAATAAATATACTCTGTGTTACAAAAATGAAAGTAGTGATGTTGTCTTTCACGAATGTCCGGTAACCACAAAACATGAACCATTGTATATACTGTAACTGCACATGCATGTATAACTATACCATTGTATATAACTATAGAAAACTAAATGCACGTCGGTCAGAAGGCATCCAGTTGACAGTCACTGCTCACAGTAAAATTAAACTATTTTATAAATTAAAATCCAGGTATTCACAGTGCCTTACAAGCATGTAGTCGTACAGAAACATGCTATGTGAGTCACAGCTAAAGAAGACTTTGTTTGACAAATGGGCACTCCTTATTCCCATTAATGACTTTGCACATTGAATCTAACACTGCACAAAAATTTCCTGGAGAATTTTTATTTTGTACTGTGGACTTACAACTTACTGTGGACAATAGCACATGTCAGTTACAAGGGGGGCTAATCGTGCTGTTTTTCTTTGTTTTTTTTCTTTTAAAGATGTGTGTTTAAATGGGTTTTTGAATATGGGTACACCTGTGGAAATAACATGAATACAGGACTTTTACCAGAATCATTTTTAGTGTATTCATTCCTGGTGCAAAAATATATTCCCAGCGGACATTCCTGCAACCACATAAAGTGACAGGATCACACTATGTTCTACAGTTAGTGTTTGAGTAATCAATCAATCCTCAAACCCCCTCCAAACCTTCATTTTGTCCATTTTGGTCTGTAAACTTGTGTTCCAGTAAAGAAAACATGGGAAGAGCCTTCTTTGGAAGCAGAATGTACAGCACCCTGGTGTACATGTTACAATCAATGCAAATTGATGGGTACTCAATAAATATCCATACATAGTGCATTTGTTGTTGGACTGGATCTCTGATGATAGTAAGTGTTGATCTCTCTGTCTTACAATGAAATTTATTGCATTAACAAACTTTTCTTTGTTCTTTTTTAGTCTATATAATAGAAGGCAAAGCTAATATATAGAAATGCAAAAAAAAAGAGGAAGGAGGGGAGGAAAGGACCCTCATGGACTAATCGTGTGCTGAGTCCAGCCATGATAATGATGATGGATTAGAAATACAGCAGTGTATTGGGATTACAGTGCTATTAACTGACCAAGGAAGGAGGATGAGGAGGCTGACCAGTATCAAGCTAATCAATCAAATAATCGGGACAAGCCCTTGTCTACTAGAAACAATTAGACCACTTCTCCAAAATCAATAACCCTGCATTCTGTTTAGATACCCACTGGTCACTCATTCAATAAAGCCTCCGTGGGTTTTGATAAGCCTGCCAGTCGGTAAGGGCCATTTGAGGCTCCGAGTGGGAACAAAATACATCAAACAGGCTCCAGGAAGGTCTCATAAAAATTGCAAATCGAAAACAATATAATTTAATGTGGCAAAGGTTATTTTTCCACTTGTTCATTATCAAATGTCCCATGTGAAAGCATTGCTATACAATGGCGGGGGGGGGGGGGGGGGGGGGGGGTTTTTTTTTGTGTTGGGTGTTTGGGGAAAACAGGAGAGACATACATTATATCCAAAGGAACACAAAACAATGATGGAATCAAAGGGTTTCATAAAGTTGCTCAGACTAGTAGTGGAGGTGTCTCCTGTTTCCACCACAGCTCCCATACATAATTAAAACAGGAATTTGTATCTGTCTGTACTTTGTGGCCTCCTGATGAATTAATATCTGGTGGAAGTCCTACACAGCCATCAGATTAGCTCATTTATTTCTGTCAGCTGCTTGCTCTATCAGCTATTTGTAAATCAGAGAGGGTGGTTGGGTGGATGCTGGGGTTCAGGGTGGGGGTGGTTGGACGTGTATTTATTATCATAAATGGGTGTTATGAATTAGGTGTAATTCTAACGTGCCGGCTATAGTGCCGCAAGTGTAAGTGTGCAGCAATGACTTTTTTTTTTCCCTGGGAGAAATGTTATGTTGGTTGTTATGATGGTTATACTTTACATCACACCTGTCAGTTGCATTTATCATTGCAGAAACATGGTCATGCAACAGATAGGTAAGCGTAATAAGTTCCAGATCAGTCTAATTATGAGACTCAAAGTAAAGAAACACACAAACACCTGCTGACAAGCAGTACAGTCTGGATCAGATCAGTTAAACACATTTTCATGGAAAGCACATTGATTATCAGCTTTTACTTCCAGGCTACCAGAGGCAGGGTAGCTGGCAACATCAGCCATAGGTTAATGTCATCCTCCACAGCGATGACTTCCTGCATGTGGCATCTTTTCCCATGGCACAAGAAGATGACCCGATGGGATCATGGAGCTGCATATTGTCAGAACTGGAGGTGTCTGAGCCTTATGTGTATGGGAGGGTGAACGGCTAGGGAGGGGAACAAACAAGACGACTGCATTAACCTTAGGGCTGCTCGGGAGGGGAGGGCACCAGCCGGCCGGGCCGGTTGAAGGGACACCCCATAATCAGGCTCCTGTCAGTGCTATTTCCAGGAGATTAATTCAGCTGGTTTCAATTCCAGTCGCTGCTCCCCTTGCCTCAACACAGGGTGCACATATTGCCCTGTTTAAAACACATGCACATGGCACTGACTCAATTTAACACAGGAACAGCTGAGGGGGGAAGGCTGGGCCACGAGAGTAGCCTCCACTCCTTGCAAACACAAATAAATGCATCAACAAGAAAGCATAAATCTCCGTCCTTCCCAAGTTGGAGAGGAATCCAACCAAAACTGAGTTGCAATAAATGAAAGAAAGAGATGATATGTGATGAGAGAAGAAAAAAACCTTATCTTATAGTAACTGCAGTTCCTAGTTGGACTAAACACCTGTTCTAAACTCCACATACCAGCAGTCTGCCAGACAGGGCTTGGTTGTTGTGGCCAGGGGCTGACGAGTCTCTACTGGAGCTAACTAATGAACTGAATGAGACAGCAGTGCTGAGGAGCAGGTGATACAGCAGGATAGTGACAGAGACGTAGGGGTCCACTGTTAGTTACCTGTAATAGCTTGGGATGACGGTGTGCACCCCAGCTCTGGTCTGACAGATGTCGGGGTTCTTCTGATCATCCATTTTCCACAGCACGTCCCTAAAAGGTCCCGTGGCATTGATAACACATTTGGCTCTGACATCAAATTCCTGCCCTATGAAAGAAAACAGCATCAATCACCAGGGGCTATTCATCTGTGGCTGGTGACAAGCTGGATTATTAATTTATCAGCGAACGCCCCCCTCTCTCGTAATAGAGTGGCTCTAGTGTGTCCATGGGAGACTTCCCAGGATTGTAATTAATAGGAAACAGACATACCTAATTTCCCTCTTGCCTCTTTGTGTCACAGGGTAGCTCGGTGGCAGTGACTGAGGGTCCTTTGAATTTGTGGAAGGGAAATGTTTGTTAATGTGATGCTTGATGTTGACCAGCTACAGTATATAATGGGAGACACATAAAAGGATACCATGAGGACAGCAAATGATCTGTTGTGGCAACATGATTAATAATAATAAAAAAATACTCTTAAAGATTCAACATGCAATGATGCCACTCCTAAATAAGAGAAAGAGTTGAAATGGAATGACTGGGTTTGTAAGATCGGAATTAATACTATTTCAAGAAATAAGAAAAAGGACAAAGAAAAAGGAGATGAAGACAAAAACCATCTCTATTATTCTGTCAGTCTAAGCCCTCCCTACATGAGGCAACTCCTCACATTATTAAAGTGAGACATCTCCTTCAAGAGCACACTTCCGTCTTTTAAAACATCAGGGGGTGGTCATGTGTTGAGATCCTTAAATCTTGGTTATTCATGAAATGTTTCAGAATACCATCTTTTACCCTTAACTGCTTTATTCTTCCAAAGCCGGCCCTATGCATGACATTTAAAAGGTAAGTAAGGCCATTTGGAATACGCTAATTCTGTCTTATGTTCCTCCCTACAAGATCTGAAGCAGCTCTCTACACCATAAAACGCTTATGAAATATTAAAAGCCCCTGCATTAGATGTGCAATGACTATGTGCAAACTAGCACTGAGTAAGAGGTGCTGGGAGGGCCCCTGTTGTGAAGGCTAGAGAGAGTGGAAAGAGAGAGAAGCAGGAAGGAAGGAAGCAGCTTTTGTTGGATTTACCTGTGATCACATCCCTGCAGTGCGCTGTGCGGACCCTCTCCTTCCCCGTCTGAGGGTCTGCCCTCTTCAGTAGGTGCACCACTTCAGTGTAATTGGCTATGGCAGCCCCATACCTGGCAGCAGTGAGGGCGATGGCGAGGTTCATTCGAACATCGTTGTGTTGTCCTGCAGCGGGGGGACAGGACCAGAGCAGGGGGATGTGAGTCACCCCAAGCCTGTGACTGGTGGTATGGAAGTGTGTCGGAACCGATATGTCACATCTGTCCCTGTCACTTTCCATCAGTGCGATGGCTGCTCTGGCCACACAAGGAGCACACTTAAAGCCACAGTGGCCCTTTGGCCTGAGTGTGCGCCCCCCTCCAGCCCCCCCTCTCCTATTCTGCATTGGGAAGGGTAACTGCTTATCAGGAAAAAGGCGGGGAATGTGGGGATAATGAGTCTTGAACATACCAGGAGGCTGGAGGTAGGAACTGGCAAACTGGTGGTTTGACAGCATTTGCCATTTTTCTCCTTGGATATAACATGTAATAGATTTAGATAGATTAGAGGATATTCAGTTTACATTATTTTCATTTATTTATCTATTTACAGTAATTTTACTCTGTAAGTGTTGGCACTCTAGAATAAAAAAAGTACACCACAAATAATCACAGAAATCAAACACTTCTGCCTTATAATCACATTTTTCAATATGTTACGATGGTAATCTTGACAACAACTACATCTCTTTTCTTGTAGAAGATCCTTCACAAAAATCTTTTTAATGAAGAAAGAAATCTAGTATCAAGATTTATGGATTAATCCTTCTTCAGCTCAAAAATACCAGAGATCTATATTCAGAGTCACAAGGTCACAAGTTTTGTAATTTAAATGAAAGGGTCTAAAAGGTGACAAATGAACAAAGCCCAGTTTCATTAGGAAGTGATTCTTATGTACATCTTTGAAGATTTATTGCTGGACAATCCCTTGGTTCAAAAGTAAAGAGAGAATAGAGATGATTAATCACTTTTAATGCTGGTGTCTCGGGTGACTTTCTTTCTATTTGTTATTGCCAAGGAAGTTCAAGTCCACATCGTTGGCCAGGGAAAATGTTGCTACTTTGCAGGAATGAGCAGGGTCCTTTGTGCCCTGATTTATTTTACATTTGAGCGACTTGAGGCTAGCTAGCTGGTGGGCTCTGCTTAATGCTACGGCATGCTGGAAGCAATTCCTTCACAACGGAAAATATATAAATAAACTGAAGGCAAAAACCTGAAGAAAAAAAAACGGGGGAAAGAAAGAAAACAACTGATTTAAAGGCCACATTTTAGAATGAATTACATACAAGAGTATGCACCCTGCCATGATGTATTAGGAAGACCATGGAATCCACTTCTTCATCTCTGTAGGGTGAATGTGACCATTATAGTATGTGGTTAGCAAACTTATGCCACCGGTGGTGTATGAGCATGGGCATGCACACACATATGCACACAAGCAGTTCAGGCTTGTGAGTGGCTCAGCACCGGTAGGCAGCGTCTGATCCTGGATGATTGCTGAGCCTTGTAATGACCTCTGAACCTGTGATTCACAGCTCTCTGTTGTGAGCCTGTCACAGATTGGCGCTGGGCAAAGAACAGGAGAATTAATACTATATTAAATGTCAGGAATTCAAGGATTAGTCAGATCGCAGGATTTATGAATGAACTGTGCATAACAAGGCTATGATAACCTGACACACCAATGATGATAACAATAACGATGATGATAATTATCATCAGCAATTAAAAGGCAAAATGGCCGAGTGACAGAGCAGAGCTAAATGAGCATCAAAGCTCCCTGGAGGACAGAAGCATCCCTCCCTTCCCATTTCCTTCCCTTCCCTCCCTCCCATCCCGCCCCTACCTCCATTCAGCTCACACCACCGCTCGCTCCAGCCTCCTGGAGGTACAAAACTCAGTGGAGTGAGAGGAACTCTGCGGCTGGACAAAATGCAGCAAAATGACAGATACAATAATGACAATGAATTTCATATCTTCTAGTCATAGAGCCATAGATGCTTGGCTGGGCTGACTCATCTAATTAAATTGTTACAGGTACAGCAGGAGGTAAACTTATTATCTCACATGTTTTTGTCAATTACTTCTTTAGCACTGAAAGGGCCACAGTTGAATGTTACAGAGGTAATACTTCCTTAAAATCATGTTTAAATGCAGAGCCAAATTGAATTTTTTTTTAAAACTTACTATAATATGTGGAGTTTAACGGCTCTCTTTTGGAGAATTTGTCGTGTGATTTACACAAGAGAGTGACAATCTGTAATGCATTTTGTACTAAATTATATGTTTGCAAAGACTACATTGTCTGAGGCTAAATGATGTCTATCTGTTGAAACTATCTGACTATGATGGCTTGAAAATTCCTGAGGAGATGAACCCGAGCAGTCAAAGCCTGATCCCCAGTAAAGAAGGTCAGGATAGAAAATGTCACTGCCATAATGTACCCAGTTGCGTATGAGAAAAGGGGTGGAAAAGACAGCTTGAGGAAAAATTAAACACACAACATTATACATTTTTTTTCCTCAAAACACATTGTTTTTGCAGATTGTTGCTGTTTTCAAATATTTTTGTTTTAATAATAATAATTTAGATATAACTATTTTCATTTTTTCAAATCTAGTTTGAGTTAACATTAATACATATCTGAACAAATATAAATAGCACAAGTAAAATACCCCCCTTTCCTACTTACTTCTGCTAAATGAATAAGGTTGACAGATCACTGCTCTGATAGTGGCCATATTCCCTTAGAAGTATGTTGCCTTTTTGCAGTACATGGGAATCCACGTATCCTCAAATGCTAAATGAAGTCTGACAGATAGCCTAGAGAAACAAAGTTGGGAGTTTGAAGCTACAAGGGAGACCTTGAGTGAATGGGACATGCTATGTACACCCTGGCTAACAATCAACATATGCTTTGTTTTTCTGATGCCAACACGAGGCACACACAGCCTGGAGAAAGATGGACCCTGGGACCAGTTGGAACGCAATGCCACTGGCTGTTTTCTGTTTTTAAAAACGTTGTTTCTAATTTGTTTATGCTCACATAGATAGCAATTACACAGCTGTGATCTAGAATGATAAGAATAAAGAAAGATACCGTAAATAAAAATCAATATTAAAAAAAAAAAAATTTCTTTCTACTTCATACATGTATTCCTTTATGCACTAGAGAGCTGCCTGTGCTGCTCTGAATTAGTCATACCTTATTTAATTTAAAAATCTAAAAAGTATTTCTGGTATTTTTGGGTTCAAAATGCAGCACACAGCGCTTCACATACAGAATGAATCTCAAGAGACATTTGGCAAGACACACTATGAAATCATTTTAGACTGGACACAGAATATCTTTTTTTTTTATCAAAAAGTTACATTTCTTAACATCTATTCCAAGAGCAGAAAACATATAACTCAACAGATTTACAGTTGTACAATCTGCAGTCAGATTGCTGTCATCAGAATCTCCAGCTGTGATAAGTGCTATGATTTTTAAGTGATGCACACTCGTTCATGGTGAATGGTAATGTGCTCAGCACACTAAACATTGTTGGAGGGAAGATTTTCTGATTTGAAGCTTCAACCATTAAGATAAACAATGGCTCTTACAGCTTGCTTTTCATGAGCTTTAAGTAACCTAGGAAGACTATGAGAATTGTCACCTTGCAATACCGGTAAAAATACCACATCTGCAGGGCTGCTATCAGTTCTTTCCACATAGTCACATTCTTTTTGTTCACTATGAGACTGTCTTCAGCTCATCTCTCTTGGCCGGCATTTTCAGGACTAAAAAGGGCTTCATTTCATGATAGTCCTGAACTCGGATTTGACATATGTTAGCAGAGGACGGGTTCCGGGATGGTGACAGGAAGCCTGATGAGTTAAGATGCTGCCACGGCCCAGAAATGAGAGCGAAATCAGAAAATCTCTTATCCCCCTCTCAGTAATGAACCACACCTGTACACTGCTTTAAATACCAGAGAGAAGCTTTAAATGTCAGGTGCAATTAAAGCTTATGATTCAAGGCTGCACCAATCAAATCAAGGCCTCTGAGTTCAGCAAAGTCTTACAGAGCAAAGGCGAGATGGTGCAGAGATGTCATGGACCACTCTTACTTTACTGTAGTCAGTTCAACAAGCCTGCCAGCCCAAAGGTGATAGAAAAGTTTGCTACCAGTCTTCCAAACTTCTCCATCTTTCCAATGGCTTTAACAAGGGAAAGATGTATTGCTTTTCCCCATATATGAGGGGAAATCTAACAGATAATATCTGGCGTGAAGAAACTATATGTTAATTTACTCAGTTACTCTTGTAGTGTCATATTTGAAAAATTGGAGAAGAGCAAGGGACCACTTGCTAGAAAAAAATATCTTATTTTCATTATTCAGTGTATCACAGAAAATTAAGAAAACCTGTAACGGCTACATTGCTAACTGTAATCTCAAATTAACATTTAACAAGATACCAAAAGAAACAGATGAAACAGAACCAGTGAACATAGTGACACTAATAATCTGTCAGAATTTTCATTGTATTCTTGTTGTTTTGCCGTTTTAAAATCTGAATGAATTATGTTTGGGGGTAAATATGCAGCTACAAGTTTAAAGTTCCCAGACCCCAAAATGTTGTTGCATTAATTTGCCATTGGTAGTAGAGCCTGCATTTCACTGTTGAGCTGCTGACTAGGCAGCTGTGTTTCCAGCAATCACACTAATTGGTCTCTTCTGCTGCTCACCTCCAGCATCCTTGTATGTTCATACACTTAGGAAAATAAGGCTCCAACAGAAAACACAAGAAAAGAATAATGAGGTATCTCAAAGGCTGTGAAATGTAACAGAAAATGGTGACATTTTAATTTGAACCTGGGTGACCCGTCTTAAATAACTCATAACAAAGGAAGACACATCAGTTTCATCCCACCTATTACTGAGGGATCATTTCAGGAATTAATTTGCAGTATGCTAACCGCAGAGGTCTGCTAAGTTGTAAGAATTCTTTAAAACTATTTAAAAAAAATTCAAGGCAAGCAGTCATTCAAGGCAAACATGTCACTGCTTCCCGTGAATGAAAAATGAACATGGGGGGTAAATAAAGCAATATGACCAGAGGGACCAGGAATTCTGCAGATAAGTGTCAGCTGCGGAGAAAAAATGAAGCATTTACCTGTTTGTAATCCAATTTCATGATGGCTTTCTGTAGATATCGGACTCCTCTGTGAATGAGCTTGGTGCTCCGGCTGCTGGTGCCTGATGAGAAATCGTTTCCCTGCACAGGGGCAGTTTTCAGATCTGACAACAGGAGCCATGGAAACACATAAACATTTGGATACTTATTGTCCCAAATCTTTAGAGTGGATCGAGATGCTATTCGCATATGCACAACTTTCCACTGTAATATTCATGACGAGAACAATATTGTGAGGCCATACATATTCCATTGCTTAAAAACAACAATCATTTCTACCAGTCTGACAGCATGAAGCACAAAAAGGAACTGCTTGTTTTCAGGCTACATCTAAAGGAACCAAATTTAGAAAAGAAATCTAGAAATCATATCTTGTTCAGTTCTTTTTAAATAGATTTGACTTTCATAACATTTTTAACAGTGAAATTTCTGTTCACTTTGCCAATTAGAAGTTTCTTTAGAGTCCCACATGGCCTGTAAATCCCACTTTTGAAAAGAAAAAAGGAAGAATAACTGAGGATTAGAATAGAGAGCTTGAAAACTCCCTCTATACTGCCAACAGACAAACAGAGTAAATACAGGGGTAAAACATATTCAAGAAACCTCAAATTACCAGCACAGATAATTGATTTGGTATGGTAACCACACAAGGATGCCTTTCCACATTAAAAGAGAAGAAAAAGAGTTATCACTTATTTTTTTTAGTCACTTGACTAAAACCCCTATACATATCATAGGAAGAAATAATCCCAGTTCAGCAACTCATAATGCTCTAGACTTCATTGCAGACTTATGAAGTGTCTTGCAGATGAAGCCCCAGAGAGACAGCTTGGAAGCAACTCAGCCACAATGACAATAAAGTTACGCAACATCAGGATGGAGATTACCCATCTGCAGTTGCAAGGAGGGGTCTGACAAAAGTCTGCCATGAAAAATCCCTTCAGAATACTGCTTTCACCAATGAATGCAGTTGTGTTGCATGCAAAATACACACACAAGAAGAGCACTGTAAGCTAGTGTCCAAAAGGATGGGAAACTGTTTAAAATTGAAATCAAATCGGAAAAAAATGCTTGCAAATAACATACAACTATCCCAGTGCAAAGACAACATATCAGATGTTCAAATTGAAAAACTCAGAAAAATGTATGTTCATTGTGGATTTTATCTTACACATTCTGAAAGCGTTTAGAAACAAAGGATACAACTTCCTGTTGCAGTTCAGCTTCACTGTATTATTTGTTTTAGAATCCAACCAAACTTTTTCAGTAGGTGACGGTCTGGACTGCTGGGAGGAAACCTGTTCCCTTGTAACATCTGCTGAATGTGGTTGGGCATAGTTTCTCTGAAATGCACAAGTCTTTCCTTGAAAAAGATGTAATCATAATTTATTTATCTATTAAACTATCAGGTCCTCTCTCTTTATTATGCTGTTAGGTTGTTTTCTAAAACAGCAGAACTTTTCCTCCTTTATTTGATTTTATATTTCAGCGGTTCCTCAAAAAAAGAAAAAAAGTTAATGTTGGGGATTGTTTTCAGCTGTGGATTTGTACACGTGCTGTTCTGGTGTGTATCTCCAGCAAGAGGAAGATGTGCCATTGAAATGACATATACAGGCAAGGCAATGCAAGTTTATTTGCATAGCACATTTCATGTACAAGACCATTCAAGGTGCTTTACATAGAACATTAAGCATTACGGTGGGGTGCAGAAGAAGCATTAAGAAGGATTAAAAACAAACTTTAAAACAAATTAAATAAATACAGATATTTTTCATATAATAATATAATGTGCACATATCATATAATGACAAAATTTTTAACAGTTTATCTTTCTTTTTACCTTTCTTTTTTCTTTTATGGAGCAGATACTTTGGCTTGTTACAGCTGGAAATGCTTAGGTGCAATGATAATGGCTGCATTCTGTTTTGGAGGTATCCTGCCTTTATGCCATCAGTCACACATTTCCAATCTCTTTCCAATCTGGCACAATTTGAAATGTAAGTAAATGGGGGGAAAGGACATTTGTGAGTATGAGGTTGTAACTACCACTTGGAAGCAACCACTCAAAGCGCATAGCCTGCTGGTTGGATGATTAGTACAGAACTTTAGCTTTACTCTCCTTTCGCACTGCTACGAGACCCCTGCAAAGCTTTGTAAGCTCTGCTGTCTAACAGCAGCTTCTTCTATCTATGAGAACCACTTTTTACCTGTTCAGCCACCTTTACATACAATACCCAGGCCTGTAGCATCCATGCAAAAGAAAAACAGCCATCCATTTCATTGTCATATAACTCCAGGGGACAGTACACACTAATAAATGTGTTTCATTATTATGCATATGTCTTTATACTCCTCATGATAGATTTAGTAAAAATAAGCCATGAATTTTCTGTGACATAACTGTCAAACACCATCAAGCAATACAAACAATACATCACTCGCTTATTTATATTCCACTCCAAATAACATTTCAAAATATTGTCTTTCTAGATTAATCACAAAATCTGCATGTGGCCCGCATATGGACATTACAGAGACATGCTAACAAGCAAACTTGACTAATTAAATGACTGGTCCCTAAAGAAGATGATGGACGTGAATTATCTAAGCAGAAAGACACTGATATTGACACCCTCACACTTAATGCAATTCTGAGTAATATTGGAGGCACCAAGTACTTCACTATTTGCCAGAATTTATTTCTGAATTATTGCATTATCTAACCTATGATATGATTTGTACCACATTTGCAACTGTAAAGACAAAAATACCATCTTTATCTGATATTATAGGCCTCTTTTAAAATTGTTTTTATTTTAACAAATGCAGTTGGAGACCTTGTTGTACAAATACAACTAAACAACATAGCACACTGATTTACAACACTAACTTACGAGTTTTCTCTACGTATTTCTCTTATATTTTATCAGTTGAATAAGTCTGAACAATGCAAACAGAACTGTCATGCATCCTTCTTTGAAGGTGGTAATGTTTTACTGAAACAAACTATACAGAAGAGATGGTGTGATAGTTAAACTGCATTCAGGGACACTGGATTGCATTTGTTTTCAGTTTTATTAGTTAGCAGGATTTTGTGAAGTAGACATGTAAAGCTGGACATAAACTGTGTTGCCACTCTAATATCAGCTGAAGGAGCAATTATCATTTTAGTCATTATTTTTTTTTGTTTTTGAAACTGTGCTTTGCTTTCAGATTAACACTTTATTTTGAACAACCACAACTTATCAGTTCCTTAAAAAACAAATAAACATGACATCACTGAAAGACAAAGGGATACTTTGTTTTTTCGTCAGTACTTCTTTTCTTTTCTCTCCCATGAATCATCTTATAAGCGCTTAGATTTGGCCTGCAACCCTTTGAAGGAAAAAGAAACTTTAAAGTACAAGTGCTTTTCATGTACTGACACGTGTTGCAGCAGCCTGGCACAGTTATATTACAAACTTTTTCAATGCAAACCTCGGATACCATGCCTTGGTTTCAAATAAACATGTTATAGCAAAACTTTCTCACACCCTGGTAGGGTTTGCGATGACATTACATGGTTGTTAGAAATAAAAGCTGCAAAAATGATATATTATCTCAACCATTGGATAATAAACATCAATTGATATTATTATTCTCCAAAGAAAATGAAAAAATTAAATTAACATTAACATTTCTCCATGCCTTTTTTTCATGCAGACATTGAAAAGGTTAAAGGACCCCATTTTTACACTTCATATGCAACTGCTTTCGCAACCACTAGAGGTCACAAACATTTTAAATGTAACTTTAATGCAATATGACATAAGTTTCTTAAAACTCCATGTCTCTGTCTTGTTTTGAAAGCATACTGACATTTATTATGGACATTCCTGGAGTCGTCATTGTCCTGCATTGCGCCAGGGCTGAGAAACCACACTTCGCAACTTTGTGCTCTATCCCGGAGCATCACATGACAGTGGCATTTTGCTTTACGGCACTGTCACACACCAGCAACTGGATATCAACACATGGGCAATTTTGGATGTACAACATGACTGATTCAGCAAAGAAACCCAAGAGGGTATTATCACAAGAAGGAAAGGAAAAATAGACAAAGAAGAGATAAGACTAAGGTCAACATATGTCTGGTGACTTTTACTAGCTGGATAGAGCTCAGAGAAGAGACAGGGTGCAACGTAATGCTGAATTAGTCTTCATTAGGAGATGCTGAAGTGTTGACATCAGACAAAATTTAGTAGTGCTGCTTTAGATCATTTCTGCCTGCATAAAATGACAACTACAACTGATGAAAATATCCCTGTAAAGTCTTGACGTTCTACAGAGCCAGATAAATTTAATAAGCATGTATTGACTAATGAGAGAAATAAATAAGAAGAACAAAGCAATGATGTACCAACCAGTTATCTGTATTGGAACTTGTATCAGATCATTTAATATTTCATTTCATTCATAGAAATGAAACGGGTCCATCAAAAAAATAAAAAAATAAACAAACAAACCCAAAAACAGATGTTTAAAAAAAAAAAAAAAAAAAGAAGTGGCTGGTTTAATCTTTGGCAGTCTTTAAAAAAAAAAAAAAAAGCTTGTTATCTCTTCTACTTTACAAAACTGTCATCAAACTAAAGCCCTTGGTTAAATATAGTGGAATGCTTGTTGTAAAGAGAAAATAGGGCACAGCATAATGTAAATATTCAAAATAAGAAAAACCTAAAATTGAACAGATAGCGCTCAAGACAATATAATTGAGAACTGTCCATACTGCAAGGATCTAAATCCCTCCTCCAGCACGGGAAGCATGATTGTTGCAGCCCTTTTATTGGTCTAGAACCACGTCTGCCTCCTTCTTTGGTTCATCACAGCAAACTGAACCCATGAGAAGAAAAATCGTCCCCTTGAGCTACTTAGAGGAAAAAGCCTCACAGCTTAGGAAAAGCCTCATCCAATGCCCTCATTATCCATTCTACGACACTTTAGTGGGGCCGAAACGGAAAGGCAGCAAATTCCAGCACAAAAAGAGATTTGCCACATTGTGCCGACAGTTAGACTTAAACCTCGATGAAAACATGACTGTGTCTGTGTGCAGACTGTAAAATCAAACTTCAGGCCGCTTGAATTGAAAACAAACTGCAGAGAGCACAAGCACAGTTTGAATCTGATAAAACAACTCAGTGTTTTACATTTCAGTAATAACTGCATCTTACATGATCCTTAAAAAGCCCAACAGCCAGCAGCACCAACAAGGACCTGCAAGTCCTCTGGGCCTACATTCAGAACAATCACAAAGAGATTTACTTTCCTCTATTTAGAGTTCTCTCAGTTTTTTATAATTCAGTTGGACTATTAATCAAAGAAACTGACAAAGAAACTAATGGTTTGTCTGATTTTCACTGGGGTACAATCCAGCCAGCAATTGATTGTGGAAACAGGGACACCTGCAGCTTCAGAATACATTTTCACTTTCAGGAGGGTTGGGGGGGGGGGGGGAGG
>JAOXYM010000013.1:17111384-17132807 GCA_028567055.1 Leptatherina wallacei
GGAAGAAGAAGAAAAAGAAAAAAACAGCACCATGAGGAAATATTGCCCCCCTGCATGAATATGCAGGGACTTGATACCAGCAGTGTCATTACTAATGTTGCTGCCAATTACAGAGCATGTCATGACACTGTGATTCATGAATATTCATCATTGACTGATATAGACAGCAGCAGTATGCAGAGGCCTCTATTCCCATTTTACTGTCTCATTGTGAATGGCGAACAGCTACCTCCATCATGCCATGGAGGCGCCTTCCAGCTGCAAGACAAGCTGTTCCATAAGGCATTGCTAGTTAACAGTGTGTTATATAAAGGTGTATAAAAGTGATGAAGTGCTTCCTGGCTCTAAAGAGCAGGCATTAAAGCATATTAAGTAGACGTTTAAGCTTGTAAAGTGGGAATCTAGAAATGGAAAGAAGACACCTAGCAATTGATGCCTCCAGGGTCGGTCTGTTCGGTTCTCAGAAAGTTTGATACCTGTCCATGCTGATGAAATGAGGTTTGCGAAAATGGCCACCAGATTTTGGTACCTTGACCTCACCTGAAGGAAAGTGAAGTAACTTCTTCCAAATTTACACAAGTTTTACTAAATACAGCAATTTTACCCATCCATTTTCTATACCCACTTTGTTCAATTTAGGTTCATGAGGGAATGGAGCCTATCCCAGTTTTGATCCAGAGAAAGGCAGGGTACAACCTTAACAGACTGCCAGCCCACCACAGGGTTAACACAGAGACAACCATCAAACAGGCTAAGATACATGATCGATTTAGGATTCTCAATTAAAAATGTATGTGTTTGGTTTGTGGGAGGATACTGGAGGTAATAAGGACAAAAATGTTTGGAGAACACAACTAACACCTTTGTGGAAAATTCTACCATCAAGCAGATAACTGGTGACAGGTGAGGGTATTGAGATACAATTCTTAATTTCCATCAGAGAATCATTGATAAGGTAAGAAACAAATAAACAAAATAATAATTTAAAAACTTTGGAGTCTGGGGGAAATCTCAGTGCTTGAAGGCTAAGAACACAAACCACCATAGTGTCTTACAAGTTCATACCAGAAGAACAGAAAGACAGTGGACACATGTTCTGTGGTCAGATGAGTCCATGTTCCTGCTGATGTCTGGTTCTACATGTCAAAAATGGGAAAAACCATCCAGGCTGCTCTCAGCAAAAAGTCCAAAGTATCTGTGATGGTGCATTAAGGCCTACAGTATGTCCATGGTTGACTTCCAAATGTGTTCATGCATAAGCTAATGTTACTTTCATCTTGATGCATGATGTTAAGATGAAAGTTTGTGATAATTTCAACAAATCTACATAATTTCCAACAGTGCAGCTTCATAGACGTGTGTGCTTCACTGGTTTGCCTACAGTCTGAATCTGTCTCCCACTGAGTATGTATGGAGCATCAAGAAGAAAAGAATCAGACTACAACTACAGACTGCTTAGAAATCATAGTGATCTTGTTCTCCACAAGAATAGACACAAATGTCTCTTGGACATTTGCTAAAATGTGTATATTCATTTCCCAAATATTTAAAATGCTTAATCAAAAGGGATGTAACACATTGATAAACATGGCTCCAACTGTTTTGCATCAAACTTTAAATTTGTTTATATCTTTAAAATGCAATAAAGTTGTTTTGCAAAAAATATTGAAGGTGCAAATGAAATAAGAAATTACAGACTGAAGAGTTTGTGTGATATTAGAATAATGTCCCAAATTCTTGGACAATGAGGTTTGTACATATTCAAATTAAAAACATACCAGTCAATCGCAGGATGAGCCAGCTAAAGTTGATTGGAGAGGCTCCATCGTTTCTCTGTGCATGAAGCTGAATATTTTGCTTCAGTGTTGTAGTCAATACAAAAAGCTTATTGGTGCTGATGGGGGACAGAATTAGGACTGCTTGTAAATGGGAGGCAATTGACGTTTTCGTGCTGACGTCACCCCCCCCTTCCCTTTTTTCTTTCCCAGGGACTGACACCTCACTGTAACTGAGATCCACATGCATCCTTTCACCTGGAGTAGGCGTGAGGCTCTTTTCCACTATCAAAGTGAATATGGGATTTTTCAAATGTAAGTGAAAACTGAGCTCTGTAAGCCATTAAAAAAAGATGCATCTCTCCATTTCTCTAGTGCACACACGCTCGCGCGCGGCATCGTGACAGTTAATGTCAGTAAACATTTCGTCAAACAAAGTTAAAAATATGAACCCAGGAAACAACTTCTGTGTGACTAACAAACTCGTCATTTTCCAATGACTGTCAATTAACTGCGCTCATAAATGGGAAGTTAATTATAAATTGGTCAATTAAACTGCTAATTGTGTTTTCATTTAATTTCTAAATGGTAAATGGATACCAATCCAAACAGTGTCCATGCAACGCCCTAAATCAACTTCAAATTTTATTTTATTTTTTTAAATTGTTTATTTTGTTTTGGACCACTCAGGCAATTAAAGATTTAATCCGGATTTTATTCAGCGCCTTTTTGCTTTTGGATGTCCACTTTACAGTGTGAATTACAGTCATAACGTCCATGCACTTGAAAACGACCACATGGGTTAATGGAGTTCTGTTAATTAAAAGTTTAATTGGGAGAAACAGAAGCTGGGTGATGTATAGCTGGTGAACAATAGTGTCCTCTAGAGGTGAGTGTAACCATGATATACATTTTTCTTTCTCCCCTCCTTCACACACCGTTATTGTGCGCTGTGAGCAGAGCGTGCTGCCTTAAGACTGATGGCTGTTGTGGTTATTATAATAAAGCATCAGTACCTCGGCCATGTATGATGCAGCAGGCGCTTCTTGTGGCAATGTGGGGCCCCACATCTTTACACACGCACTTTCCTCTCTCTCCTGGGCTTTGTTGTGCAGGCCAGAATGCATCTATAAGATTTAGGCCAACTCCATTGGCTACAAGGTGTTGGTGTAAGATTACACTGAGATCAGTTATTTCATCGCTGCAGAACAATAAGGCCACCAGATTATTTTGGCGACTGCGTCAACTTGAGCGTTTTCTGCGTCACTCCATTCTGCCGGCTCCTATCACGTTTCCCTCTCTGGAGACTAAATTGGGTCCCCCATGACAACTGGCTACAGGCCCACTAATTATACCCCCTTCCTCCTCCAGCAGCTCACCAGCGCTATGAATAGGCAGCACACCACATAGACCCCACCCTATCTGAGGTCTAAATTTGGAACACAATTGAAATACAGAAATCCTGTCAAAAGATAACAAAGAATAATATTGACCCTCGCTTCATTAGGCCTGAATCATACAAAAGTGAGTCTGGCGTATCAACCTCATTGTGACATAACTGTGCTTAGATGTGCCAATGTACACTCATCATAATTTTACACTAAAGTAAGTTTAATAAGCCAATAAATAACACCAATAAAGTCGGTTTGTGTTCCTTCTGAAGGACTGTTTTTGATACGTGATTATAAACTCAACTGCACATAAAAAAGGGGGCAAACTCAACAATTATAAGAAGGTCTTGTGCAACTCATATGTAAAGGCGACAAAGAACTGATGACTTTTCTCTTCAACAGCTAATATTCATTCACCACATGGGCATAGTGGGGAGATTACACAATGACCAGGCGATCTTAAACGCATCATTTACTTTACATACCTGTAGCAAATATATTTAAATGTTATAACATAGATTAATGTCAGCCTATCAGGGGCATGACGTCAGTCCAGTGTAAACACCAAAGGTGTCTGAACTGACTTTAGGTGGGTTTACCCTCCACTACATCTCTGCTAATGTCCATGTGGGAAGCAACACAGCGCATACCACAAGACAAACATACTCACCAGAAAAATTAGGGCTTGAGAAAGTTCCCAAGCGGATTGGTCTGCGTCGGCGTCGACGCCGATGACGTTGCACTGCGAAACACGTGGGCCATGGTATCCAGAGCTCACATAAACAAAGCCACATTGGCCAGACCGGATAGTTGAAGCTCGCGTCGCTGTAAGTGCGCGGAGTCACACGATTTGCCCGTTTGGCGTTGTTGCTACCGATGTTCACGATTTGGAGCTTTTACCAAAATTGATGAATACCATCTGCATGCTTATCGCATGGACTGAGAGCCACAATCCTGATGTAAAAAAGGTAAGATTCATGCATCTCTTTTTTTTTTCTTCTTTGCACCAGTCAGTCAGGGCGCTTGCATCACCTTCTCCGAAAGATCTTAATTCCATCTGGATGTTTTTGCTTTTTTCCAACTCAAAATCTTATGTCCCCCAGATTTGGTCTCAAACTTTTCATACAAGTAGACACGCCTGACATTTAGTGACAATATTCAGATGTGTGCGTTTGTAATGAGTTCTCACTCGTGCGTAAAGTTGACCGGCTCATACCGAACCACCCCGCACTTTAAAGCAAAAAAAAAAGGAAACTTGTTTATTTTATAAAACACGACCGATGTCAACCTTATTCAAATACTGTGATGAAAATTTCCAAAATTTCCAAAATGTTGTCGATCATTAAAAACCGATTGGTTTATTTTTTTCGCAGACGCGCAAGGCTGGGGTAGCCTTCATTTAGAATATCATTCAGTTTTATATATAATGTTTATTCTATAATAAATGCCAAAGGTATGTGTTATAGGGGAAGATCCAGAACAGAGACGCTTTCTTCAATCCTGACACCCACACAACTCCTGACGTTACCCATTTCAAGAGTCACCGGAAAACTGTTAGAAGACTTGAGGTATGATGTGGATAAATGATCTAACTTTCAAAAACAAATTGCACATGTGTTTTAGTTTCATTTTACTCTAAGTCTGCTCTGTATTTTAACCGATATTTTTTTAAATCTCTTTTGTAAACCTGTGTAATTTCTTGAACTGTAAAACCACCTTCTTCAGTTAAGTTTATTTGAAATTCTGATGTGTTTTTTTTGTTTTCAGCCATGCCCTGTGTTCAGGCTCAGTATGGATCATCACCTCAAGGAGCCAGTCCTGCTTCCCAGAGCTACAGCTACCATACCGCAGGAGAATATAGCTGCGACTTCTTAACACCTGAGTTTGTTAAGTTTAGCATGGACTTGACCAACACTGAGATCACAGCCACTACATCTCTCCCAAGTTTCAGCACATTCATGGACAACTATAACACCAGTTACGACGTTAAACCGCCCTGTCTGTATCAGATGCCCCACTCTGGAGAGCAATCCTCTATCAAGGTGGAGGATGTCCAGATGCACAGTTACCATCAGCAGAGCCACCTGCCACCCCAGTCGGAAGAGATGCTCGCTCACTCTGGGCCTATGTACTTCAAACCCTCCTCGCCTCATGCCCCGAGTACACCAAACTTCCAGGTTCAGCCAAATCACATGTGGGAGGACCCTGGCTCCCTCCACAGTTTCCACCAGAACTATGTCGCGGCCACTTCTCACATGATAGACCAGCGCAAGAATCCAGTGTCAAGGCTTTCGCTCTTCTCCTTCAAGCAGTCTCCGCCCGGTACTCCTGTTTCCAGTTGTCAGATGCGGTTCGACGGGCCGCTGCACGTCTCCATGAACCACGACAACCCGGGTGCGCACCGCGGCCTGGATGGCCAGAGCTTTGCGGTGCCCAGCGCCATAAGGAAACAAGCCGGTCTGGCCTTTCCACACTCCTTGCAGCTCAGCCACGGGCACCAGCTGGTGGACAGCCAAGTGCCATCGCCCCCGTCCCGAGGATCTCCGTCAAACGAGGGTCTGTGTGCGGTGTGTGGGGACAACGCAGCCTGCCAGCATTATGGAGTGAGAACCTGCGAGGGCTGCAAAGGATTTTTTAAGGTGGGCTTATATGACAGTGACCATGAATGATTGTTACTGTGTCTGTCTTGATAATTATCCGCTGCCACACGTGTTTTCTTTATGTGAAATTTCGTGAAGGAATAGCCTACTGAATCCATTTTATAGAATCGCATTGTTTCATTGCAAGTTACAGTAAACATCATTAAGGAACAACTTTCAATGTGCGCACAAAATAACTCTGTGACAATCACAGCTGTCTACACACAGCTGACCTCTGAGGAACAAGTAAAATATGAACGATCACGAATGTGTGTTTGCTGGTCTATTTCCCTTTGCTGCTTTGTACCCCACAGTCCCAAACACGAGATAGCGCTGATATAATATCGTTTTCATCTGTCTAGTTTTTCTTTTTCTTTTTACATGCAAGATCCACTGCGTTTTATACACTTTATCTGGCATCCTACGTATAAGGAATGACAGTATGTTTTTTATCTATTTTCAGCGCACCGTTCAGAAGAATGCGAAATACGTGTGTTTAGCGAATAAAAACTGTCCTGTTGACAAACGCCGAAGAAATCGTTGCCAGTTCTGCCGTTTCCAGAAGTGCCTTGTCGTCGGAATGGTGAGAGAAGGTATGTTTGGGCCATGTAGTACTCAGTCATATTAAAACTGCAGTTTATATTTCACACCGACACATTAAGGGAAAGTTCGCAGTAGCTTAAAGATTTAACAAACAACAACAGGAGTGTGTATTTGCCCTAATAGCAACTTGTTAAATCTCCCCCCAAAGTTGTCCGAACGGATAATCTGAAAGGACGAAGAGGACGCCTACCATCCAAACCCAAAAGTCCCCAGGAGCCCTCTCCACCTTCACCGCCGGTGAGCCTCATAAGCGCACTAGTTAGGGCCCATGTGGACTCCAACCCCTCCATGTCTGCTTTGGACTATTCAAGAGTAAGTACAAACCAAAAGTACAGTAATAAAAGACACACAAAGAAAACATTTTTAAAGTTAAAAAGTAAAGAAAGGCTAAAAAAATAAAATAAAATAAAATCGCAGAACAAGATTGACGGCTGTTTTAATTCAGTCCTGTTAAATTTATCACCCTGAAAGTTTTTCTTTAATACTTCGCAGAATTTCAAACTTTGTCAGACTTTTTTAATGTGACGTATTTGAAGTAAATTAAGTTGAAATGCAGAACTTAATAAAAAGAAGACAGGAATTTAATAGTGAAAAGGTCTCCCAGCCTCTTGGAAATGGGCATTTGCAATTTCACGGATTATATATTTTAAAGGACCTCATTAAGGCGCTGTTTAAATTAAATTCCAGTTCCAGGCAAACCCTGACTACCAAATGACTGGAGACAACACTCAGCACATCCAGCAGTTCTATGATCTCCTGACGGGCTCCATGGAGATCATTCGAGGCTGGGCGGAGAAGATCCCTGGCTTTTGTGATCTACCGAAGCAAGATCAGGATCTCCTCTTTGAATCTGCCTTCCTTGAACTTTTCGTACTGCGGCTTGCATACAGGTGAAGCTGAGTAATTGCTAAATAAAATAATCCGGGCTTTAGATAATCAGCAAATCCTCCTTCAAGCTTCATTGCTTTGGGCTTTATTAGCTCCCCAATAATTAGAAGGCTCTTAAATCCTCATTTATTGCCGAGCGTAATTAATGGCGTTTTGTTTTTAATTGCAGGTCTAATCCAGTGGAAGGAAAACTTATTTTTTGTAATGGAGTGGTGTTACACAGACTACAGTGCGTCCGTGGATTTGGAGAGTGGGTAGACGCCATCGTGGAGTTTTCTTCCAACTTGCAAAGCATGAATATAGACATCTCAGCTTTCTCCTGCATCGCAGCCCTGGCCATGGTAACAGGTGCGTAAAAGCGACTGCTCCTTTAGAAACTGGGCCTGCCTTCAAATGAGTGTTTAAAAACACAGAACACCAGAAATAATTTCTGCTATTTCTGCTAAATGTCAGGTTTTTTTTCTCTTAATTTTTCCAGAGCGACATGGGTTGAAAGAGCCCAAGAGAGTCGAGGATCTTCAAAACAAGATAGTCAACTGCCTCAAAGATCAAGTGACATTCAATGGCGGTGGTTTGAATCGTCCCAACTACTTGTCAAAACTCTTGGGAAAGCTCCCTGAACTGCGCACACTATGTACCCAAGGTCTGCAGCGTATCTTTTACCTAAAGCTAGAAGACCTAGTCCCTCCGCCAGCAATAATTGACAAACTTTTCCTCGACACCCTACCTTTCTGAGTTTGACTCAAAGGCGAAACCTCAAAGAACTTCCAAAAGACTGAATGAGTCAAACTTATCACATTTTCAGCGTTACTGTTTATGATTTCCTTTTTCTTTTCAAGCTCCGTAGGCTGTTAGAAAAACATGTGAGTAAGGATTCATGAAAAAATAAAACTAACAGGGGAAAAGGACAGAGTTTGAACGTTATGTAGGCCTTTTAAGTCCTTGCATTCTGTGTTTTTTTCCCCATTTATACAATTTAATTTCTATTTATTTGAAGTGCCAAATAAGTGGATGATTACCGGGAATTTCTGTTCAGTGGAAAGTTAACATGACCTTGCAACCACCTATTGTTTTATTTAACATCGGCTCTACTGATTTACTCAGATGTAATATATTCCATTTATATATACAGTATATATAAATACACACGCACACACACTGTATATTATGATAGAATATGTGATGCCTCCAATGCATCGGTTTATAACATGTGTACAAAGTTTGTTATAATGAAAAAGATTGAGTTTTCTTTTTTTGGACTCGTGCCTATGTGTTTCTGACAGGATCCCAAAAGTATCCGGATAAGACAACGCATGTTCCAGTTTCTGTTTTTCCTTCTTCTCTTTTTCTTTCTTTTATAGGCACTTGCTGAGGTGATGTCTATATATAATATATACCGGACACTATGTAGTCTGCTAGATTTGATACAGATTCGTAGTTATGGCACTCCTTTTATGTATGACGCATATGTGGAAAAAATATTTCATCTGTATAGAAAATGAGGGACCCATGGTGTTTGTAAAACTGTCAGACATTCCTTGTTTGTATGTGCTGTAAGTATTGTTGCTGTTGAATATAAACGTTTCTATATATTTATTATTTCTATTGCCAAGAGCTACACTAAGCATGGTGCAATTTAAACGATTTCAAACCATCCAAGTTCATGCTGAGCACGTTGTCTATGTTTTATGTCTTATAAACGTCTTGGTAGTTATGATTTAACACGTTTGGAAGTGGGAAAAAATCCATCTTATATGAAGAGGTTCATGAGTGTGTGATATAGGCCTACATCTCTGGCATCATGATGATGTAATTACAACTTGTGTAACGCATTCGGTGCCGAATTCAAAAACTTTAGAGAGAAAGAAATATTTAATGTTTACAAATAAAACTTTTAAATCAATTCTTTGCTAAATAATTTCTCTGAAATTAATATCATATCTTTTTCTAGTAGACATTAGATACTTTGGCACAAGATTTATTTTCTCATTTAGATTCATTTTCCTGCATGGGGATTATTTTAGTGCTCACAGACCATTATTAAAACGCCTGTTTTAATAATGGTAATAAGGTCTATTTTTGTCTTGTTTTATTACAACATGAGATTAGTGTTATTTGGTTCAAGCTACCGCCTTCAAAGAGCGAACATTCCGTTAATAGTGGGAAGGTTTTATTTTCTTAAGACAAAATACGCTATAGGCTCATAAACACACATAGCTATAATTTCAGCCGCCTTATTTGTGCGTAGACTGCTTCAATAACCAAAATTCATTTTACGCTTCTAATTCAGGGAATAACAACAAGTCTTCTCCTTCTAGTTACTTAACATTTTTAAAATTCCTGTACAGTAAAAAAAGATATTTCAATCACTCTTTCTGACTCATGAAAACTATTTTCATTCTCTAATCTCTCTGATCTCTCTGATTGAATATGGAAGTCCATATTTGATAGAAAGCAGCTGACAATTTTATGATCTTTATAAGAAAGAAAATAGAAAGAGAGAGCGCCGGATTTTGTATTCAATCTTTTCATCCTGAAGTTCTTTGCAAAAGTCAGTAAAAATAAAACTTTTGCCAGTCCTTTTTATTTTGTTTGTTTGTTTAATCAAATTTTTTTATATACATCAAACATATTTTGTGCATTTCCGATTCGTTTAGCTTCTGCGATTTCTATGAATGAAAAAAAGTGTTGAGTTGTTTTACCTGCAGGGCAATCTGATCAGAGCCAAACATAAACTTTTCCGGGAATAAAAGGCCGACTATGTGTGGAAAAACAGGTGAACGGCGGGTAAAAAGAGAGAGAGAGAAAAAAAGCAAACACATCCACTGTGCAGCTCAAAAGCACAGACGCATTTTGAAAGGAGAAACCTCATTGCGCACAGGTAGCCGAGCTCCATATTTATTTATTTTTTATAAAATAACAAGAAAAAAATGTTTGCTCAAACAGCGGCTTTTCTCTGCCGTTAAAACTCTTTCATCGGAGCCGGTGGTTAATGAAAACGCAAACGAGTCTAGTTTGTTCTATTAATTTAATAGTGAGCCTGTTATTACTGGACTCCTGAAGAGTCCGGTCCGGCGTTTCAGGACTCCTCATTTTTCTTCCACTTGCCGGTCATTAAATGACACAGGTCAAACCTGGTAATGTGTGTCCCTCAGTACCATTTACTGATTATTCTTATCCAACCACGATTCAAACCTCTTTAGAGGTGCTGCATACTGTAGATTGTAAAGGCTGAAATAAACATAATTTAGAAATATAGAGAAAACGGCAGTGATAGCCTGAACAAAGTGAAGCAGTGGCCGCTGTCACAAAGTCTTTCCTTTACACTGTCAGAGGAGAGAAGTGACGCAAGGCTCTGAGGCATGTCTGGGACTTATCCACATTTATCACATGATCAAGATGAAGGGAACAGCTTATTTTGAGAGATATTAGCAGCAGGCAATAAATTGTCTAAATGATTAGATCGTCACCATAAAATGCTAATTCCAAGGCAAATTGGGATTACTTTCAGAATCATTTTGCTGACATTTAGCAGATCTGTTGAAAGGGTGCAGTACAATGTCACAAGTTTCCTCTGTTGACTCTAAGTACAGTTTTAAACATGTCTATTTCAATACAATAAAACATGGCACATGTAGTTAATATTCCTGTCAGTGTTTGTGCACATGCTGGAGGACTTTAACTCTAAATTCTTTATGGGTCTGATTTCTTATTCATGCACACTTTGATGTCAGAAAAATCTTAAGATTGCCTCAGCGTATGTTGATTGTCAAAATGGAAAGGAAAAATGTTCTAAATGTTCAGTTCTGTCCTCAGCACCTGCATGAGAACAACACCCGAAGCCAGCAGGTCTTCGGAGAACAGAGCCTGTACAGTACATCTGCTGCTAAGTGCTTGTACACAGAGTGAGAAAGGCATCAAGTTATATAGCTGAGCCCCAGCCTCTCAGAGTGCTGCTTCACAATTATAGCATCACCTGATACTGCCACACACACATCCATGCTGCCCACAGTGACATAGTGGATTATGCTGCACGCACAGCTGCACTTTTTGTCTCATTCCATGATGCAATATGACAGGTTAACATAGCTGTGAGATGGGTTTAGAGCACTGTAGCGCTGATGAAGGTGAATTTAGTCCAGTGACCCTCATATATATGTATATAAATAAGAAAAACAATATATATAATGACTTAATTTAGCGCTAGAAGTCTAGAGTTAAGAAGTTGAAGATTGTTGTTTTATCTGATCTATAGTGTTTGAGCCTTGACCCTGATGAGAGCTTTGGTAACATCCAAAGCTCAGTCAGAGGAAGCATTACTTCAGCTTAAACTTCTAGAGTAATAATTAGCTGCACTAGAAGGATGTTATTTTGAGAAGCAAGGAGCAGATGGCTGGATGACGTACAAATAAAATGCAAACTTCTCTTACTGTTCATGCTTCCTTGTAATTCTTACACTTTACAGTATTGTTGCTTTTTAGAGGACAGAGTGAGTTTTGGACACATTTATTTTCTCCAACTTAGTATAAATTTAAGCAAAGATTGAGTTACAGTTAAGTATGATCAATTTCATTACATTTTATGGATGGCATAAAAGCTACTTTGAGGAATAAAATGGACATAATATAAGAAATCTTGTGAGCTAGTGACCGAATGTAAATCTGAATGACAAAAATACACTATGCTTGCTCTTTATTACCCTTGTTTTATATAAGATTACATACTTTTCAGCAGCACTTATAAGTCTTTTAAGTGATTTTGTTACTGTACATTAATCCCATCAGTCCTCAATACACCTCAGCTTCACTTTTGCCTGTGCTACCTTTTCCCTCTGTGCAGGCAGTGAGGCACTTTGTCGTGCGAGCCTGCAGTAAAACATGTTGATTACACAACTTATGAATCTCATGAGTCTTGCCGACTACAGCTCTAAACAAAATGAATGAATAATGAGCTGAGCGATGGCCCTTTGGATACAACTGTCTATAGTTACATTATGGTGACTGTTTGATTTACCATATTGAAATGCTGATGATTGTCCAATAAATAATGCAAAAAGCTGATTTCCAAGTGGCGAGGCAGCAGAAGAAATCCACCTTGCAAATAGATGGAAGGTGAGCCGTGCCTGTCCCTCTCAGCCTGTGGCCCAGAGCAGCTTTATCATTCATAGGCCTAAACAGACAATCAATTCAGCAGCCATGTATGAAGCATGAAGGGATGCGACAAGCTGTGAATGATGAGAAGCCAAAAATCAAAGGCCTCAGTCCTTCTTAGCTCTAATGGTCATTACCAGCCCAGACAGCACCAGTAAAATGAGGTTAATCATTCGCACAGATCCTTTCAAAGATGATTGACTGAACTTGATGTCTAGTCAGATCACTCATAAATATTTACTTCATATTAAACAGCTGTGCTTGCTCTGTTATTGCACATTGATTTCTGACAGATGCCATCAAATTATTGTTTCAAGTATGGTCAGTAAAATCCATTAATATAACACTTGTACCAAGACTCAATTATGCTAAACACAAGAAATTAATAATGCATTGAAACTGACTAAACATAGTAGTAGAGACGGATTTCTTCAGGTTTCTGCTTGGAAATTTATACTTCGAGTGAAAAAAGAGGTATTATTCTTGACAAATGGACTTACAATCAAGAGAAACCCTAATTGTTGAGCACCGCTGATAAATGGGATATTCTCCATCCAAATTAAATAATCCCACAGTGTAGGCCTATACAGTTTAACTTTATGGCCAAAGCGTGTATCAGTATTGAACATATGGGCTCAGTCCTTTGACCTTATTGACAAAATGAAATCGGAAATTTCCTTTATAGAAGGAGTTAATGTTTCCTCAGGCAGACATGTTTCCAATTCAATTAGTTTTAATGAAGCCGGTGCTCAGTGGTCACTGAAGTAGAAAAAATAGGCATAAATGCCTGATGGTAATAGAGGACATATTAAGGAGGAAGGGATCGGACACATGGTGCGTGTTTCTAAGTGGCGAAAAATGCCTCTATCAGGCTGGTAGGAGCCAGTGGCTTTGGAAGCAGTGAATTGTATGAGCCTTAAATGATGCATTTGGTCTCTGGGGCGAAGCTGGAGGAGACTCAGGAGCCAGCTGTATAAAGCACACCAATGAACAACCTGGTTTAGATGATACATGTGGGTTATCACTAAATGGGCAATAATTCTCATCTAAACATCTCATTTGCATAATTTCATCAAAACATTCAGACAAATAAATGCAATAATATTCAGACTAAATTATGATTGAAATGATTACAAGTTTAAAGTCCTTAAAACTCAAAAACCGCTGTATAAAATGTGACTGAATGCAGGGATGCAAACTATTCCCCCTTTCTGATGTCAGAAGGTAGAATGTCATCATGGTCTGATGCATTGGCTCTGTTCCCTTAAGAACATGCCCTTACCCTGTGTTATGCTTTGTGCTCTTGCTCCATGGTGAAGTGAAACATATTAAGCACACCCATGCACATGTAATCTGGTCAGGTCTTTGAGTCAAATCATGTGCATGGTCTGCCATCCACTCAGTCTGACAAGTTTCTGTCTGCTACTTTTCTTATGTGCATTTAGTCTTACTAAATAAGAACAATTTGGATTAAAACTTAAGTACATATTTCAGCTTCAGCTGCCAGAGTTGAAGTCGCTGACCATGTGACTGCAACATCCCCATCCTGCACATAACCTGACTCATTAACATCTCCCCAGCAATGGTTTAATCTGGACTGTTTTAGAGCTACATAAAGATTTCATGTGTATTGAAGGATTTTTGGAGGTTCAGCCAGAAAGCTGGTTCTTGTAAACATCAAGCATGTGGCCTCTGTGTCGTAACCCTTAACAAGGCAGCTTTGAAAGATGTGAGTTTTACATATCTGAATCTTAACCTGACAACTGTATTTTTATTTCAAAACTGAATATCTGCTGAGCTTATATCAAGGTGGAACAAGATAAATTCTTCGTGTCAGCCCAACTACTTCATCACATGTTATACCGCAACTCTGACTAATGCGAGGTAAAGACGCTTGAAATTCACCAACACTTGAGAGGCCTTGACTCTTAGTCCCAAACACATTCAGTACAGCCAGCCAGGAACTCCAAACACAAACTGATGCGTTGTGGTGGTTTTAAAATTTCCCACTACAATCATAAGTGCACATCTACAGTGACAAAGTGCTAGAAGATAGTAGAGTGGTAGATTCTTGAAGGGTCAAGAGGGGAATAATGTGTGTGTGTGGACAGAAGGGACGGGGGGAAGGGGCTGTGGTGAGTGTTTGCGTGTCACAATAGACAGAAGAAATCCAGCCCAGGCTCCCACACAGCTTTGTCATATCACTAGGAGATTAGGAACACACACATGTCAAGCCAGGAAAAGCCTGCTGCAATAATGCACCTGCCAGCTCTCGAGATCCACTCAACCCTTGTTCAACCCTTTCTTCTGACATGCTAACACATAGGCACCCACACATAAATAGACCACTTTTTAAAATATTGACCAGCTTGTGCAAAAACAGAGCCAAAGATGTATTTTGAGATCAGCGGGAATGAGATTAATTGATTGGTTTATAAATCTGTTGGACAAAAGTGGAATAAATAATATGCAATATGTAAAGGAAAACAAGTTTTAACATACAGAGTAAAAAACATACGACAAATCAAAGACACAAAAAGGTTAGGAGTTGGGAAAAGTGCATTTTTTTTACATGAAAAGTGTGATGGGAGAAGGTCGGTGTCTTTCTTTATGACAGAGTTCCTCGAGAACAGAAGAGAGGGGAGGCTGAAAGAGATTCATCTCCACCAGGATTCAGGGTCATCCAACCTAGTCATCCTAGAAGCACTTGAAAAATATGGAGTGAAGACCGGAGATATTCTTCCGCCAAAAAGAAGAGTAGAGGGAAGACTCTGACTGAAGAGAATCACTGACCTTCAAACAAGCTCTCTATCCATATAGAGTAGGGGAAGACATGCACAATCCATCAAAAATGCACATGAACTTTCCCTCTTCAAATAGTTCCCGCTTTGAAAGCAGTCAATGGATCAACTATGAATATTGCATGTACTGAATTGCAGGGGATCAGATTGAATTCAGCGTGAAAAAAACATAAATCTGTGATATTAGAATATCGTATGTCAAGGAAGAATCAAAAAATAATGTTTTCAGGAAAACATTTACTTTTATAAACAGTATGTGGGAGAGCAATGGTTTTAAATTGTATGTTGCTGTTTTATTTGAACACCCATCCCTCTGCTGTAAACAAATCCACAAAGAGCATTAAAAAGAAAAGATAAACAACAAAAAGTAAAAAAAATAAATAAATAAAAAATAAAAAATCACCCTGTGGTCATGAAATTGCCTTTTGCCTCAGTCCCTCTTCAGGAATGGAAAGATCAGTGTTAATTTTCAGCTGGTCTTTGATTGGATGAACCTGCCTCCCTCTTGCATGACATGGATACCACAGGTCAGTGGCTGGTGCAGTGTTGCATGAAACAAACAAATAGAAAAAGGCACCTTGTGGCACTTGACTCTCACCAGAATGCAACTGACGGCAAGGCTGCCAGCGTCCTATAATGACGACCAGTACCTCATAACCAAAGAATGGGTAAGAGAGGGTGAGGAGAGGAAGAGTGCTGGAAAAAAGGGAATGGTTGGATCAAAATCTGGACATGGCTGTGAAGGAAGGTAGCATGCTCTAGAATCCACAAAGAGTAGAAAAAACAGACATATATATTGAACAGTATAAACAGTAAATGTAAATTAAAAAAAGTGGTAGGAAATATAAAATTATGGTAATTTCTGATTAACTTACTTAATAGAAAGCAAGATGCTTTTCTTTTTTTTCATTTTACATAACCATCTAGGTATCTCCACAGAAACTATCTGAAAAAGAGCAGGCAGGTTCAATAAATATTTGGCAAGGGATTGAATGAACTATTAAACCAGAACAAACTAGTCAGAACAAACTTAAACCAATCAGATGAACCAAGAAGAACCATTTAAAACCACTAGGTGAATTGAAGCTGCCATTGTTAATTTGTCTTAAACCTAAAACCCACCTGTAGTCCGGCTTGGACTGTCACTTCTGATAAATGTCAGATGAGTAGCTTTCCAGTGGCAGAGATGCACCTATTTTACGGCATGTGCAGGAAGTACAGTCTTCTTCCCTCCCTTCCCATGTAAGTGAATCTGTCCATGATAATATCAGAAACAGCATACTCTCCATCACAGTGTGCAAGCTGGGGAAAATGGGACCTGTCCAAGCGAAAACTGCAAGGGCTGAATTTTGTCTGGCTCTACCTGTGGTCACCATTTGGCCCAAACTTTTTTTTTGTTTTCTTTTGGAGCCTGATGCGATGAATTATATCATCACACCATATATTACAACAATGTGGTTGCTTGGGAAAAGTAAGAGTTTTGCAGCAATTTATGAAATGCTCATAAAATGTAAAATATACATTCCTATTCTTGAACAAAAAATGTGAAAATACACATTCAGGTGATCCTATTTGGAACCTGGAAGTTGCAGTTCTGGACTTGCAGACATGATTATCATGCAGGCAAGCAGAGTTTTCTTTATCTCCCCAATGACACTTGATATAACTTTTCGATTTCTTTTAAAACTTCACCTTAGTTTGGTTACACTTAGAGACTTAAAACAACTGATCAGGTTATGAAGTTAAAAAAAAAAGTTTTCCAAAACATCACAACTCTCATCAAATTAGATCTATTTACAATATCTGTCACAAGACAAAAATGCTTCTAGCATATATAGTAACAGTTTCACTTTTCAACCTGTTTCATGTTTTAACATGACGCTATGCTGTTTTATAACACCCACTAGCAAAAATGATAACTTTTGAATTTATTTAAACTTATTTTACCAATTTTGCTTGTAATATTACCCATTTTGGGAAAAGGAAGCATTTGACTGCTGAAGATTTCTCAGCTTTATGTTGGAAAAAAAGACACATGCCATTTCATCACACCAGGCTGAATTGTAGTGCAAACATTTTTCTTTCTCATTACATTTGAACCAACATGAATCATACATTCATATTATGCTCCTGTTTCATGAACTGCCAAGAGGTTCAAGTCTCCTCAAGCACTAGCAATTCAAATTTAAAAGACAGACTACAAGTAGAATGGGTGAAGATGTGTAAAGTTTCTGCAAATTACGTGTGTTAGAGTGTTAAAGGTGCTATGTGAAGAGGTGTTATCTGAAGAGATGAGTCTTCAAGAGATTCTTGAAGGTAGCGAGGACGTCCGTGCACAGATAATATTTGGTTGCTTTTTCCACCAATATACACTGTAACAACTTTGTGAACATGCATGGTTTTACTAAACAACACTCCTTAGAGGAGTGAAGTTGTTGACAAGGAGCCTAAGTTGTATAGATGAGTTTAAATAGCTGGGCAGAAACTCAGAAGTCTTTGTTTCGGTAAATATCAGGGACTTAATTTGTTTTTTGGCAGCCATAGGTAGCCATTGCAACGAAAGAGAACCCAAATGTACAGAGAGATGTTGCTAATTTATTTTGATTTATTTTATCTATTTATTTCATCCAAATAAAATGGCCATATGGGTCATTGGTTTTTACACTTGAATACAGTCCCTATAGGCGGTAGTAGAGAAATGAAACTCAAAAGAATGTTTCCAAATTGCAGTAGACTTATATTTGAGCGTTTCCCTTAGAGACTCACTATATAACTTTTCAACCTTAAAACTCTGTTTTCCGGACTCGTTTGATGGCACAGGGGCATTTATTATGCGCTTTTCTAGGGCCATCGCGGTCCAGCAGCGCCACGCGGCTGAGAAACCGCACTATAGAACTTTCACTTTTTGGGATGCCGCCTGCTGAGTTTCGCTTTGCACATGTGTTACACGCTAGCACACGAATGTAAACAAACCAGTGGCTGGCGGATTCAGCAAAGAAACATTAATAGACATTATCGGAGGAAGAGAGGAAACTAAGGAGAGCCAAAGAAGAGCAAGAGAGAAGACAAAGGTCAAGAAAAGACAGTTTTTTACTGTCTGGAGAGAGCTCACAGTATACAGGTAGGAGATGAATGCTAGATTAGCCGTCGATAGGGTTAGAAGTTGTATAGTGGGTCTTTAAGAAGCCACAAAGTAGGTTGGATGGAATGATAGTGTCATGAAATATGAATTTGTTTGTGACGAGTTCAAAACCAACATGAAACAATGGGTTATTTACTTTTTGGTTATATTCAGTCTATAACACCACACAACTTTCCTAAAATACTTTTGTCACTTTCTTGGGAGAATTCAAAAACTACTTGATCAGCCTTACAAAATCATGCATAGGACTAAAATACATTCTTTTTACAATTCAACCATTCAGACGTTCTTAGAGGTCACAGTCTCCAGATTTAAACTGGAAATATTTCCGTTGCGGCCTCTACAAACAAATGCCATATAGAGTCGTATTTTGGAGTACAGCCTGTTTCGTTTCTAGAAACCTGGCCTGTGTATAATATCAGTAACTAAGTTGAGATTAAAATGTATCACAAATTTAAACAAAAGGTAAAAACAGAAATTAATTTTAAAATAATGTGAATGCATGCTAGTTTCTGTCCACTGCTGTTTTGCAATTAATAAGAGCACTTTGAATTCCCAATGAGTCTAGAAGAGACTGAAGATGTGGTGTCCAAAGCAACAGTAAAAAGATCTGTCAATGGAGTCCAGCTTGGTCTCTTAGATGAAGGTCCATTGAGTTATACCAGCATCACTCCACAGACTCCTAAATCTAAGATTACTCTCTGGTTCATTAGGATTGCCATTCACCACAATGCTGGAACTGTTTCCGGAAAAGTATAATGGCAAAGTAAAAAAAAAACTTGAAGATGTAGAATAACATTTATCTCTGCCAAGTGGTTTGGTAGCCCATTTGTCATCTGTACTTTGGGCTCCTGACTACATTAGCCACAACTAAAATATGATAGGATGCAGTTTATTTAAACTTGTGGGTGAAAAGGACAGGAACAACATTATGGATGAAGGAAAAGTGTGCATAGATCATATTGAGTGTCTGAATGCAACAAAGGACCAAATTCCAAATTTAAAGAAGCAACTACAAACAAAGCACACGTCCATACTACTGGCCAGCCACCAGTTCTACAGCACTGAAAAAATTTTAAGGTCATCTTTCAACTTGGCTGAAGCTGCTATTTCAAGGAAAAGTAACACATTTGTTGTTGGTTATGCAGAGATGGAAATGTTGCTAATATCAACTGTATAGTTGCAACATGTAAGATCATTAATAAGTTACTTAAAACTGGTTAAACTTAACAAACAAAGCTCCACAATCTTGTTTATATGTTTATTTGCAAACTTGATCAACCAATGAAGAAGTAGTAATATAGAGTCAACTGATGATTAAAAGAAAAAGTAAATGTAGACATTAAGAATAAATACAGCAAATTGTAAAAGGAGGTCCATATTTGGTAACGCCAATTGGACAACCAGAAAAAAAGTACTTTTTTTCTCTAGATAAGTTAGTAATGTAACAACTTACTTTAATCTTGTTAAGTAATAAGTTCCTTTCAATATTAATGTTACACAACAAAAGCTTTTTAGTCTCACAGTGGTATAGACATAAAGTACTAAATCAAAGGAATGGTGTTTTAATGATCTTTTAAAATGAAATAAAGTAAAGATATATGCATGTAGAAATAATAGGACAAATTATTTGTTTTAACAAATCTTAATGCTATCAAAGCATAAATGTGTTTGGGAACAGATTTCTCTAAATGCCCATGCAAAATTATCTAAGGACTAAAACAGCTGTAAAAGGACAAGGTGGAAAGGCTGGGAGGAGGAAGTACGAGAAGTGGCAAGAAAGGGGAGAGGGGAATGTAGAACAGGACAGCCAGGCCGATCACCCAGTGATAAAAATGAGGAAAATAAGTCTGATTATCACAGAGGCTGGGAGCATTAGACAGACAGTTGGGAGTCATCTCAAAACTCAGGAGGGAAGAAGCAAGACAAGAGGTCACAATTATGCCCCGCTCGCTGCACTCCCCTCCTCCTCATGAAGTCTTCTAATATATTCGGTTAGTTCCTGTAAGGCACGGAGAGGAAATTCTAATTAAAGGGTGGGGGGAATTTTGACATGTGTGAGGCAGAGATCAATATTTAGCACCATAATCAGCCATTCTTGATGGCTTGACGGTGTCATTGCGAGCACTCTACGGCTCTCCATTAGAGCGCTTGGAAGGAGAAGACAGGCGGGCGGGCAGGCAGGCAGCCAAACAGGCAGTCTGCACAGAAACACCTAACTCCCAGTCATCATGAATCAAAGCAAGTGATGCCTCTTGTGCTCCGTTTTGCTTTGCTTTTTATCTTCATTCATCCTCTTAAAGGAGAAAAGTGAAGTGTGTCGCTTTGTGAAAGAGATGCAGTGGAAGTGGAAGAAAAAGGAAGAAAAATGCCACAGAGAGGACAGGGTAGATCAGGAGGAAGTGCAGCTGTCACAGATGATGATTTTAAGGTACACAGATGGCTCTGCCTGCTGCGCGATTACTCTTTTTAGTTGGACAAATATTTAAATTTCAAACAGGGGTGGAAAAACAGATAAAACGGAAAAAAAATAAAGTGTTAAGAGTTTAGACTTCAATTAAAAGTCCCGCACTGAAAAAGAAATGTTACAGGAGTTACACATAAAAAAAAAAATTTCTAAGCAAAATTTTCTAGTTATCTATTTATTTTTTTCTGGTGTTGGATCATGATTACTGATGCATATTACGCCTGTTGCTGGTGCAGGTGGAGCATAAATTTCTCAAAAACTCTAAACTATTAATATAGAATAAAATAGTAATCGATTAATTTATTCCCAGTATAAATGAAGTTAGATATTAAGTAGTATAATTGCAAGTGCTAAGCAAATTTATGAATGTCATATAATTGCACTACTTAAAGTTATTCTCCAATGCTTATTACTTCTGTTTGAAAATAATTGTTTTATTTCATTTATGCACACAGCTACTGCAATAATTTTACTAACAGCTACATCCAAACTCTCTCTCTCACACACACACACACACACACACACACACACACACACACACACACACACACACACACACACACACAC
>JAOXYM010000013.1:17138769-17149363 GCA_028567055.1 Leptatherina wallacei
TGTTTGTATGTAAAGCACCTTGAATTGTCCTGTACATGAAATGTGCTATACAAATAAACTTGCCTTGCCTTGCCTCTACTTCACCCACAATCTGCTCTGTATATTCTTTGTAAAACATCACTAACTACATAAACAATCCAAATCAGCCTGAAACACTTCTTTTTGCTTCCCAGTGACTGAGATGCTACACTTGGAGTATCTACATTTAATGCTTTACTCTATATGCATTCCACATCATCTTATGGATGGACATTGGCTGGGAAAGCACGGCTGACCAGACTCACCTCCTCCTATAACAGCACAACCCTTCAGATTAAGGTCAGTGCTCTAGCTAGTGCTACCTTTCACTTTCTAAGCCAATTGTTGGTGGAATCTCTGAAGAACAGAGTGTAAAATTTCTCCCTCCTATGCTTCCATGCACAGGTCAGTACAGAGGTCTCTACAAACCACCAAAGTAACGCCTTGTTCCGAAACCTCAAAAGAGTAATTCCAGTGACAAACCTGTCTGGTAATATTGGGAGCTGGATATCAGGAGTGTAGGTCTATCTGTGCAAATTTGGAGCATATGAGCAGCAGGAGGTTGTTCTGCCTCTATTTGTGAGCCAAAAGGGGGCTGCAGGTCAGTTATCAGGAAGGAGGAGTGGATGCTGCCTTTCACAGAATGCAGTCACAAAGCAACCTTATTTTCCTAATAGAGCAATGTCTGGTCATCAGTCGATCACAGATCAAACAAAGAGATTGACAACACTTAACCATGTATACACATTTCTGCAGTATCCAAAATTGCCATGCAAATACGGGAACTCCACATAAAAAGGCTTCACAAGAGATGTAATCCAGGAACCCACTTACTGTGAGCCCACACCACTGCAAAGAAGTGATTCCACAACTGATAAATTCTAAATCATACCAGCAACAATTGAGGGAGACCACCACTGCTTGATGCTTATCTCCAGGGAAAGAAGCGTTCCACTGCTGCAAATTTGAAAGCACAGCATAATATCAACTCTTCTTTTTCAAAGAAAAACGCAAGTTTTGAATGAGCATTTTCTGTTTTCAATTAAATATTAGCACCTGATTGATTCAGGTATCTTTTAAAATGTATTAAATTGAAACTAAAACACATGAGTATAATAATGGAAAGGAAGCATGATCATCCCTCAGCATCATTCGGGTGTGAGTGCATGCTGAATGAGGTAACACATTTCTGCGGCCAAATCAAACAAAGAGGGAGATCGCACTACAGACCTGTGGAAATGCTGTTTTCAATAATCCAAAGCATCTTGTCTTGTCCTTTTCACATGCTTCCAATGAATTATGTATCTGGAGTGATTTATGGTATGCCAACATTCACCCTCTCCTTTTCCCTCAATGTGGAATCCTACATGGATTTTTCACAGGGAGCCAACTGGGAAAACCAAAATTGCTCAATTTAAGGAAATAATTAAAACTGTGCCCAATCAATATTTATCTTTAGAGAGACCCTGGTGGGGGTTTAGTGCCTCACCATCCCCCCACTATGCCCGTGTCTAGCCCTTCGTCCCCTTGCTCATCTTATTGACAGCTGTTCAGCTCCTTCAAATAAACCAGAAACAGGAGCAAGCTGTTCCCACTCAGGACTGAAAATGACATGTGATATGAATAATCAAATGACCCTTGTCCGTGAGCCAGCCAGTACATACTGAACAAGTTCAGCTGATTAGGAAAAATCAATCTGGAGTTTATTTAAAAAGGGAACTTCCTCTGAATTAGTTACAAAGTGTAAAAATGGAAATTTTGAAAAAGTCAATCCATAATTTTCTAAACAGCTAAATTGTTCACATCAAACTATCAAAACTCATGAATATTCAGCAGTTGAACACTCTCCTATTCTGATACTCTTCACTGAAATAATTAGTTTGACATTATCGTCTCACCTGTACACAAGTGGAAAAGAGTGGAATGGCACAGATTCCTACAATATTCAAGATTGGTTTTCTTTTTCAATTAGAAGTTCTACATATGACTATAATACATTTTATTTGGCATGCCTAAGCACCATTTACAACTGACTTTACTTTAAGAAATGTCTTTCTTTTAAATAAATTATAATCATATAATAAATAATTAATTGAGGATCGATAACATGGTAAAACGATAACCAAAGGTTAATAATAATAAAAAGTATAGTTTATATAAATTATAGCAAATAGGTATGTTTGAATTTAAGCAGTAAAATCAATTTAAATACTGTATTTATTTGGTTTTTGCCTTTCTTTAAAATATATTTTCAGTATGAGTGTCTGTTTGACCAGAGCAATGTAAGAGTAAGTAAGAGTAAGAGATCAAATATTGTGTGCAAAATGTATGCTCTTAATTAAAAACTAAATTTAACAAAAATTATAAAAACCTATCTCATAGCTTGTAATAGGTCCATGGGATGAATACATATTTGATTATGCAGCAGACCATCATACCACCTCTGACTGGGGCCTGAGGGATCAGATGTGAATGCATTCTCAATGTTTCCTTTGTGTGTTCACATGAACTGATCAGATGCTCAAGACACACGTTAAGACCAGGTTTGAACAGGGCCTCAGAGACAACTTTCTTGTCTGATTAGTCAGGCTTTCTGTGTACCTTAATCTTGTATAGATTAATTTGAGGTGTAATGGCCTCATATCATATCCTAATGTTAGTTGTAACACTGAAATATTTATTTCAAGAGGGCAATTTTCCGGAAAATCAATAAAAACTCCAAACCTGAAACCAACTGTTATGATATGGGATGTAATGTCACAGATATTTCATTACGACTTTAGCAAAATTGTACCAAAAGGTATAATGCGTCTTGTATAATGATCAATGGACACCTGTTCAAAAGTTGTTTTCCAGTATATGTATGGGCGAGGATGTCATATTAGCACATTATTCATTATGATAAGTGGAATTCCATACACTGCCACCCAATGAACAAAAATTTGAAATAATAAGAAAAATATTAAACCTATTGTAGTTCTCTTTTTTTAAATAATCCATGAAAGTATTACTTGTACAGTCTCAGTGACAGGATTGCCAACACTAGGACTTACTGAGGATTCATAGAGCTAACCAAGCACCCAGCCAGATGAATAGGAATTTGAAAATAAAATAATTTGATATATAGTTAGAATTTTCTTTATCTTAAAAAACAAACAAAAAAAACAAAAAAACATTCACAATCAGAATTTGCTGCATAACACATAGTATCCACACACAACCAATCACATTGTGCTACATAATCTGTAAACACATGGCCCTAAGCAGACACTGTCTAGTGAAACTAACTATAAAAAAATATATTGATGGCTTAAATACTAACAAATAGTAATGCTCCCCATTATGGTGAAGTCTGAATACAGTGTGAGTTATTGCACTAATTACGAATTTGAAATAAAATCTTGGATTTGGTAAGAGGAAAAGTCATAAATACATACTACATTAGTGGTTCGCAAACTTTCTGAGCCCCCAAGATAACAAACATTAGTATTTGCGACCCCCCACTTCCCCGTGAAGACTATGATTAATTGTATGATATGAGATGGGTCATCCTGTAGGATCCTCTAAATATAAGGCTTGAAAACTTCAGAATTTTCAGAAATAAGGAGGATTAATGTGGAATTATGCATTAATGTGTTAAAAAATTAAGCTAATTATTGCCAGGTTCCCGTTCCAGGGTCAGGGTGTTTCTAGTTTATTTTGATTCTTTTGTGCACTTCTGGGTGTTTTAGTTCTGTGTTCTCTAATTCCAGGTGTCTCATCTGCCCCTCCCTCGTGTGTCATCTCCTACCTGATTGCCCTCATGTGTCTCACCTGCGTGTCTCCCCCTCCCTTGTGTGTATATAAGGCGTCTAGCTGCCTTCACTCTTTGCCAGATCGTTTTGTGAGTTTCTCCTAGCGTTTCAACCTCGGATTCCTAGTTATTTTTCCACATTCCTAGTGTGTTTGACCTGCTGCTGTGTATTTTGACTATGTCCTTGCCTGCCGTTTTTGATACCTCAGCCACGTGAGTTTTTGTGACCAGCTTCTGTTTTTTTAATCACGATTCCTACCTGCCAATTTTGTATGTCTGCCAATTAAAGAACTGTTTTGAGAACTCCTCTGTCCAGCGTGTGCGTCCACCTCTTAACCCAGACCTGACATCTATAGATTTATCTCTGCATTAATGGTTTGACAGGCCTGATTAAAAAAAATCCCAAATTTATTTGATAAATGTAGGTCATATATTTTATACAACCACCTGGCGACCCCCTGAAATGATCTCACGACCCCCATGGGGGTCCCAACCCCCCAGTTTGAGAACCACTGGTCTACATAGTGGGGTTTAATAGGTGATGATAAGATAGTTAAGACAGAACCAACAATAGATATCAGTCACATAACCCAAACCACAATGAAGTAGCCATTAAACCATTTACGTCTGAATTTATTGACAAATAGAAACAAATTAATAACAGTAAAGGAGAAAAATAACAAAAACAAAGAGACTGGATTAAAATAAAATGTGATCAGATATTGAATAAATCAATAACACTAAACATATACAAATACATTATGTAGAAAATACATAGTGAATTAAAACAAAAACAAAAAAAGAGATTAATTAGATAAAAAAAACTGAATTTAAAAAAGACCTGAAACAGTTTGTGGCAAATTTGTGACAATAGGCATCGAACGGTTAAAGGATACATTTTCCTCTAAAGAAATCAACATTAAATCCCCAATGTTAATCGCATTTAAATACAATAGAATATTTACTCAACATCAGTTTAGTAAGGTGAAACAATCATGTACAACAGAATAGCTGTGGCATGACAGTTTGGTTAGACTGTCTTCAGAGACCTCTTGCTGCAGGCAGAATCATGTCTCTGTCATTCTATATCATCAATTTTAATTATCCTCACAAGTGCTCAGTCTGCTTCAGGCAGCAGTGGGAAGGCAGAATCTGGGAGAAATTCCTCTAATCTATTTGGGATGTGAAGTGTGAGGTGAGACCTATGTCTGTCACACCTCTCTCCCTCCACCCCCCACTCCACTGCCACACTGCTGTGCTCAAAAAAACACACAGTTAACAGGCCCGTGCTTGGATGCACTCATGCACAGAAAAAAAAGCAAGTGCTTACATACATTTCACTTCAATACATGTGTAGAAAAAGTTTATAAATGAGTTTATCTTGTTTATCTCTGCTTATAAAATATTCTGCTTTACTTCTTGAGCAGTTACAACTTCTCACCAGGAGTCAGCCAGTAGGCACCTCCTGCTGTAACTGGACACTACAGACATTTAGTGGTCATTATGACAGCCCCAGCTCCTTCTGTTCTCAATAGCCTGGTGGGGGTCTCATGGGCCTCTGGCCCCTACCCCTGCTGAGTTAGACCACCTCCATCTACAAACAGATCACACAGTGTCTATAAACAGAGGTTCTGTAATTGGGCTGGACTAATATGACACTGTGAGGATACAGTCACACTTAAGCTCTAGTTTAGAAGGAGTGACTATGGTTGAAGTTGATCCCAACAAAATAAGGGTTCCTTTAGGTTTATTACTGACTCAGTGGCACAGATACACTATCTCTGATCCTAAAGTAAACCTTGTAAAAAGAAAAGAAAGAAAAAAATTCCAAAAAGCTGAAACGTTGCCCTTACTAATAAGATATATATTAATTTGTGATCATAGCAGATACCCCTACCCTGCCCACCCCTGTCACAAACTGGCAAGCTTATCCTCAAATTTTATGGAAAATTAAATCAAAAACCTTTTTAATCCAGCAAACATCTGTTTTTATGCACCACTGCAGATCCTGTGCATGCAATCCTCCTCTCAACGGTGTGTGAGACATCATATTCAGAGGGTGTGGATATGTGCAGATGACTGTGTATTCAGTAATTTCATTTAAAATTTTATCTTTTTTCCCAAACTAAAGCTTTCTGGTGCAAAATGTCAAAGTATCCTCAGGTGAGACACAGAACCTTACAATGCTTCTCAGTGTATTCCCTACTTTAAGTAACTTTGGATAAAAGTGACTGTTGAGTGAATATAATGGAAGTAATGAGGTCCCAACCAAACCAATGCACAAGCTTTCCAGATCATGTTCACTGCCAAAGAACTGCTTAGATTAGATGTATTGGCTTGAAATGGCATTGCTTTATCCTGGTGTCTGGATTGCATAATTCCTTACACTGAAAAGTGAGTCTAAATGAAAAATGTCCAAACTCTGGCCACACTCCTGCAGGTTTTAGGTACTTCCGTGCCCCAACATACCTGATAGAAATTAAATGGATCCAACAGCGTGTTGTCAAGTCCTAGACAATGACCCATTAATTAGCAACTGGTGTGTTGAAGCAGGCAAACATCTAAAACCTGCTCGACAGTATCCCTCAAGGACCGGAATTGGAGATCCATAGTTTAAATCCTGAAGGTTTGTATTGATCCTGCTTTTTTTCTATTATATCTAAATAATTATAGCTATATTTTCACCTAAGTTTATCCTGGTTGCGAGTCCTCTGTCACTCGGTTTGATGGCATACTGTTCAGCTGTGTTAGAATAGCGATGGTATTCTATGGCAGTTGATGGCATTATTTACTATACAATGACTGACGCTCAATCAGACCTTCAGTGATTGGAAATCTCTAACACATAAGTACACAATATGGTTAAATCTAATCGAGGCAAATTGCATGCATTTTTAGGGATCATTAAGTTATTAGCATCACTAGAGGGGGCAGAAAAACACTTCAAAAAAATCCTTTGGCTAATTGCAATCAATTTCTTCTTTTCCGGGAAACTTCTGATGATTTCTGGTTTTATGCACTTCATGGCTTTCATGTGAAGGTTCATAGAATAGAACAATCTTTTATTTGTCCCACAGATATATTTGCATCATAGTAGCAGCATACAATCTTTAATCAATTTAGACATAACCATACAAAGATACGATATAAAGACTCTAAGATGCATGGATCTCATTCTAATAACAGCATTAGTTTTGTTGTCCTTTCTGCTAAAACATTTCTAACCATAAACCAGAGGTGGAAAAAGTACTGAAAAATTGTAACTGAGTAAAAGTAGCTTTACTTTGCTTAAATTCTACTCAAGTAAAAGTACCCATCAAAAAATCTACTTGAGTAAAAGTAAAAAAAAATACTTAATTTAAAATGTCATTTGAGTAAAAGTTACTTAGTTACTTTTATAATTGATATCAAGACACCTTTTGCATTGCATGATGATGTTATTGCCTTGTTTGCGTTTGAACACAAAGAGCAGGCTGAGGTATGGCCGAGGATTTCCTTCGCTGATTAAACTCTGCACGGGAATTCAATGTTTCTGCTTGACAATCCTCAGCCTCCTCCATCTCCATCTCGTGCTCGGCACCAGCCATTATCAGTGAGAATTCCACCCACGCAAGCGTGCACAGGCGTACAAGGATATGTAATTAAGTAGTATCTTTACTTTGCTTAACTACTCAAGTAAAAGTACCCATCTAAAAATCTACCTGAGTAAAAGTAAAATTACTTAATTCAAAAACTACTTAGAAAATGACAAATCACTTAAAAAAAACTACTCAGGTACAGTAACTTGAGTAATTGTAATTCATTACTTTCCACCTCTGCTATAAACAGATAATATTTTGTTGTGTTCAGCAAGACCTAGAGAGGTTCTCTCCTGCATACAGCCTTAGGGACAAAGTGCAGGCTGAAATGGCCAATAAAAAGACATAATTAATAGAAAATATAGTAGCATATGATTGGCAACTTCTGAAAAGAGAAGCAGACAGAATGAGGAGCTGTATATTAAGTTCTTGCACTGGTGAAAAATTCATCTCGCTGCAGGGTAAAAAAGAAAAGTGCTTCTCCCGTCCATAAAAAAGAAGAATAAAAGAAATAAGTTAGAGAAAATCACTGGCCTGCTTTTATGTTTCACTCTGTCAGCTGAGTGTCAGGGATTTGCTGTCATAAAGATAGTGAAGGCTCAAGAGCTGGCGCTTACCAAGAATTAATCAGTTTAGGTTTTGGTCCTGAACATAAAATGTCAGACGTTGCCTCTCAACACTTGTAGGTGATTTCTTTGAGCTGAACAACACAATAATCCCACTCTTCACTTCTATTGAAGGTCAAAGTTGGTCAGTGAGCCAAGAAATACCATATCAGAGCTTCCTTCCTACTCGATTGCTGCGAGTATAAATTATGGAATTAGTGTATTGATTGCCGACTGTGGCTTCAAGCAATCACTTTTACAGCCATGACAGGATTATTTTATCCTACTTTTCCTGTATTATTATGTGTTGCATTTGAGTTATTCTACCAGCATGGGAAGTGACAGCCTGAATTTATTCAATAAAGCGGGGCAGTTAGGAAAGTCAGTGAGGCAAAAAGCAGAAGACATGGCATGAAGGAGAGAGACAGGGTTCCTGCCTGCAAGGCTGCCATCCTAAATAAAGAAAGATATTTGCCCAAGTGGAGCACTGATCAATACATTCATACAAACACAAGCACATCATTTGTTAAGTCTTCAGGAGTGAAAAATAGACATCAGATATTATAGATAATAGAGTTCGCAAGGATTTTAAGCACAAGACTTGGAGGTGCATTGTTGGATTTTCTTAATCAAATACAAAATATAGCAAAAATTTGCCATCTAAACCTTTAAGTCATTTTTGCATTTTCTGTTAAAACAGTAAACAATGATTAGGTGCAAGCGTAGCCCTACACTTGCAGATCATTGCAAGGCAACAGAAACCGTTTAAAGGAAAAAGATTTTCAAACTTTTTTAAGAGTTTATAATGAATTGAAAGTTTTTGACAACTTCATGGAATGCAAAAACAATGACTAAAAACAGAGCAATCACACATTCAATATAGGGTTTACCAGGGGTTTTTCAAAGCCTGGTAAAGCATCTCCTTCAGGGAAGGTTTGGAAAATACACATTTTAGCTATTGTTATGATGATATTCTGATGCCCACAAGAATTATGATTAGCTTGTTTAATCATGAATACACATAGCAAGTCAAGAGAACCACATATTGCTCTTTGACATATACAGAATATACAAAATATGTCAATGATCTTTGTTATTGTACTCCTTAGTTTCTGCCTTTTAAAAAACTGTTCAACCACAATGGAAACAATAGGTTGTTTTTATATGACTAAAAAAGCAGGCAGGCTCTGATTGCCAATTCATCTGTCCATCTTAAATATGACAAACCTTTTTTTTTCTTGAGTGCTCACGTTTGAATCATTTATGTATCTTTTGATATTCTAATCTGTGAGTTATTCAAAACTGTATGCCTGAAATGAATGAAAGAAAAATTATTTTTATGGCAGGAAAGACAAACGACTCTGAAATGAGAGTGTCGGTAATATTCAATAATCATTAATGCATTGTATGCACAATCTCATCAGAAACTGTAAAATTTGAACATTCATGGGAGTGAGGTAGCAGTGGGTGGTTTATCAGAGCTAACAGAGAGTGACAGACAGGAAGGCCTGCTCACACTCAGTTATACAACAATAAACAGTCTAACAGGCATATCTTTGGACAGTAAAAGGAGGCCAATACAACCAGAGAAATACAGCAATCACAAGGAGAATATGGAAACATCCCAGTCTACCAGCAGGTGCGAATCCAGACCATTCACGCTAAAAGGCAGCAGTGCTAACCCCTGCACTATACAGAAATTGATCAGAGATTCACACAACACATTTTTAATAAATGCAGCATGTCACAAAAATACAGATCTTTTATCCCTCCTAAAAAATTACTCATTTATGTAACTACATTGCTGCAGCAGCAAAAAGCAAGTGAAAAAGCAATATTGCATGTGTTCTTTGACTGATGTACCTTTCCATTTATTAGCTAATTTGTATTGATTTTCACCTATTCCCAAAGCACAAAGGCTAATATGCAATAAGCCATATACTGAACAAAGATCTTCAACAAGGCCAGTTTTAGTATACTTTGTATTGTTTTCAATCACGTTTACATAACATAACGTGCAATTCAAAACATATAGCTATGAGGTCATAATTTGCAGTAACAACCATTTTAAGGGTTATTACACTCAGAATATCAAGAAAATATATTTTTCTCATTTGTTTTGTGGCCCATCAGAGAACAGCATTGCTGCAAATTAAACTATCTAACACTGTTGTCTTGAGTTAAGTTGTTAATGCCCAGGGAGGAACATCTAACTGATCTGTGAAAATAGCATTCAAGACTGAGACAATGCCTCAGTCTACACATGACAGACAAGAATCTGTGGTCTGCATTGCATCAAAATGACAGGACCCAACACAAGTAATCTGACACATCTTGATCACAGCACAGAACTGATCTTTCTGTCACACTGGGGATTAAAACAGAAACATGGGGCTAACAAGGGTCAGATATGAAATTTCAAGGAAGTGACACATGACAGGACAAACAATTAAGTGTCAGTATGCTGACCTTGGGGCAACAGTTTTACACCATGACCCTGTATGCATTAGTCATTCCACCAGCAGCATGAAGGGGGCAAAAAGGGAGCCTCACTGTGCTTGTTAATCCAATGCCAGGAGCCCAGTGTTGTTCATTGTTTA
>JAOXYM010000013.1:17149463-17186593 GCA_028567055.1 Leptatherina wallacei
GTTGTTCATTGTTTAGTCGTTATGATTAAAAGATGTACAGCACTATGGAAATTGTAGAGCTTGTGATTTGTCTTTGTCCGGGCAGCTTCCTACAGCTTTCTGCAGAAGTTGCAGAAGTGCAGCTCAAAGTAGTTTGGGTCTTTAAACAGCACACAGGGCCAAACACATACGTGAACACACACACGCTCACACTTGTCATTACATCACAATTAGAGAACTAGCGGGAAAAATCTCTATTGTGAAAACTACTCTATCAAAGGAGAGGCTTCTGTTCCTATTGTGGAAGCTGCAGCTCAGAAATCAAGGATGTAATTACTCATGTAGAAAGCACAACGAGAAGGAGAAAAAGCCATGTTCTGCTGAGTTTTGCTTTTAAAGGAGGCAACCAAACAAGCAGTGGCTGCACTGTAATCAGTCAAACCCCAGCACTAATTCTTCAGGTGGTGAAGACCGCAGCATTTTTAACTCACGACTACCACTGTCCCTATCTCTTTTTTTCTTTTTTTCAACCAAATACAGCAAGACAGCTTCTCCTTGAATATCCTTCAACAAGCTCTGTGACCCAAAAGTTCAGAGAAAACATTACTGCTTTCACTTGAAATTTTTCTAAAATGCACATATTTATGTTATAATATATATTGCAATGACTATTTATAGAAAATGAGAAAAAGTGTATGCAATTAGCATGTTATTAATTTTGCTTTCCACCTGTTGAACAAATTAAAATGAAAAAGATTATTTTTTAAAAATACTATGACAAATTGTAACAGGTTCTTAAAAAAGATATCATTAGAAGTCAATAATGACCAATAGCAGTGCTGCACTTCACAGAAACAAGTATCAGCTAATTAATTATTAATTTCTTAGTGTGTTTTTTTTCTCCCCATCATCGTTGACACTGGCCAGCATGGTCTCATTTCTCTGTGACAGCTGGCGATGCTTTCCTGTGATTCATGGTAATCCACTTTTTATTATGAAGGAAATATGGGTATTTTTTTATACAGCAGGGAATGAGAAAATATTATACGTGGTATGGACATATGGTCTGATCTGAACAGAAAAAGCATGCCAGACTCTACAAACAAAATTCAACACTTTTAAAAGCAGCCGTTTAAATTCTATTCACTGAACAAAATTTTCTGTAGACATCCAAAAGATTATTAACTATTTAATTAAAGCTTTCCTGGAACATCATAGAGTTTCCAAGAGAAGACACAATTTCAATTTAGAAGTTTTAATTCAAAGCCAGAATTTCTGAGTGTGGCAAGTTATTTTACCAGTGCGGCTGAGAGATTTAAACATGCATCATAACTTCCAGACAAATAAAACATCTACCAAATTAACAAAGGCCAAAAGCCACATTAAACTCTTAAGTCTCACAGTATGCAATCCTGCAAAATAATGCAGAATCTCACAAACATAAATTAACTTTTTTGTGTAATAAGGTAACATATCGATGATTAAGTGTAAGTACTTTGGCTCATATAGTTTACCTGCTTTGATAATGCATCCTATTATGTAAATGAACATGACATGACCCAAATGTGCTGTGTAAATTAATGTATTTTACCTTCGAGATAAGATGTTGCATATCCAGCAATCCATTTGTGCAATGTGTTAACAAGAAGGCATAGCAGAGATTTAATAGCTTAACAGAGGCATAAATTACAAGAAAACGATTTCCATAAAAAAGCATTAACATCATTCTGTTAGTTATAATAGTATTTGCAGGATGTAAAGTAAATGTCATTACTCATGTGTTGTAACAGAGTGTTGCAGTGATCTTTACCAGCGTGTTTAGAGATGAAGTTTTGAACTATTCAGACCTCAAGCAAAAGTGTTAATCCCAGCTCATTTGCTCAGCTGCAAGTCCACAATACAACAAAACAGACATTTATTTATTCATCTTCCAATAGCGATTTGGGCTTTTTTCAAATTGAATTGGCTGGATCACAATCTTATGGTATGAAATTTAAAAAAACTAAATACTGATTCTCATTTCTTAGATGACATAGCCACAGTGTATAATGATAATCGTGCTGTATCTAGCAAAGAAAACGATAAGACCACTTAAAGGATGACAAAACCAAGAAATCCTGACAAATGCAATCCTGAATCAAAACAACACAAAGAAGGAATACTGGGCTTTGCAAATGAAAACAAACTAAACAAACACACACAAGTTTAAGAAGCAGATAAGTGGGGTTATGACCGCTACAATATGAAGCTGGAAGGTTGACTGGATGGGAAACAGGGGGCTGGGGACACGTTTTTTTTTTTTTAAACTACTTCCCCTGCAAACAGCATTATCTTGATTAAAGTTTAATTAAGGATCACATTTGGCTGTGCCTTTCATAGCGATCTACATGAGCAGATTTCCTAGGGCTTAACTTTATCGCTGGGAAAATCCTCCTTTATTACTTTCAACCTGTTGTAAAAGCTGTTGGCACGGAGGGACGGCTGCCTCATTCACTGGCCTTGTTTGCTGCTGTGTCTCAGGAGATCTCCCCACAGTGGTTCAATTTAATATCTGTCCTATCACTACAAGGCTGGGGCTCATTATTAATGATACTATTCATTAATTTCTTGTTGGGCTGATGTTATTTATTAAAATATTAAAGAAAGCTCCCGAGACACTCTCACGTAATGAGGGATGTGTCCTCCTTGCACAGACCCCCCCCACCACCACCACCACCACCCAACATCCCCTTCTCTGCTGGATGGATGGTTGGTGGAATTACCCCACTCGGACGCTGCTAGCCTGCGCACCCTCATTAGTCGTTCTCCAGGGCTGAGTGACACCATAAATCCATTCTGCACGTCCACCAACGGCAGCCATATACAAACGCACGCTGCTTGCCTTGCCCCGTTAATGAGCCATTCCCATGCACAGGGAATTGACTAGCGTCCATCCAGTATAACTGGACAGTATTTTTTGGAAGAGCTAAATTGCAACCAATAGATTTAGGGCACTGGATAACAATTTTGCTTCTCATTAATAAACTATCATGTTATAAACTTGAGATTGAAATTTAACTCAAACGGACCACTGTCCCCTTTTAAAAATGGACAGTAGTAAATAAAGGCCTGCTCATTGTTGTGGCATTATTATAATGCCTCTAGACATGAGAGAATTCTTCACATACACTACTTTGCTATGTCTAAAAATACAGTGGAATGCAATCCAATGTAACAGGACAGCCGCTTATCTTTATTAAGCTGATAATATTTTGTCAGAATGTCATAATGTTTAGTCAGAAATATGGAATATTAAAACTTATTTTTTACACCTGTTAATTCCCATGGTTAGAGTAAAAGGTGGTATTGCAACGCTTAATGTTTTTGTATCTTGTTATCCTTATTGTGAGGAAATATTAAAAATACATTATCAACTGTGATCTCAATCACAAAATGCAGAAGTGAACACTTTTTAAGCTCTAAAAAGTAGAAAATGACTAATTTAGATAAGTTTACTTGTATTAGTATTAAATCGCAGGTGTTCCTACCAAAGTGACCACTGAGAGTGCTAAAACATACAAGAGACAAATTTTTGAAGTTAAAATTGTTGAAGTACATTCTTGAAGGTCTGAAGTTCTGTGTCAACAAATCTAGAAAAAGGACTGAGACAGTCTCCGGTGAAGAGGCAGACATTGTCAAGACTGTTGGACTTTACAGCTTGCATTGCTCAGGCACCTTCAATTTGAGTACATCCCCTTTTTTAAGCCCTTAGTATTAATGGCTGCACAGAGAAATTCAAGAATCCATTAATCATAATAATTAATCTGATCCAATTATATTGCAAAGAATATAACAAATTGCAGGGGAAAATAATGATCTATCACTGCCATGTCATAGGGATGTGGGAGTAAAGCAGTAATTAGACATAGGGATTTTAAATAGTACACACTGTGCGAGCAGCTGATGGCTCTACTGTTTGGATCTGATGATGTAATTAGAGACAAAGTTGAACACGGTGTTTTTGGCGGTTCAACTAATGAAGGTCTAGCAAGAGGGAGGGCCAGCTTTTAAAAGGGAAGACGTAAAGGTAATTAATGTTTTGTAACTGAAAGTGGAAGAAAAATTGAATTGTTTGCTGGCTGAGAACTGATTACAGCTGACCATGTTGTAAGTAACTTAACTTTTACATTATCACGTTTAGTTGTTCAGCAGTCAAAATTTTAAATAATTAGTTATGAAATCCAACATGTTACTCTGAAACTTATACACATGCCTTTTTGTTTCAAACAGGAAAGTAAAAGAAAAGAGGTAAAGATGTGTCAAAAGACTAAAACTCCTGGCAGTGTTACTTCATCCTCTCAAGTTGGGGACAGAGGGCAGACTTAACATTGTAGCTAGGTTTCAATTCACCAGTGAAGCAAATCTGATACAAACTTTTGAAAAGGCATTGGTTTCAAAGCAAATCATCAAGAATAGACTTTTAGATTTAGACTTTTTTGTCCTTGAGGAGAAATTCTTTTCCACAGACTGAGCCCCTGGATTCCCCCAAGAGCTGGGTGTGGTGTGTACTGTCGCAGTAGAGCCTGCGCCAAATCAAGGACAAGAGAAGCAGATATTTCCACACTAGAAAACAAGCACAACTTTGACAATTTACATTCTGTCCATACTTATGGTTGTTTTATAATTTTTTTAAACTAAAGAAACTAATTTATATTTGTTTATGGTTCATAATAGTTCAAAATGAGGTTTTGGACGATGACAACTTTAAGTGTCAAAGATCTCAGGAACGTTAGACAGCTGTTTAAAAGCATCTCAACAACAAAACATCAGTAATGCTCTGAAGCATATAAAGATCCTATGTTAATTCAAAAAACAGTGGAATTCTTGGACATAAACTAACGTCTTTCTTGTAAAGATGATGTTTGTGGCTTTAAAAACCACAACATTACAAACCTCACAAAAATTGTGGTACAGTGGCCAGTGTTTACAACATTATCTAAATCACAGTAAAGCTAACCTGAAAGGTAACAATAGAACAAAAATAGAATTGAAATGAGAATAAACAGCCAAGAAGAACAAAAAGTAAAGCGAACAAATGTTCTCCACAAAAAGAATGAAGAAAAAAAAATCTCTCGTTGGCTTCTCATGAGTACAGAATTAATCACCTGCCTGCCGCGCTGGTCTCTGTGCTAGGACCCGAGGATGGAGGTAATAAGACAAGCCCTTCAGGGACGCGCCGCCGAGTATAAATATCAGCTGCTGTGCATATGCAAATCACTCCTAGATTTATTTATTTTTTAATTTCATCTCAAAGGCTCAAGTGTGCTAATATCAAATAGCAAGCTTTTAGGGAGTGTTTAATGGCTGATGGTGGGAGGTAGGGAGCGGCGGACTCTGGAGCGTGCGCCAGTTCATGAGTAATTAAGGGGTGTTTTGCTGAGCATAAATAATGCTGTTTGTACTGGCTCGATGGAGGAGTGGGGCACAGAGAAGAGAGGAGGCCTGGGCGGGGATGGAGGTGAGGTGGGTGGTGGTGGGGATGTTGGACAGACAGGAACAGCGGGTGTTAAGCCCTCAACACACACCTCTGGCTACCACTCTTAACACAAGCATGGAGAGGCTCATTTGTTAGTTCCACACCACTCTGAATTACTCAGAAAATTACTCTTCAAGAGGATTATTAGGACATCTGGAATTTTTTTCTTCTCACTGACCTCCCTAATTAGTCTTTGAGAAAATAAACTGGGATACCAACAACACCAATAAGCAAAGACACTGATCATGAACAGTTTAACCAGTTTGCAAATGTGGCAGCATCCAATATTAAAAGCATATTTTAACAAAGAAAATAATGATATATTCCATTTGAATTTGCCATGGTACAAAACCTCTTTTGCCAGCTTTGCAGAAATTCATTTCAATAGTAAATGATTGTATAATATAAGACTAATCCCAATCCCTTCAAAGACTTGTGAGAATTCCAAAGCCTCCAAGTCAAATAATGTAGCCTGTGAACTAAAAGTGACTTTAGTGGTCTTTGAGTTCAGACATGTGGTTTGTTTATATCTAATCAATCACAAGATTGGAAGAATTAATAACCTTCTCTTTCTTTTATGTAATTCCTTCCTATTTGTTTGTTGCTATGTGCATTTCTGTTGTTTGCTTTCCGTTGTTGAGCATTATTATACAAAGACACAAGAACAAAAAAGTTCAGTATTGTGTTAAAATAGGACATTTTATCCCTAGTTTTAGTGATTATTAATTGCATACACCATGTTAACAGTATTATCAAGAGGCTTTTGTAATAAATTCACTCTTTGAAAAAAAACAAAAAAAACTTTTTGAACAGTGTGCACTTTTCATCATGCCAGAGCAGGTAATTTTCACTGAGGTAGGAAATAGAGTTATTTCCTCACACATTAGTAGAAGAGTTGACAGGCCATAGAATGTACTGCACTTCAGCACACTAATGGTCAGTGAGTAACCCCTTCCCTCCCCAACATCAGTGAAGACACAAGATGAAAAGGAGCCATTTATAGATCCTTCCTTCTTGTCTCTCCTGGCCAGTATGTTCACCTGAGCTGAAAATGCTCAGACATGTGCAGCTCCTCCTGCCAAATGCATCACTCAAAAGGGGGTATATTTTCCAATGAAAGAGAATAAAATCTTGCAATTAAGATTCACACAATGTGTTTTTTCCTTGTAATTATAAAAATATGCAGACTTTATTTTCCCCAACATTTATCATGTTCCCTCTTAGCATTAAAACATTCAACACAGCAAGAGCAGTAGATTTGTCATGAGAAAGAAAGAAAGCTCAAGAGGAAATAAGTGTTTCTAAACGATGCTCTACTTTATGAAACTCGGATCTAACGTTGCCTCTAACAAAGAGGGAATACTTATCTCCCTCTCCCAGTTTTAGAAGCCACAAAGGACCACGCTCTCGAAGAGAACCAGATTCAAAATATAGGCTTACAAGTTCCTCTGGGTACAATTATACCGTATCTCTCTCGTAACAAGTGGCTTAGGTAAGAGGGACAAGGGGACAACCTCTTGAGTGAAACTATTTAGCTGTCATGACTGTGTGGCAGGATACATTCATGTTTGGGAGGCAGGCTGATCCCCAGAGTCTGGAGATAATCGTGTCCGGCACAAAGAACCAATAAATCAATCTGGTTTAACAACCATGCTTCATAAGTTCATGTTTAACTATCATAAACATCAGCATGCACCGCTTGAAAACAAGAGTGACTTTTTTTTTTTACCCATCTGAAACACAAAAAACAAAGAGAAATTCACATTAATAAAAGCAGCTGAGTGGAGCCTTAACAACCCCCCCGCATTGCTGGTTGAGAGAAATAATCAAATGCAGTTTAGAGAAAACAAGTTTATTTCCACTATCTACACAACACGCTCTAACAAAGACTTGCTTATTTGTCGACTTTTAATAAGCAGAGCTATCAAAGCCGACACGTGCTGGGATTGTTTATAACTCACCAAGAGGTACTGTAAAGCTAACATGGACTGGCACCACCTGTGCCCCCACCTTCCAGCTGCCAGCACTGTGCTCCAGGGCCCAGAGAAAGGTGCATTAGCTGAGGATGCAACTGGAGCTCCACCAGCCTGCTCATGCTGGGGAAATGTCAGCTGCAAAACCAGCCAGGTCCACTGAGCCCTGAGCCTGGCTCTGGCGCCCAGCATGACTCTGACATGATCATGGACGGCGGTTGTGACACATGTAAGCAATGACTCCACACAGCTATCTGATCAGCATTACGCCACTGTCAAAAGGCTCTGAATACAAGAGCGTGACGAGAGCTGTGATAGGGCTTGCTCTCTTATACAGGTCAGACATAGAGGTGGCCAGTCCACCTACCTCAAAGTACTCACTACAGACTGACCACTTAGTATAAACAGTATTTGATGCGTATTAAAACAACTCAGACTATATAAAAAAAATTTGTCTTTTTACAAATTTATTAATTCAATTTATGATGGGATGGATTTATTTATGTCTCACATGATGTATTTATTTTTAATGAACACACAAGGAGAGTTTAAAATACACCAGGAGCAAAACAAGCATTATTTGTCATAAGCCTGTGTGCACATCAACCATCAATCATTGCCATCAAAATTGCCACAGTCTGCTGTCAGGCCCTATTACTGCTGAATTCATTTCCCTCAATTAATTCAAAATCTAACCCCCTGGCTGCCACCAATGTATGTTTTTTATATCCATCCACCCACCTATTTGTCACAATGGACTCAGTGACAGAACAGTAATGCATTCATTATAAAAATGAGAAACAATAGTCCACACATGTCATTAATTAAATCAGGAAAATATATTGCAACAATACTTTTATACTATGATGCCCAGCCCAACATAGTTATACCTAATACCAGAAAATTTCCAAAATGCGCACATTTAGACTTCAGAGAAGACTTTCTTGTTGCTAAGCCTATTCATCTTTGCTGTAACTATTTTTACAATAAGCTTTAAATCCAATGCTCACGCACGAGATCCCATCAGTAAAATAAGAAAAGACAAAGAAATGTCATCAGAGTGCATTACTGTCTGATCATCAGTCTTATCTACTTCTCCCATCCCCCACACGTCGACGCAGACGTGAACATAAACAGAAAAAAAAGCACACATAATTAATAAACAGCACAAAGCACAACTATCCTTATCACCACGACTACTACATCCTATTAAACAACAGTTTTGTCTTGAGGAGAAGAAGGAGACTTTCATGCTGAAAAAACAGTGTTTAAATTAATTAAGTGTGAACATGATTTAACTTCAGGATATCATTTGAAAGTATAATTGCCCATAGGGATTAAAATGAACTCGGTGGGCTGTAGTGTCACCCCACTGTGCTCCTCATGTTGGGAAATGTCCAGTTTTAAAGATTAATTTGCATCTTTGAGGAGAAACTCTTAATCTCAATCGTAAAGAACATTAAAAGGGAAGAAAAATAGAGAGAACTTGCTCGCAATCAGATGCCACTTAACTAAATCGCTCACCGTGTAGAATTTAAGATTACATTTTTCTCGTGCATGATTCCAATCGCTTTGGAGGCAGCACATGGAGCATTTCAGTGTGCATATTAATTACGGCGGGGATATCGGGTTGCAGGGTCACAGCAGACATGCTTGCTAAGCTAGGTCAGCTTTGTGAACCTGCTGTGCTCATCTCGGCCACAGTCAAAAGGCAAAAGGATGCATTGATAGGTTACTGGTGTGATTACCAGTTTAGCAATAAATACCAATTTCTCACCGGCTCCTGCAGACTTCATGCGTCTAAGCAGCTCACAATAGGATTAGAGTATGCCTATTAAACTGTTTTTATTACAGATTAGAAAGTTAGGACAGACAATTATTCTGACCACTTATTGTATGAATTTATTGTTTATATATGTGTCAAAGAAAACCCCCTTAAATACAAACTTATGGGAAAATACACTTTATTCAACCTGCACTGGTTCTTTTACAAATTGATTGTTTTGTCATGTAAAGCAATTAGTTTAATTTATTTCCTGTGCAGTACTGATGCCAAAAGAGTTGGCTGACATAAGCTCATGTGACATTTGAGACGTGGGATGGGCACAAGTCGTGGCAGGTTAGGCATAAAGCAATGACTCAGCTTGTTGATGTGTGGGACATTTCTCACATCTCTAAAGGCAAACTCCCTCACACCAAACGCTGTAAATAGCTCTTAACAACTCCAAGATCACAACAAAACATGTTCTCTTCCAAGCTACTCGAGGAGGAATGTTATTCGAGGGCAGAAATGTACATTTTATTCATTGTGATGACACGTGTACACATTATGAAAAAAGTGATTAATTTAGTGTCTTGTGCAAACTTCTAAAAGTGAGCCAAGATAAAAAAAACTCATGCACACAAAATGCTTGCCCACTGATTTTTACCAAAAAGAATAATAACAGTGGCCTCACAATATACAGCAAAAATTATATATTATTTTTTGGTGATATTTGCATCAGAAGAAACACCTGCAGCAACTCTGTGTCCTTGAAATAATTACACTTGCTCTGCTATGGAGATCATAATTCATTCTCATTGTCTAAAAGTTTCCTGTATGAAAACAAAATTTCAACATGCTAGTGTCCATAGCACATTCATTGTGCTGCAGGAAGCATGAATTAGGCCCTACTCGATATGTGAAGTGATATCCAAATCATGCGATGTGTCCTTTTGAGGCACACCTAACAAGTTTCCACATTTTGATTAGCTAAGCAGAAACTGTGATAGTTTACTTTGATAGATTAGACGAGGCAAGATTTAATGAACAGAACACGGGGGTCACCTTTGTTTCTTGGGGTGATACAATAAGAAAAAAACAAACAGATTTTTCTTACTGCCACATGCCTCTCCTTAATAATCAGATTTCTCATCCTCCTTGTAATAGAGGGTGCACAGAATCTCATTACCTTCTCTAGCTGAGGGGAAAGAAGCAACACTTCTTTGACTTCCTCTGTAAACGGGGGAGGGGAGGACAGCGGTGTGGCAGAGAAAGCATGGGACACATAAAGTTATGCTTATTTGCACATACATCCACATCTCCTTACAGATATGTAAATGACTCAGGCAAAACCCAAATGCTAAAGTCTACACCATTAGTTTTCCACTTCATAATCTCCACATGGGGCCGTTAGAGGGATAATGTACCATACAATACATGGTTTACTTTTAATTAATAGCGAAAATGTATTTTGAAACAAATATTAAATCTAGATTAACATGGAAAATCTGCCACCTCTGTGTAAATGTACAGCTCTGCTTCTTTGAACGAAGAAGGGGAAACGGTAAAAAGAGTCCAGTTAAGAAAAAAAAGAAAAGTTTTTTTTTTTATGGAACAGAAAAATAACAAACTACAAGTTTATTCATCTGCAAAGTAAAAGGGGAGTTTGGTTGTTTTGTTGACAGAGAAGAGAGTCATATTAAAATGAAAAATAAATAAATGTACAAACTGAAACCAGAAGATTTTATTCACTGGTGGAGGAGCTGCAATTTTTCATGCAGAAAACAATTATATACTGACTTTTTAAAACAATTATCAGTTGTTTAAGTCTTTTAACACACAACAGTATAATGTATCTACAGCCATGCTATCAGCTATAAGGGGAATAGTGGTGCTCTGAGCTAAATACTGACATCAGCATCCAAACACACTCATAATAACATGGTTGTAATGTTGATGTTAATCAGTCAATGTCTATTGCTGACTGATTAATACCACATGCCTTAATCAGTCACTCTCTACTTGTTAGAGATGGACCCTTGGTCAAGAGTCCATGATATCACTTTTAAATTTAGAGTTCTCCTTATAGGCTGCTATTGGATTATTGTATTTGAGTTTACCAAATGGACTTTGGAAGTAGGGATGTCATGATTACTTCATTTCATAATTAATCTAGGTATTACATGCTACAAATAATTAATCATAAAGCTCCCTCAAAATCGTCCCTTTCCATATGTCTGAACTATATTGACAGATTAGCGCCACTTCCGCACGAATAGAAACAAAGTTACACAACATCTGCCTGTTCATGCTTGGATTTTTTTGTTTTTGTTCCGTGCTAGTTGCAGAAGAGGCGTATATCTCAGTGGGAGCATATTGCCTATGACTTATTCTCTCCAAAGAAACGGATTAAGTCATCCTTGTCAGATTTATTTATTTATTTTGGTTATAGAAGAAAATGATGACCAAGGTGTCATTGTGGAGGAAGGCTCACCAGCCTGTAGAGCATGACATAAATAGTTGCAGAGAAAGGAAGAAATACAACAAATATGTTTCATCGCCTTCAGAATAAACAACAGCTTTTACGCTATTGTAAAGGTAAATGCTCGGTAGGTGGGTTAAATGATGATAATGTTTACCTACCGTGACAATGAAATGAAATTTGATCATGCCATTTGCAATTTTCTACTATGTATGGGTATTGGGCTTAAAGTACAATGTGACGTGTTCACTGAACGTTATGTTATACAGATGAGAAAAAAAACTAAATACGTCTTTTACGTATAGTTTTGCTGTTCAAACTTAACCAACTCAGCATGAGGTTGATGCATTTGTTAGTGTGCAATAGCTTGCAGAAAAAAAAGCATTTAATTTCAGATATATGGTCTTGTTTTGTAATTTTCACTGTTCCATTATTATTTGTGATTAAAACAGCAGCTAATCTGCCTGAAGAGCAGTTGGACATCCAAAGCTAGTTAGACAGGTTTTCCTGTGTTTCAAAATTCTCTAATCAGTTTCAAAAGAAATGTTAAAAAAACCTTTTTATAATGTGGTTTACAAAAAGAATCCTCCCAAGTCCAGGTAGAGGTCCTGTAGCCTTTTCCATCTGTTTTCTCTGACAGAAATCCAGAGTTAATATGTAGTATCTAATTATTGTTTACGGAGCAGAGGGACTTTTTTGTTGGAACGAGACTGGTTACTCTACTTTGTTTCTATATTATTTTCTTATGTTGGCATCAAATGACAGAAGTACAACTTAAAGACCTACAATGACTGTTTATGTGATTTTACACATTTAGTGTTGTGAAATTAATCAATGCATAATAATGGTAAAATCATGATCGTTTCTTTAACAATAATCATACCAAGACAATATATAATGATGACATCCCTATGGAAGTGCACCCGACTATGAAGAAGCTATGGAATACAATGACATCAGCTAATTTATATTAAGCAGAAAGTATAGCTGCTTCTTTTGAGACAAGTATACTGAACAAAATGACATTCATCTTCATCTTCATGAGGGAAGATAAAGAGTGAAAGGAAAGTCAAAGGATTAAAAAGTCATCCTGTGGTGGGGGACATGTCTTTTAGACATGTTTGGTACAGAAACTGTACCAAACATTTCAGTTTCTGTGTGTGTGCAAATATACAAAGCTTGGACAATTCCATTATTTCCATGGTTATTTAGTACATAGACTTAACAATTACAACTTAATTGAAAAGAAAAAACTTATAATCAAAAGTTAAGATCTTGGTTGATATAAAATCTTAACATTCAACATTAGAAAGAAATTAATTTACACATTAACAGCTGAAAAATACAAACTTCCAGTTGTTCATACTATAAATGAAAGATATTGCTGCTGGGACCTCTTGGCCAGATCATGTTTGCAAATTAGATTAGTTATCAAACATTTTACCTGGTAAAATAAAGGTAATATAAATATATTTTAAAAAAAGATATAAAAAAGCAGAACACAGAGAACTAAATACTAAAGTACAGCTGACTTCTGAGGTTTTTGTGCAACAGCTGTATGATCTTCTTTGATCATCCTCCCATCATCCTTCCATCTGACACACCACAAATTGAAGGTAAAAAGGAAAACTCGACCACCCAAAGTGGCACAGTACAGTATGACCCTCTTCATGCTTTGCACTCTCCAAATGCAAGCCTTTATTTCAAGTTTGAGCCCTGCTTCACTCTTCATGTGTCCCTTCTTTCTTTGTTATAAGCCCATCTTTGCAACTTCTTGAATCAACACACTGCTTGTTTTTCCCCCACTTTAACACAGGCAAGTCAACCAAGCTGTAAAGCTAAGGGGATGTTTGTTTATCAATCTGTCACAATCGTGGCTCCTCTTGACATAGTCATCTCTGGCCCCAAACAGGAGGTGTAGAGTTGAAGGGGTCATTACGATCGAAAAGTTAGGTTTTACTGGCATAACATTAAAAAAATTTGACAATTAATATGATTTGTTTATAGTTGGTATCCAAAACAAAAACATAGTCTAAGGCTTAATATAAAGTTGCAGCTGATTATTGCTGCTCAAAGCTGCTTTTTTGTTTGTTTTTGCCTCCAGTGTGCTTTATGTGGAGGACCTGTTCAACAACACTCAATGGATTGCTAAACCTGCAGGAGGAAGCTATGCAAGAGAAAACTTAGGCTTCTCAGCAGAGAATGCAGCTATAAATAACAGTGTATCATAATAATTATGCAAGCGTGGTTTGAGCTCAATCAAGCTTTTTGTGGATTATTCATTGCATCTATCCAAAGTGGTTGTTGCGTCATCTTTTCTTTTTTTTTTTAATTCCCACCCATTTAGCAGATCCTCTATAGTAAGTGACACTTTTGTCTTCAGTTTATATCAAACACAACAATTAATGCATGTTAATTCTTAATTATGCTAATTTCATTTGAAACGGGCTGTGAGGTTCTAACAGGGTGGCTGGGTGAGAGAGGATCCTTTGGCGACATGTGGCCACTGTTGTCTCTGGTAGTGCTGCTAGCACATTCACATGTCCTCTGGTGTTAGGGACCTTTAATGAGGATGCAAGTTCAAAAGATGATATGCCCTCAGCTTCCTAAAAATAATTGTTTTTTCTTCTTCTTTTTTCTTTGTTTCTTTTTCTTTTTTTCCATCTGTCAAAAATTGAAAAAACAGTGTAATTCAATTCCATGTATCCCAACCAAAATATGAAAAAAAAATACCTTTAAATACAACCACTGTTATTAAGACAAAGGCAAATGCCGATTAGTGTTTAATGTAATTTTAAATATGGAAAAATGCAAAACATGAAATTCTATACTGACAAGTGAATTAATATTTTTTATCTTGCCTAGACCAGTTTGATGTTAAAATGTTCATGTTTGGAGTTCAGTCCTGCACATGATCCCAGCTTCTCTCTCAACAGCCTAATACCCCTGAGGAACACAACAAGCAATCTATCTGGTGGGTAATGTACTGTACACATGTGCTGTTATGAGATACAATTAAATAAAACCAAATTCTGTAGACAACTCATGTATTTAAATCTATTATTTTCTTTTATTTAAGCAATGGAGCATTTATATATATATATATATATAAAGTTCTTTGTGTCAGAACAACATCTCCTAAAATGTCTCTCATAAAAGTGTACCCTTCTTTTAGTGCAATCTCCCAACCAGAAACCTGCAAAATGTGCACTTCTGGTTTTACAGATCCATAAAAATGACTTTAATTCCCTTTATTCTCCTATGTTTCAGGTATTCAAGGAAAATGAACAAGACATGGTTCGCACTGTTAAAGACTGTGGCAGTTGGAATATTTCACCTGACATGAGCTATGCAAGTCGCATGGCACAACCAACCACAACTGGGCCATTAAATATATGTAAATGAAGAGAAACACAAGAGAGCTGGGCATAATAGCACACACAAGGGAGAAATGGATCCTGGGTAGTGATTAATTTATTTGATGATGCCTCTAGTGAGGAATTTTAGGTCACAAATGAAGTGACAGGATGACAAATTACCATTTTAAGGAATTTACTGGGAATCATTAATGAACAATTGTCAGGTAGTTTACAGCAGGCAGAGGAGATGGAATAAATGTAGATCTCTGTGCCTTATCTGAGATAAATTACTTTATTCTTTTTTAGCATATCTTTCCGAGGGTGTATTATTTCATGAAATGCAGCAAACTCTAATTTAACAGCAAATATATTTAGTACAGGAAATGGCTCAATTAATTCACTGTTTGGTGGGAGGTAGAAATTTAAATTTGAAGGAGATAAGGAGAAGCAACCGTAAGCTTGTTAATCTGGATAAAACCTGCTGTGATTGAACATTACAGTTTCTTATCTACAATGGCACTCAGAAACACGAGTTTATCATCATTAAACTTGTGTCCTTTTGCTCTGTACACAGCAAGATGTACCCATCTTTGTTTAAATCTCAGTCACTACTTCAGGGAACATAACCATGAAGAAACCTGGAGAGAACATAGTGATTTAGGATGTTTTGTTGTCAAATTGATCCTAACAGCTTGAAAAATCATTCTGACTGTACTTTACATCAAAAGCAACAATGATGCTTTATAATTTTGAGCACATGTCCAATTAGGAAAAGGATTATACAGAGTGAGAGCCTGGACTGTTCCTCTTAGGAAGAAGTGTACAGATTGCTTCTGGCATATCTTAAACTATATGTTTTTGTCACTGACAAGATAAATCAATTCATTAATTAAAAATAAGCTCATGTGTAAAAGGCAGTATCATAGTTTATTTAAGTGTTAAAGGAGACAGATGCTATTTCAAGAGTCGCTGTCAAGCTTGTCTGTCCCGTTCAGTTTGGTGCCTTTAAATGGCTTTTAAAAGGCAGTGGTAAAAGAGAGCTGAGATGACAGGAGGAATCTTCACTGCATGTATTAATTCGACAGAGTCCTTGATTCCCCTCCTGGGCCCTTCAGGAAGACCCGATGCTTCAGCAACTCGATGGTGCATTACAGTAGGTGTGACAAATATCTTTGCTTTAGAAGTGCTAGTTGGTTTACAAATGACATGTCACTGGGATGTCCTGAAACACTCATAATTGCTCTTTCCAAAACAGAAGCAGTGTCCCAGTTTGGTCCAAACTGCAATGATTTGTCCTGGACAGGAAGCTACTCTCTGTCTGATACTGTTACACTTGTTAAATGTGAAGCATAACACCAGGGGAGTAAATTTCCCATTGGAGAAAAAATAAATAAGATGGAACGCTTGAAATTATTTCAAAGCGTTTGACAAATTAGACAAATCATAAGCCATAAAATCATACAAAGAGCTGCTGAAAATTGTTAAATAGAATTACAATCAAATACAAGTGTCACCACATTACTGGGTATTAAAAGCAATCGTGAATACATAGATTTTAAAGTTCTGTTCATCTACCCCAACCTCCTCCCTGAGGAAGTTTTGGGAAAGGAAGTAGATGCAACCCAGTTTTCCTCATTTCCATCACAAGCGAGAGTTTCACTGGGTTTTTTTAATTCACATTTAAAGATATTAACAAGAAAAGGTGAATGGAAATGGTAAAAATCAGATATATCCCCATTAATGGTAAGGTAAATATTAGCTTCAGGTGTTTCATACTTGTTTTTAAAAAAAGGGCTGGATGTACACTAGAGGGAATGGGAACAACTTTAAAAATCGAGTCCAACATGGTAAATTTTTAAATGATGTAAGTCACCAGTTGTTTCCAGCCTCATATGGCATGGGAAGTCATGGGACTTTCCTCGTCAGTTACATTGACAATAAAATGGACTCACTGACTGCATGCTGCTGGCAGAAACACTCAAATTTATTTTGCTCCTTTACTGAGAAAGTCTCTAAATTCAGTTTTAAATGCATATAACAACCCTCATATAACACACTACATACCTCAGAATGTACAGTAATATATGATGTTGCAAATATGATACAGTCTATGATCATTTTTCATTAGCACATTTCAACATGTGATAGAAAAACTGCCAAGGCAAGCCTGACACCCTTACATAATGTGGGATTAGCATAGCACTCAAAAGAGGCATTTCTGGAGTGGAAGCCAAATGACTGAATTTGCAAGTTTTAACTTTTGAAGCATAATACAAACTTAATATTGCAATTGCAGTTGGTTTCCACAATTTTCTGAGTATATTTCAGGAAGGTTATGTATTTTTTACCTATATAAAAGACATCTGGTCATCTTTTGTCTAAAACAATTATTTTCAGTGCCTATTTTCTATAGGTAACCTTTCCAAAAGGTCTTGTTTGCTCAAATTTGTTGGCTAAAATGTCAATAATCGTGTGCACAACACACGTTCATTCTTTGAGCTTTGCCACAATAGCCATGAGGCATGCATCGTGCATATCTGTTTTGGTTTGAGGAAGATAAGTAATGGTCGAAAGGCAGAACAGCAGTAATGTCTTCATAAGAAAGCAACAAACAATAACATGTAACCCACTGGAATCTTTAAATTCCATGACCGCTACAAAACTTGGTTGGATATAAATGTATGAAACTCACATCCTTTTAACATAGTCCTGATGCATAAATGTATTAAGTGATAGTATAAAGTGGCAGTGCACCATATCCCTTTCTTTTCCCCAGGATGCATTTAATTAAACATCAGAGCACAGTGACTTGGTGTTTCTAAGATAGATCTGAGTTATTTTCCTCACAAGTTTGCTCTAGATTAATTACATGAATGATTACTTTGCTCAAAAAAGCAACACTGTTACTGAACATAAGTCTGACAGTAACACAACAGCCTATCTCAGCTCACTGGTGCAAATACAGCTTATTTTTACTCACTGCATAAGTACTGCATTGGAGGGAAACATGGAAATTGGATGCTGAAATTGAAAAGTCGCCTTTGAAGAGTAACCTCTGCAGAAGAATGAACCATTTTAGTTGTTCTCTTTAAGGATTATCACATTGATAATTTCATGATTTAATAGAGCTGATACATTTTTTAAGCCTAGACATTGTAATTCTTTTAGATATTTAATTATACTAATAAAGATTATGAAACACTACATTCTTTGAGCTGAAGTCCCCAATTTTCCATTTAAACTGTGAGAATACGATTAAACTGCAGTACACAAGTGTTTAATAACTTAATTTTAATTCCAGGAATATATTTTCACATCTGGAGGAATTCTATAAAAAAAATAAACCACTATACATTCTGTAAAAACTAATGACACAGTAGATGAACAATCCACATCTTTCTCTCTCTCCGTTTTTAATCTTTTAACTAGTAAGAGAATGAATAGCCTACCCCTGCATAACCTCTGACCAATCCTCCTTGGTGTCACAACTGAATGGATGAGTGACCAGGGTAATGTTCACACTCTGCATTGGATACACACTGCATGTACCATGAAAGTGACTATGAGCTTCTTTCCAGATTGTGCCCAATTTCATGGTGCTATACACACACAGCATCAGTTCATCACACTGATTTGCCATATATCTTGTGTTTTCTGTACATCAACAGCATCCCTTACCATGGATAATAGTACCTACAATATAATGGAACATTTTGCATTTTAAGTTGTTCAGTGAGTAACTTAAGTTGGACTTCCTTTCGCTGAAGTTGTTTCTTAGTGCAGGACCAAAACCTTTAGTGAGGCACTTTTTCCTTTCTTTGAAGGGACCAGCTGAGTTCAGCTTGAAGAAATAATGAAGACCAATTTGTTTATGAGAAGAGACATTTTATTTTAGCTTGCAGTGTTTTGGAGTTAATTTTGTATCGTAGCTCGGTCTCACTCTACATCCCAGCTCGGTAATAATATGGTAATAGTATGGTAACAAGATGGTAATATAGAAGTAATAACTGGGTAATACTTTATCTTAATAACTAAAGTTACAGGCTAAATAGGGGCAGGGAACTCAAAGAAATAAGAGGGAAACTAATTTAGCTATAACATAGCACTATTTGGTAATAGTGTGGTAATATTGTAGTAATTAACTTACTAGGAGTGTCAACAAAAGGCAAATACATATTCAAGAAATTCTAAAAAGTGACAGAAATGTCACAATAACATAATAAAACTATAATTAGGTTGTTTTGTTGCAATAAACATAATCAGGACTGCAAAGTGATCAATGACATGTTTTCATTTTATTTTATAGTAATATTACATTAAACCAGACATCAACATAAGTAACAATGACTTGAAAACATTCTAAGCAGTTTCAGTGTAATAACCATGAATCAGGGCTGCAAAGTGATCAATTACATGTGTCTGTCTCATTCTATGGTAATATTACATAACATTGGTAATTACAGGGTATACGCAGTTATTACTTCTGTATTACCATCATGTTACCACACTATTACCATATTATTATCAAGCTTTAGAGACCCATTCCTTAACTTTTTGGCCTTAAAACTCTGTGTTCTGGACTCGTTTGATCGCACAGTGACATCTGTTATGTACATTTCTAGAGCCGTCGGTGCCAGTAGCGGCTGACAAACCGCACTGTACAACTTCGTCATCCAGGACGCTTGTGTGACGTAGCAGTTGCATTTCGCTCTGCGCATGTGTCACAAGCTAGCAAGCGGATGTAAACAAAGTGGCCGTTTTGAACGTGCACAGCGGCTGATTCAGCAAAGAAATGTTAGAAGACATTATCGGAGGAAGAGATGAAACAAAAGAGAGCCAGAGACAGAGCAAGAGATAAAACGAGTCAAGATAAGACAGTTTTTTCTGTCTGGAGAGAGCTTACAGTATAAGATGCAAGATGGACGCTGAATAAGCCATTGAGATCACTGAGAAAATGGCAAAAGTTAACTAGTGTATCTTTAATGTAAAGTGCTACCCTCTTCCTTGGGCTCTTCCTGTGATGAAATGAAAGAAAGATTAAAAAAAAAGACACAAGGATGAAGTTGTCAATGCCACCAAATGAAAACTCCTTTGTTCCTTCACATCTATGTCTGCCACATATAGGAACTTCTGATTTGTACATTGTGCCATGAGGTACTTCCACATAGGACAAATATGTTTCCTGTCTTTTAGCTTCACCAGAAGCCTCCTATCGCGTTGCTTCTCTTCACTTTGATTAGAAAAGAGGTTGACAATTCTCTTAAATGCACACTGGTGGATGGAGAGCGTTTTCTGGGTTCTTGCAGGAGAAAAGTGTGAAGTCCATGCAACATTCCTCTGAAAATAATTCCAACGAATAAAAGAAAACATTATGATTCAAACATGACTCCACTGTCCACAATACTGGGCAAAATGGCATTAATGGGCAAGTGGTGAGATTAAACCAGATGAACATTAAACCAAAACACTGAATTTTCCCTCAACAAAACTTGATAACCTTCAAATGTTTTGGTAGAAGATTCTATGAACCAAAGAGTTGAAAGTTTAACTTTCTGGAAGTCAGATGTCCTGATGCATCTACAGTATATACCCACTGTCAATACAGAAGCGCCAATGTAATGTTGGAGAGATGTGTTGCTACTTTGGGGTGATTGGCCACAATTGAAGAAATAAAAAAAAACTGCTCTGATAGCAATTCCCACAGCATATCAGCCATACTGTGGGGTTTAAGCAATAAGAAACTGATTGAAAGCATAATGCCAGGTACACCTGTAGATGGCTTGGAAGGAGTTAAATTTAAATTTGGAGCACGCTCGTTCATACAACTATTGAACAGATATCCTGCAACCCACTTGTGTCCATCATGTAAAACTAATTAATGACCTAAAATGAATAAAGTCAAGAAATTTCCAGGATAAAATATATATATTTTTTTAATAAAATTCTAATTGTAAAGTGATTTAGGTTTTAAAACAATCTGGGGAAGATTGTTGGAAGACGATATAAAGATCTGGGGAAGACAATATAAACATTTTATGCAAATGTAGGAATCTAAGAGAGATGAAGAAAAAAAATCTCTCTTTCCTTTTCTCTTTCTTCCAGACCTTTGTGGTGAGAATAATAACATGAATGAAAGTGATGAGTGTGGTTGTGGTTTGATTAACCCCTGCTCCAAACCATTGCTCCACACAATATCATTGCCTATTGACCTGCAGGTGCTCAGAGGTAGAGCCGGCGCAAAGGTCTGGAGATGTGGGACTAGCAGCAGTAACAGGCTCCGGCCTAATTGTCTGTTCTTTCTATGCTGAAGTTATTGGCAGCTGCCACTGTCTCAACCACTCCATTCTAGATGTGGCAAAATGAACCTGGGCCTGCTAATTGCAATGGCCTTTTCATCATCTCAGATCAAATGCTTTCATACAAGCCAGGAGAAGAAGCAGCCTTTCAAACATTTAATGCAGTACTGTAAGTATAGCCCCAAGCTTAGAACTAGACAGGTGCATGACCAGCAACACCACCACTCTCACGATGTTATGCACTCTCCTTCACTAGCTATGGGTGTTTAGCACACAACCCCACTGACACCCCCTTACCTCAATAAGATAACCCGATTTTGCCAGTCATTTAAGAGAGTGGCTGGCAGGATGGTAGACAGTGGGTGTAGGTGGGGGTGTGATGGCAGGGTGGTTGGAAAGTTCAGCAGTGCTGGATTGTAAGAGAGGGCAACTGGTCCTTCTGACAAGAGATCAATACTGTCCTCCGAGTGGCTGGAGTCAAGCTGCTGGGTCTGACAGGGGGCCGTGTGGCGTAATTGGATCAGGGGGGCCCAGCAAGTCGCCTGCCCACCTCCCCCTTTCAGTACTGTCACAGCTGTCACATGTCATCCTCCTGCACCGCTGTCACCCCAGGAGGCTAGTGGGTCTCTCCCCTTCCCCACGCACCCATGCAAATGTCCACTTAGCAGATGAATGCAGGCAATATTAGGGACATTCTTCATGCTTTTATGCAAAAGCAAAATCTATGTCATTTGAGAATTTCATGGAAATAAAGTCACCATTTATGCAGAGCCGGAAGAGTGAAGCCGCCTGTAAAAAAGTGAAAATGGTTTGGTTCAGCTTATTAACAGTAGACAGAAAATAAGGCTCTGGAAAAACAAACAATGAGGAAGTTGAGTATTAGAGAAAATCAAAAGAAAATCAAAAGAAAATCAAAAGAAAATCAAAAGAAGAAAAAACTTCATGGACAAAATAATAAAAAATCTCTCTTCTATATTGCTTCATATAACTCACCAGTAAAACTTAATCCCAAATTATTGATCGACTGATGTGTAAGCCCTGAGAAAGTCAGTAAAATGAACCATACATTGTGAGATGTAGGTTGTTTTCTAATAAATATTGTAGCGCTGCCAATGATCTATGGCCTTTCTGATCAAAAAGGATGTTCAGTATCTAATCTCACCTCATTTTAAGATGAGATACCTGATCGGTTTAATCTGTCATTTTTCAGACAAGCACAGGGGAGGCGTTGATCGATTTCAGTAGGAAAGAACTATGCTGTAAACACACAGTAATAATGGAGGTACTTTTTGTCTAGCCACTGATTCCAGCTGAATCCAGTCCTCTCTTCAACTCCTGAAGGGAAAGAGAGACCGTTTTGTTCGCCATGGTTAAAATGCTTCCCAAATGTGTTGGTTTTAAAGCGCTGGTAATTGTTGCCATTTCATCAAAAACAGCCAGAGAGCATTTGGAATAATCACCCATCATCTGACAGACGCGCACATTTCCGACTGCAGGCATCAGAGAGCTGGCTGGATTAAAGACTGGTTAAACATTAAACAGGAATCCATATGTAAATTTACTGCACCAATTAGTAGACGCTGTCTGTGATGTTATCCTCCAAGAGACTCTCTGCCCTCAATTTTCACACACTTAATCAAATTAAGAGCTTAGGAGAAGCATTATTATCGGATTATCATTGATACATGTACAATTCCTTTTAGTTTGGGCAAATAACAGGAGGATTCTGGTACAAGCTATTAAATGGCTTTAACTTGCTGTTGTGTGCTTTAGATTTTTACAGTTTGGGGGAAAGAGAGGAAAGACTCTTCATTTGACAAAGCAAAAATCTTCAATTTAAATTATATTTTCTCGAAATGAGGCCAATATTTTCTCATGCAGAGGTTTGTTACTGTGCTTAACAGATGATCTTAAACATTTCCATTGTGAATTAAAGATTCACATACCTTTCAGCTATAGAGGTTTTTCCTCACAGGCAGAACACGTTTCATGGGTGGACATACACACACTCACCCTGTGAGGGATAATATACACTGAGAGAACATGTGCAAGTGAACTCACAAAAACACACGGGTGAAGCCGAATCACTGTTTCACTGATCTATGACAGCAAAGCCTCCTTGTGGGACTGCACATTCACCTTGGCAGTCTCAACGGTTCAGCGGCGCAAAGGATGTGGTTAACAAATGGGAAGAAAACTTGCCAACTTCAGGGCGGCCGCAGGCTTGTGCTAAGTGATCTGTATTCCCTGTGAATCTGCTGTTCCTTAACCCTGTGAAATTAAGACCACTTCCTGAAACTAGCCCCCTGACCTCTAACATAATACAAAATTCAAAAGGCATCATGCATCAGTGTGCTTGTGTAATGTAAAAATAAAACGCTAGGGCAGGACCAGGAATTTTACTGCTACAAACCTTTTTTAAACCATCAGGCTTGTATGGAGCTCTTTCTCTTCCTGCAGCCACAGTATGCTAGATGAGATGACTTAATTATTTTCTTTCCTTATGTCTCTCTATTGTAAAGGCCTTCTCCACAGTTGCAATTGGATAAGGATCTTCCCAAGTTTTGTCAAGGTGTTTTGTGGACATAATTTACCAGATAACTCCCCCTGTAAGACAGTTAACAGTATAAAGAACACGGCTCTTAGAGTATCGAAGGAAAGTAAAGATTGGCAGGTGAAAGTGAGGCTTACAGGCTGACCTACACACAAGACCTCTTCATCCATGACTCATAATCACTACTCTGGGGGAGTCACATGGTCTGCTAAAAGGCAGCCAAAGCCATTATGGGGGTGCTTAAAACTCCACTTAAAGATCACTTTATAGCCTATTACTTTAGCTGTGGTTAGGTATTTACATGACACCTCCAGCAGCTTTTCGGTTTGGTAATACCCTTGCTTGTGGGTAGAGCATCTTCTGTGACTGCTGTGACAAAATCAACATCCAAGCAATTGCGACATGAAGGTGTGCAGAGTATCTGTTCCTGAGGATAAGATAATAAAAAGGCTAAATATGCAGAGATGCACAAGACAAGTGTTAGACACAGAAAAGTCCCTTTTCATAGTGATTTATAAAAAAATGTACATGATAGGGGTTCCTTATTTTTTTTTTCTGAGGATATTGGTTTGAAGGCATGAAAGGTTGCTGCTGTTGCACTGAGAACTACATGACCAGTCTGGTCCCCAGCAGGGTAAGCTTGGATCAGTGGAGAAAGCCCCTACCCTGGGGTCAGCCGCGACCGCGCGACCACACCGTTCTAACATGATGTGGAGTTGGGGCGATGGTGTGTAAATAAAGGGAGAGAAATGTGAATCTTGTCATGGCTGCAGCAAGCAGAGCAGATCAAGCAAAGACAGTTGCCCGCAAACCTGACTGCGAGGGGGTTTGTGGCTCTGTAGTGGCTGGCTGGCCAGAGAGGAGAATGACTACCATGACTGGATCTCACAGCCTCCCTCTGGCCTGACAGCTCAGAAACAATTCACACGACTGCTCACTGCTGACATATGACTTAATCAACGTGTGCACTAATGAATGGCTATATGAAAACAATTAAGGCTAACATAGTGGCTATGGCAGGTATGCTGACAATTTAAGCTTTTTCTCAGCTGTTTAATCATATATGGAAAAGTATGATTTGATGTGTACTACAGTAGTTCCCTCCGCTCACTGACAGCCTCCAATCACAACTCTCCTTTTTCTCCTGCCACTTTAAATGTATGGCAGATAATAATTGTAAATAGAAGGCCATTATCAGGTGTTTTCTGACAATTAAGCTGCAGATGGATCAAAGTAATTATTTTACTTCAATATTTCTCTACCCTGCTCTGTGTGAACTCCGGGCATTGTGCAAATGTCTTCTCAACAAAGGATTACAATCAATTAAACATTTATGGAAATGGCATTGCTTCCTGCAACACCAAGCCATTTCCCTTGACATTTTGCATCTATTATATTTTCAGACATTTGATGATGTTCCTGACTTATTCTTGGACATTTTGATAAATGCTGACATGGATGAGACTAGAACGAGGTAACAGAGTGCAAGCCTGTTTGAGACATCTTCTGTTTCTTCACAGCTGTCAGTTTACAAGTTGATCTCAAAGTTGGGGATCTTTCAAGTGTCATTAACAAACTAAATTAAATCATTACTCTTAGAACATGTGTAATTTAGAGGAATTTCTTCAGGAGGTTCTGAAATATGTCAAAAATACTCATATTTTTTTCTTTCAATTACATAATCTCAAACTGACAAAATAATATGAATAAAGCAAAAAGAACTAAAATAATTTTGACATTTTTCTGAAAAATGTTAAAGGAAAACATACAGGGAATCTGAAAGCAGCATTTTCAACCTGCAAAATAAAATATTCACTTGCAGTAAAGCTGGAACGGGATTTTGTGTAGGGAAAGATTGCAGGGGCTGAATTTCCAGGCACCTTTATGACTGAAAAGATTCATATCCTCTGTTTATCATTCATATCCGTGTTTATGCATGATACTATTGCACATTATAGGAGTCAGTTTAATCAACAGGGTTTACACAAAGCAGACTCCTTTTCTGACAGTTTGCCTAATATGAGTGAGGCCATGGGGAGATGTTGTCAATGTTTGCCAGTGGGTTTGCTCATGGATGAGATGGTGATGAACACCTCTATATATGCAGCTGATTTTAATTCACTCTAAAAAGCAACTCGCTTGCCACTCAAAGAGTCAAAATTTCTCAATATTTCACCTAAAATAATGTTGACTCCACTTGCTGTGTTTGCAAGGCTTCAGAAATATTAATTAAAATTTCTAAATTATAGTAACTTTACAACATTTTTTTAAGAACTTTTGATACACCACTGGCTCTCAGCTCTGAAATCTTCATTTTAATAATACAGCAAGAATATAGTTTTAAGTCTAATGAAATTTGCATGTTAGCTGCTTTTGCTCTGAAAATAGGAGAGTTTGGATAGCATGCTTCAGTCTATTATAATTCTTCATTCAGCTGATAAATCGTAGCAGATTAACTTTGTGTGCTTTATGTGAGGCCAACTTTGAGACATTTAAAAGCATCTTAATCGGAACTCTACTTTGACCTTCATCATGCAAAATACTCATCTCTTACATAATCAAATACTCTGACATTGAACTATTACTTTTTGAGCACATGTAACGTTCCCTAACGTACATATTTTATATCCTGTTATGTTTCAGAAAAATATCAAGAAGATTATAGGACGTACCACTAAATAAGATGATCAGTTTCATAGAAACCTTTCACTTTCTTGAAATGCAAAATACTTTTACAGTACTTTATTATCAAAGTGCCACATAGTATTACAGCAGTGTTTCTCAATCCTGGTCCTTGAAGGCCAAAGTCCTGCAGGTTTTTAGAAACTTCCCTGCTGCAACATATCTGATTCACCTTGTCTGCACAAGTATGATTTGAGTCAGGTGTGTTGCAGCATGTAAACATCTAAAACCTGCAGACTGGCCCTTGATGACAATGATTGAGGATCCCTATTTTAGATGTTTCCAACTCAGCACTCCTGATTCAAATTTATTGAACTGCTTGTCTAGTTCTTTGCAAGCATGCTAATGAGCCATTCATTTTAGTAAGGTGTGTCAAAATACGGAAACATCTAAAACGTGCAGTGGACGGGGGTCATGAGGACCAAGATTGAGAAACGCTATTACAGAAACAGAGAACTGGAAAATTTAAAGATATTTTAAAACAGATTTTAAAAGAATAAACAAATGATATAAACATGGCACAAAAAGTCCGAAAATTTGTCTTTGGTGGATAATTTCTTTGTTATAACCGTGTTTCCTGGCAACAAATCTTATACCATTGGAAAGCTTGTTTATTTTATTTTTCAAATGGTGCCACATTTGTAAGGAAATTGCAAACACAACTTTCCTTACTTTTAGTGCCAAGTTAGTAAGTTATGTGTAAGACTAAATACTTACAAAAGACTATAAAACTAACTAAATTCATTTACTTAGGGAACCTTAAAACTACATGATTCTGACTAATTTTTATGTACCTGACATTCACTATGCAAATTCCCAGGGCTGAAATTTTCCTGAAGTGCCTGGGGGCTGAGATCCGACACATTACAACGTTGTGATTACTAAATTTTGCCTCCCAGTACCAATTTACACAATAACAAGATGCTTTTGCTATAAACATCTCTCTTTAAAAAAGGATTTTAGTGGAAAAAAATGGAACAATGCATTTATGGACACACATCATTGCAGGTGGGGTGAAGAGAGCCAAGACAACGCTATCAGAGGAACAATGTCTGAAGAGAGAGAGGGTGGATGAGCTGACTGCACAAGAGAGAACATTGCACTCACTTTTACTTGCTGGAGAGTTCAGAGCAAAAACAGCGAACAAATGAATGTCCATTTATGTTGTACATTGTTTTTTGGCAAATAATATAAACTCACTTGATCTGCGTTGTTCTTCATTTGCTTTGCTCCTTCTATGAAGATGTCAACATGTGTGTGTATATAATCCTGAAAAGATTACAATTAGTTCGACAATATTTCAGCTATTAGAGATCTAGATGTTGTGCTGTAAACTTGATGCTTAAGTTGCAACAAAACTACTTGGGATGACTTGCAACTTCAGTTATTATCTGGGGGAGTAAGGTCTGCGGCCCTGAATTGGACCAGGCGATAAAGAAAAATGAATGAATGGATGAAGACAGTTAAGGTGTGTTTTGTTCATTCTTCAACACCCACCTTTGTTTTGAAGCATACTCTGTCTGCTTTAGTTACTGTTGGACTAATATGGAGACAAAATCGACTCAATATTATTGTGTGTGTGTGTAATACATGGTTTGTAAATTGTGTAAACCAATTTCTGTGTAACTTTGGGTACTTGCATGTGAAACACATGGTTTGTAAACTGTATAAACCATTTTGTGCGCAACTTTGGGGTACTTGCAAATGTATGTTCAAATGCACACACAAATTTCTAGAAATTACACACACAAAATAAATAAACACATGCACAAATTACAAATGTCACAAATGTCTTACCTTCAACCACACACACATGTGATTTTTGGGAATCACATATTTAACTAATAGAGGTTTGGGGAAACAATGATGTTTCAGCCTACCATCCTACCAGAGTCTGCACCAACTGAAAGAGCAAACTCTGCTACTGACAGACATCACAATAACATGTGGGATCATAACAATTGCAGCAAAACCTGTTGTTGCATTAGCTCATTACTCTTGTTCATAATTTATACTGAAAGAAATCTGTCCATGTCAGAGGAACTGTTGCTTCCAACAGCAAGGTTATTTTTGATTTTTTTAAAAATGCATCTCTCCCAAGAAATAATGGGACATACTGTATCAGTGACTCAAATACAATAACTGTTGCTGAAAGCATGACCCAGTGAGTTATAGGCTACAAGAAAGTTGTGGTACATCTTGCAACTTGTTTCAGAAAGGTAGAAATGCAAAATACACATATCCAGCTGACCATCTCAGAGCAGAGAAAGCTCATTTTCTCATTATTTTGAAACTGAATTTGACATGCTTACCATTTGTTTTAATTTTGCATGTTTAAAAGATAGTGTTCTATAATGTGATGAATTTAGAACATATGTTTACTTCTAATTGTAATTAGTTAATGTGGTGTCTGCATTTAAGGCTTTTTCTTCTATATTTTTTTTAAAACTTTGTTTACAGTAATAACAGCATGGACATGAATGTACTGTGTTGAATGTCAGTGATAAAACTAGATATTTTTGCTAGTTCCCCTATCATTTGAACGTAGGAGCACCTATGCTACAAATGGAAGAAGTAACATCCTTAGCCCTGAAACATGCCAACAAATATCAGGTTTTGTATTCAGAAAATGCCAAAAGTCTTATTTTCTGTGTTGTAAGTCATATTTTCTCATGTAATTAGAACTTTGCAGAGCAAGTGAAAAGTTATTAAATGAAAGTATATTTACTTAAAATGAAAGCATGTGATTCTATTTCCTTTTTTTTTTTTAAGAAGCTAGCTATGATGTTTTGCATGAGTCCCTGACAGTCACAAGGAGTCCCTTTTTACATGACATGTTTGTCCTCTACAGCAAAGTTGACAACATTATTGTGGGATGACGGAACACATGGCGTAGAAGTGCTTGTGATATGCTTCACACTGGACTGTATTCACACCACTTTAAACAAATTAGTAATGGTATCCATAGGTGTATTGTGTAATATACAACTGTATGATTAGAATATCCCTATGCACTGTGGGACCCACAGAATGTAGAGGAAGATAGGATCCTCCATACAAATATGAAAATCAACAGCATCCCTCTATTCCACATATAATCAGTCAGCCTAGTGCAGGAAGAGATATCAGCATAGCTTTCCATTTGCTGATAGTGGCATGCGGCGGCATTAAGAAATCATCCTGAATGTGCCGGGGTAGATAACTGAATATGTTGGGTGTCTACCAGAGATACATTTACACAAAACAGGGAGCAGACAGGGTAGATCTAATTGACTAGGAAGCAGTTTGCCAAGGTTGGTACTGCAGGTCTCGGAATCGAGTGGAAGAGGGGCTTACAGAGAGGCCGTCAAAGAGCAAAAGATTAGTGCTGACGTCTCTGCCACATCAATTACAACCTGCTGCTTGGCTGGGGAGAAATCCCCACGACTGCCTCTTCAAGGCCACCAAGCACAAACTGGGTGTGTCAGAGGTCATCCAGGGGAGGAAGTGCAGGGCTGTGGCCGTCCCAGTGGGAGTCACTCCTGTGGGCTGGTAGTTCAGAGTCCCCTGTGGAGGGAGGTGCCACAGAGAGTTTTACAGTGAACAGCAGAACTGTCACTCATCGGTTCAGCACAGTTGGGGGGTAGCAGCAAGAATGGAAAGCTTGGGCTACTTTTCACTCCCTGTTTTCATGTTGATGCATAAATACGTAACAGTGTTCTCATATCATGTTACACTGCTTTTTTGTTTAATTTCAGGTTACAAGCTATTACAAATTAGCTAATTTAGCAGTTTTGGCAAATGCAAAACTAACACTGCTTGTTGTTGGTCTATTTTCAAAGCAGAAAGAAATTATAGTTAATGAATATTAGCAGCTAAATAATAAAACATAAGTAACAATTTTGTTATGCAAATTGAATAAGAGGCTAAAGGGGAATGTCTTTGTATGTTAAAGAAAAAAGCCCAAGTACTGAATGTAAAAAAATATTCCTTTACTGTCATTATGGTTGATCCCAGCTGACAATATTATAGAGTCTGTGGAAAATGGCTAAATATCTAGACTTAAAATGCTGGTTAAATACTACAGTTATGTCTCTTTACTTGTCTGACCAAAGAGTGACATATAAAGAATGATGAGGACTGACTTTCCCATCTATAGCTGTTGTATGTGTGTGTATATATTTGGAATGACACTTTTCTTTTGTTTAAATGTCCATGTTTAAATTTAATTCAAAATGCTGAAAATAGAATTATTTAGAATTGAAATGAAATCAAGTAGATACCGTATTCATGTTGATATCTGCTCTCCTGTTAAATCTTCTAATTCCAAACACAGTATAATCAAGTCTCAGTTAACACGAACACAGTGTCTTGGTGAGCTGGCCACCAGGTCGGAGCGGCAGGAAGCCATCACACAGAGTTAGCCTGCTTCTGTTGCCTGCATGTTGTTGTTGGACCAGTCAGAACCCCCGCCCCAATACATCTAGATCTGCATCCTGGTCAGTGGGGGGTTGACACCAGGCATTAGCTAGTAGGGCTTCTGATAGTACCAACACCTTCGCCTTTGGCTTGAACCCCTGCAATGAACCTCCACCACCAGGCATTGAAGCATTATGATCAGTGTCCAAAATGTTCAGACAACTATACTCTCTGTTTTGATATGAGTGTTGTTTCAAAAGCAGATTTTTCTTCCTATTGTAAAGTTTCAATTTAGGTAAATATATTCTAATATTACTTTTTTAACTGAAGTCTAGCTATGAGTTTTCCTCCGATACAGGGTTCACTGATACTACAACTACTTTATTGTCTACTGCTGTCGTCACCAAAGTCAAATACATCATCTAATCCCTTTATATATACACAAATGAAGTAATTCAAGTCATACTTTGTATAGTCAAGAAACATAACAAAGGGATTAGTCACTGAGAAGACCACTTATTTCCTGAAAAAGTAGAAAACTGGGCTTCAGAGCCTTAGAGAATGGTGTCATAATCCCATTAACTTTAATTAGATTTATGTGATGCTCACCTTTCTTCTGTGACAACAAATTAATGATAAGCCAAAGAGAATTAAAACAGTGGTAAGTGAAACCCTTCTCTTCCCCCCAAGGCTCTCTACTGGGTCCCAGCCTCGCCTAAAAGCTCATGAGAATTTAGATCAAACCCCTCCTGTGTGGAGCTGAGTGAGACCATCCATAAATTCCTAATAGACTAAATGAAACGAGGTAGGAGGCTCCTGCTCAGCAGCAATTACCCCTTAGATGTAGTCATTCATATCCCTGCATGTCTGGTTTCATCAGGGCAGCGTCGGCGCTTTGTCAGGCCAGCTTTGTTGCACAGCACTGGGTTGGTAAGAGGACTGACCGTAGAAGCAATATGCAGGGGAGCATTTGAAACAACAAAGTGCTGTTTGACTGGCTGGCCGTTTCCCGAGAATGGCGCCTCTTCCTGCCTTTCATGCTGCATGGGTTTGTATAATCAATTATTAATCAAAGATGCGTTTTGAAACTGAAACTCAAAGACAAGTCTGCCACACTTAAGTAACTTCCTGTGTTTTTTATTTGCTCGGCTGCCTTTTCATGTCTTTATTTATGATGCTCTTATGTGCTTCTGATGAATTTCTATGAAGGTACATCTTTGCAAAGGGATAAGTTATCTTTTTGGGAGGTGGGGGTGATTGATTTACATCACAAAAAAACACTTGTGCCAGTAGCTGATTGAGCCTTATTTGTAGTAATGATTATCATATAAATATGCTATGTTTAGGTGGCTTTTTGGTCCTATATACAGTAGTTACTTCAACAATAAATATATTCACCTGTCTATATCCCTCTATATCTGCTTTATCCAGTTCAGGGTAGCAGGGGGCACCATCCCTGCTGTTATTATGAAGAGGCAGGGAACAGTCCATTACAGACTGAAAGAAATCCATTGTCACACTCAAACCTCTGAACTTAGCATCACTAACATATAGCCTACAGTACCAGTCAAAAGTTTGGAAACATCTATTCATTCAAAATGACTGGCTATTCTGTCTTTGAACTGTTTAAAGGAAACCAGAACACCTAAAGCAAACAGACACAGATGAAACATATCCACATAAAAACACCCAATAAATAAACAAGGATTCAGTTCAGTTTCTACTGGGACTTAATACTCATGTTTCACATTAATATAACTTCATTTGTACATAAAAAGGCGCCTTTGCAGTGTAAGCAATGCATTCACTTTATGATTTACAGTCTTAACTAACTTCCAGTCCCACAAAACACATCTGTAAACTAGCAGTTTTAAGAAAATGAAACATTAAGTGAAACCTGAGAATGGAAAATAGAAAAATTCCACAGTGACAAAATTATTGATTGATCTGTAACACTATGATGAAGTGGAACTGGCTTAGCATTGTGACAAATGTTTTCCATTTTCTACAAAGAAACTATCTTTTATAGCACCTCACGTAAAGATGCACTCCAAATCTTTTTTGTGCAAAGGACTTAAAATTGAAAAAGATGATTCATAATTTGTTTATCCTGCTTTTCTTAACAAGTCAAGATGGGAAAATTCCAGCTAACATTAAGTTTTTTGCATCGTTCACTTTTCGATGGGATATCACTGAATAAACACCTATGAATAAAAATCATGCCACTTGCAACTCAATTCAACCACTCGATAAAAAATTTATCCATTGTTTGGGAATCTCTGACTCATCTGTCCACCTTTTATTGTTAGACAAATTGAAGTGTGCTCTGGGAGTGAAGCCAGCGGTAAACACAGAGAATCTATTTAGCCATCCCATTCCAGGGCAGAGAGGAGAGCTGGGTCCTTCAAAGGCAGAGGCAACAATGCGAGTGACACCGGGTCATCCTGCCTCCTCACAGTCACCTGGCTGATAGAATTGTTCTGGGGGGCAGAAAGGAGGGACGTATGAAGCACAGCTTTTTTGTCATTGCCATATCTTATGATTGATGGCTCCATGGCCGCAGCGAATCTGCCCTTTTTAAATAATTTATGTTGCCCATCGCTATGGACAAGTAGCTTATAACTGGGTTGTTATTTTTTCATTGACTGGATGGATCAATACTTTAAAAGACATGGCATAGTCACTAATGAACTACTTAAATGGCTCTCTCTGGAGTACAAAACAATTTACTCAAAGCAAAGAGAGAAAACTGTTTTATTGCACTGCATTTTAAAGTTCTATTTTAGGCTGGAGGAAACAAGTGACAAAGCAAGAGTTGGTGTTAGTTTTCTTTAATTTTTAAATGATCAGGAGACATTAACCTTCTATTTTCACAGCAATTACATAACTTTTTGGAAAGATTTTTTTTTTCTATCCAAAAAGTGACTTGCAACATGTCCTGAGAGTTTTTTATATCAAACTTTGGTCAGAAAAGATCAGTTGAAATATGTACATCCCTCCTCTAATGAAGCAGAAACTTGATGTGACAGATAAACTGATCATTTAATGTATAACCAAGACCCCCCAAAGAGAAGAGGATTCTCTAAAATATCCAGTAGAATTATGTGTTGTAAATCAAGAACCCGTTGTTCATTCCCCTACCAACAAAGTGACAAATTGGGCAAACAATAGTGTTTGAATTCTTATTAAAGTTGATTAATTCATATCATTAGTTCATCTCACAACAGCTCATAAAATACACAAAATTAATTTCTTTACTCTGATTAATACATGAAACACTTGAATTAACATCAATAAATCAATATGTGAATCAATTACATTATCATGTTTAAATACAGAGCTAATAGTGTGCATTAACTAGCAGCGCAGAAGTGATCATATATCATTTGGCATTGTAAAGAGGAAGAGCAGGAGAGCATCCTTAAATGATCAATGATTAAAGAGACCCAGCTCTCACTGTAATAGGTCCAAGCATATTAGTATTATGTTATTACATTGAGCTGTGAATTATAAAAATATCCACACACAAGTTTGAAGTAAGGCATGTTTCCTTTAAGCTCAAATGTATGATATAAGACATACAATGCGGGTCCTGTAGATAAACTTAGAGTTTCATATTGAAACACAGAAGTTTTTGAAAATACATCAAACATAATTTTAAGAAAAAAGGATGACAGATTTTTCTCAAATTTTTCTCACTGCCACTTTTCCCCACTTTATGTTCTTAGGAGTATATGTTGAGTATACTGTAACTACAGTGAAGACACTTCAGACAAGATGCTTCATCCAATTTAGAACCTGGAAACTGCCTTGTATAAATGACTTAACAAGCCTGGTATGAAAAGCATGTCAAGACTTGGTGGTTGCACTGCAGAGAGCTTACATACAGTGCTGTTTCCTTACAGGGCTGCTGCACAGAAGTGTGAGAGGTCCTATAAACCAGCTGTTGTGCAGATCAGTCAACAGAGTTAACGTGACATACTTTGCAGAGTTACACCACTGCCGCAGTGAGTTTTGGGCCTTTAAGGTCTCACTAATAAACCTGGACCATGTAATGGCTGTCTGATCACTCAAACGTAGGAGCAGCAGCAACAGAAGGACAAGGAAATGTCAGCCAACATGGATAGAAAATGTTCCTCTTCCTTTGTTTAAGGTTCATGTGGGCTGAGTTTGATTGGTTTCTGTGTTTGTGCCAGTACTTGACTTGTTAGATGTTATGTGGGCACCTTTTCTTTTTTAAACATTTGGCCTGCTGGAGAAACTGACTGTCCAATAAAGACTGGGTGTGTGAATGGAGCTATTCAGCACCACACTTTGAGGACCCGTTTTTCTGCTATTCTGAGTAAAAGAATACAACAAAGAGCTCCATTGATGCAAAACATCTTATAGAAATGGATCAACATTCTTAAAGGTTGGTGATATTCTAAATTTGTGTAAGTGTAATTTAATGACAGAAAACAAAAGTTTTCCTCTCAATACTTTCAAACTTTTGACCCCGTTTGTAGTGCATAACTCAAGCACTATTGGTTGCCATATGTCACACTTTAGCTACATGTACAGCACTTATTATAGGATCAATAGATTATTGATTTTGGTCTTTTCATAAGATTTGTTGATGAGCAAATATTTATCCCATATATATTGAATTTATCCTATAAATATCCTCATGGATAAGTCTGTGGTCCCACCTTTTCAGATATGATATATATTTGTAACTTATACATCCCTTTGAGAAACATCATGATGGTGTAGCTCAGCAATGCAGCCACCTGCTATTAACTTATTGCTTACTATTAATCCAAGCTGTGTTATTTAATGTTCCATTTCAAACTGTTCTGTAAAAAACATAAAAACAGTCATTTAATAGTCTCAAGGGCCACTTGAAAACAAGGACCATCTTTGCTAGGGATATATCAGTCAGTGGCCTCTTCTTTCCGTTCCTCCAACAATACCATCAAAGAAACACTTTTAAAATACATTACTTAATCAAAAAGCTTTCCAACTTGAAACAATCAATTACTATAGAGGGGGTGATTTAATTCCTTCTCTAGCACCAATAACTGCATGATGCCATACAATTAGTTTCACACCCAATGAAGTACAGCTATACCATGTCTTTATTTTTGTTGTTGTTGTTTTTGGTTGTTTGTTGTTGTTGTTGTTGTTGTTGTTTTTAACCCTGATAACAAGCATTAATTCATCATGAGTAAATAAAATGTTTAGTTGGGAAGAAAAATTAATTATCACATTTATCTGCTTGGTGTTCCGAACTGAGCTGTAATGAAATGTGCTATAATAGAGATTGCTCTTGGGGAGGCAAGCCGTTTATGTATCGCTAGAGGTGCAGCAGCTGCTTTCCCCCTTGAGAGATAGAAATTTATGCCGTATACCCTGCTGATTGTTGAGAAGGTAAAGAACCAATAGCAGCATGTTCAGAGGTTTAATTTAAAGTGTGTTTCTCACTAGGCTGCTCACAACACTTAATTAAACTCTGCTGTTTTGGCAATGACAAATGCTGTGGTGCAGGAGGAAGCTGGGCTGCTGTGACTGAGAGGCTTTTGTAATTTCTTTCATGTGCAGCGATGGCCAGATCCAGGTCAGAAACTGTAGAATTAAAGAACTAAACAAGATTTAGACATGGGGAAAGGGAGGGCAAAGGGGTGGGTGGTTACAGTCATTTCTTTTGCAGGAATACATCTATTTCCTCTCTTTCTTTATGTCCTCTTCCTCATTTTTGGGGAGTTTTGTCAAAGATTTATGAGGGTTGAGTTTCTGTGCCTTTTTTTTTTTTGCACTGACTTTCACACTGTCGTTTCCTCGGGCATGTGTCTGCTTGATGGAGACGCATGTACATTTTACCAAAAAGGTAAGATGAATAAAAAGAATTGTAGGTTCCTGTATAGTATATTGTTCCTATTAAATCATAATGGTCTGATCTTTCTGTAAGGTCTCAATGTGAATCTCATACCACATTTTTACCATAGGAAGCAGCATGTTGTGCTGTGAAATTTAACTTGAGAAGTCCAACACAAAAACGTCAAACTCAGGCCAGTCAGCAAACTGACAGGGAGTGACTAATAGCTTTTTTAACTCACGTATATGTCATGTGTTTAATGAATTTTGCATTAAA
>JAOXYM010000013.1:17186693-17202517 GCA_028567055.1 Leptatherina wallacei
ATGCCAAACAAAAATCTTATTTTGTTTCTGTAATGGTATGACTGTATTACTATGTGTTTCATGAGATTCATTTAAGAAGGTAGAGCCAGTCTAGCACAAAGCAACAGCAAAGACCTGCTTGCTGATGTGTTATGAAGTCGCAGAACTCTGGTTATACTACCAAGAAAATAACCACAAAGATGCCTGCGAGGCATAAACAGGAGCTGGAGCATTTCATTCAATAATGTAATCCATACTTTTAGGTAAAAGACTTCAATTCTTATGTGCTTTTTTTATTACATGAGTAAATGATAACACCCTTTTTTTTCCTGTCACATGCCAATCTTTCTGCACAGAGCTTTAACACAACAGTGTACAGTAAATAAACAGTTATTTTACTGGCTGTGGAGCCAAGAAAAAATACCATGAAAAGTCACTATTTTCAGTCTGGAAAGGTTTCTTACACCAAAGTTAGTGTGTCATTATAGGCTTATGGATGTTTAAAATAAATCATATTTAACATTTCCTCTTGTTAGAAACAGAATTTACTACATTATTACTATTATCATTATTATAGGCTCAAACCTTGTGGACAACCTGATTCATATTGTGACAGGGTGCTATTTATATCTAAAATTCAATTGCTTACAAGTGATTATTAATATTGCGCTTAATCCAAATTTTGATTGGCATAATATCTTTACATATGTTTAGAAAATAATGCAAGAAAAAACGTCATTAATTGATAAAGGTGAAACATGTTTAGACATCAAATAAAGAAAAACAGGAGTATGTGCTCATAGAAAAAAAAGTGATATTTATATACTGTTTTATATAGGGGATGCAAACAGCTCTGTATGTATTTTGGTGTTCTGTAAATGCCAGAGAGACACAGCAGCATCCGTTGGAGTTAACGGTGCAGCACTTTTGTGTTCAGTAGCACAAATCATTAATCATGAGGCCGGCCATATTCTTGTAGTGCCTGTGCTTTCATTACTGGGCCTAATTAAACAGTTCTGTGAACTGGAATCTCAGATTCCTCTGTTACAGATTATCATTAATTATGGTGAAAGTGCTCAGAGATGTTGGACTCAATTATATTCTGCTCAACCCTGGCAGCGGGGTGATTCATTGTTCTGAGCACTCCACAGCCGTACTGTCTCTGCTTATCACCAACCTCCACTTTTGTAAATTGGGCTCTGCCAGCCAACAAACTAAGAATTATGTGCTGCTTTTTTCATTACAAACATGTTGGAGGAGCACAGACCAATTAAGGGTGGGATATTTTGTGTGGAGTGATGAGGCAGGCATTGGTGCAAGGAGATGGGGGGTTGGATGGGGGTTCTATGGGAATGAGCTCACCACCATGCTTAAGTTGTGGCTTTATTACCATGTGTAGTGCAGCCCTCCACCAGGTCCACTGACTGATAATGCTCCTTGTAGTTCTTCAATATCTCAAAGCCGTCAATATTGTTACAGTAAAATTAGATTTCAGACAGATATTATATTGAGATTTCTTTGCAAATAGTCCATATAAACACAGATTCCTATTGTTGTGGAGAAGGGTCTAAATTGAGCTTTCTATTATACTGGCAGCTTGGAATGTGCATAGCTTGGAGGAAAGCCCTAACTTTTCATAATATTTGTGTATGACATGCAACTTTGAACAATGTCAATATTACCCCTACAGGCTTGTGAAGGATATGTGAAGGTCCATGATAGGAACAGTGTGTGAATAAGATTATTGGTCACCTCTTTTTAGGGGCAGGAAATTGAGAGGAAAATCTGAATCAAAGAGAAGTAGACATTTCAATAGTAAGCTTAGGCCTTAGCGGTTTGTACAATTTCATATGCCACAGAAGGTAGTGATTTTAATATATATGAAAATCAGGCAGAACTGTGTGTATGTGTCTCTTATATCACCAGTAGAAGATTTCCATAGCCTTATAAAGAAAGACTGTTTTCACCTCCTTCTGGTAGTGTTGTCACAGTACAACTCTACAAATGGAAAAAAAACAAAACAATCTCACTAACATTTACTTAAAAATTAACACCTTGCAGCAAAACTGTGAGAGAAAAACAAAGCACATTCTTAAATCGCAGAATTGAATTATATTTTATTGTCATATCTTTTATAGTTCCTTAAACTATGGCTGATCTAATCCCATAATTCCCTCGGCAAAGGGGCAAGAAATGGGATTTTTTTCCTTCTGGTGACATAAAATCAGCTCATTGAAAATGTAATGCACTACTTCCAAGTCACAGGTCAGCTGGCAATCTGAATTTTAAAAGGACTGTGAATAATATTCTGTTTTATTTCCAAAATGAACTTTGTGGCCTCCATCATGAATCCAATATATGTCTTAATCTTCTGGGCTCTTGAAGCTCACATCTCTGGAAGAAGGCCTTTGACTCCTGTACCTAATAAGGAAATCACTTGTTTTCACATCCGTCTTCCTGGTTTTATGGGGGCTGACACAAAACAGTCCTCTCTTCTATTCTAAGTATTTGCTGAACCATAAAATACACATTACATAATATTGGGGCTTTTCTCAGCTTTTTCTTAATATGGCAAATGATTACTCTGGAAAAATATTTTTTTTTTTCAAATCCAGTATTTAATAATACAATTATTATGTCTACCATTTGTAATGAATTCATAGAGGATATTCTGCAGAATATATCCTGAAGATGAAAAGAATAACATCTGGTTATCTATCGTTATTCTGAACTGAACACGGCTGACAGTGGCAGTGAATCTGAGCGTTAATTACGCACTAACCTTTTCAGAATGGATATTTAGACATGCTGTGTCCCGTGAGTCTGAATGTTTCGGAAATGAAAACATCCAATGACCAATCAGTATCTACTCACATTAGCATAGTCTTTTAAAGCCCAGTGCCCTAAAACATGCCTCAGAAATCCTTTCCTATTTATCTTAAAATAGCCACTTAACTTTGACTGACACTAATTCTTACTACATGAAACTGTAGAAACCCCTTAATTTCCCCCTTCTGTCTCTGTCAGAAAATTACAAAAGACAGAGTTTGGGATGTCCTCACAGTGCAAATCCTTTTATTCTGTCAGATTACAGCATTTGATATGACGTAGTGCGGCATTTTAGCCTCACATGCCTGCCAGTAAGAAGGGACCTGTCAGCAGCGGAGGGGAGCAGTGCAGATCATCACTCTGACTGATCCACAGGCCCAGAGACTGTCATCTCCTCCGACTATACAAGTCAACACAAATAAAAGTAAGGAAGCAAAAGCCATAATGACTGGGAGAGATCCAGGCTCATTGTGGCCATTACTTTTATTCAAACCTTACAGATGACATGATGTGAAAAATGAGCCTGTGTCTAGTCGGGTGCCCATTAGTGAGTGAGCACATTATCTCCCCCTTTTCACATTGAATCTTTTCCCTGCATGTAGTGGCAGATGCTCCCAAGGAGTCACTCACTTTTATGGGCTTTTGACTGCAGTACTCTTTTAAATACAGGGGCCTGCACCAGGCAGAGATGATGCATGGCTGTCAGTGCTCTTTACCTCACTGACAGATGCCTTCAGTGGATTCCTCCTTAAAGCTTCTGTCTAAAACTAACGGGGACAGCTAACCTCTTCCCTCACCTACCAGACAAGCATGCATCACATTGACTATTACAGCAAAAGGGGGTGATTTCTTAAAATCTCTATTACAAGACAATTACAATGCAATTTATTTAAGCATGGTCTAAAGGTAATCACGAAATATGTGTCTCCAAGGCCCACGTGAGAATCACATGAAGACATTTTAAATTATACTTTAGCTATGATAAATATTATGGTACAGGATATTTTCTAATATAATAAATGTGTAGCCAACAAAATACATTTTATCTTTTCAGCGGTTGTTGTATGAGTAAAACTGACAAGTGGACTAAGTGGAAATTAATGAAATATATGAAGTGGGAAATCAACATTAAATCAGACAACAGTGAAGCAAGTTATAAAGATTTTTTTTTTCTTTTTTAATCTCCAGCGGTAAGAAATGCGTCACTATAAAGACTGCGGCAGAGATAAAAATGTACATCCACGAGGAAAACCCCAGAGAAAATAGAGCATATTTGGAAAATAACATAAACTTTATTCTATAGTAAGAAATAAATGCCGTGCTACAGAGCAAAGCTCAGAGGTTGTAGGAGTTCAGGCTTTTCTTGGGCATGAGTGTGAACCAGAGCTGCTTGGTTCAATCTAATCTCTGACAAGAAACAACAAGCCTTTGGGACACCCCTGCGGTCCACCTCTACACAGAACAACATCATAAGCAGCTCCACTCAGAGGGGTAGATCTACTGTAGCTGTCAAGAGAGAAATAGGTTTCCATTTTACAACTTCAGTGGCAGAGAAGACCATACAAATGCTCCTCTATTTCCTTCACTATTGCTCACTCGTTTGAATCCCTCTCCTCTCTCTTTTGCCCCTGTCAGTTTTCCCTCAGTGCACATACTCAAAGGCTTCCTTGGTGACTGCGTCCTATTACTAGCAAAGAACAGCTGCACAACAGAACTGAATATCCCCAGTGGTATCATTCAGCTTCTTATGTTCCCAAGTCCAGAGAGTAAACAGGATTTGGTACTTCTAATTCCTTTTCTTCACCTTTGCCTACTAAAAAAAGTCTTCATCTGAGAAAAGTTCCACAGGACAATATAAGACCTTCAGACAAAATGCATATCTGTAGAGCTTCATATGTTAAACAACCAATTAAACGGTCGACTGATTGATAGTGTGTACTTGTGGGTATTTAGGTGTTATATTTTTGTTCAAATAACTGTGCTGCCATGTTCTTTATGTTTGGAAAAAATAAATACATAAAATAACAATAATATGATGATGGAATTACATACAGTGCAATAATATTAGTCAGTCACTACCTGAATAATAGTTATTATGTGGGACAATTGCAGGCAGAGATACTCACTTAAATAGTTTTACTATACATTCTACTGTAGGCTGCGTAAGCTGTGGGCAGCTGCTTCTCCCTGAATGGCTCCATCATTCAGATGGGATAGACATCTCACTGGTTGAAGTTCCACTGGCTTCCTGTTGCTTTTAGAGTCCTTTCTAAAATTCTTCTTTTAACATATAAATCCCTAAATGGTCTCACACCAAACTATTTATCCGACCTGCTTCAGTCCTACACTCCATCGTGACTTTTAAGGTCTGCTGACTACCACCTCCTGGTCATCGCTAAGACAAGGCTGAAATTTAGAGGGGATGGGGCTTTTGCTGTGGCAGCACCAAAGCTGTGGAACCAGCTGCCTTTAAACATCAGACAGGTCTCCTCACTATCTGTTTATAAAATTGTCTTTAAAACCCTCTCATTTTCTCTGACTTTTAACACTAATTGAGATGATGCTTTTATATCTTTTAAAGTTTAATTGTTTTTGGTCATTTTATTGTTTCTTGATGTTTTTGGCCTATGTTTTAGTGTATTTATAGTCGGGGTGAGACTTTCACAATCAGGACTAATTAAATACAAAAAAATTTACATGTTAAAAATGTACACATTTAATCACAGTTTGAAGTCCAAAGAACACGGAACCTTTCGCACAATTTTCCTTTGCTTCGTGTAGGACGGTTCAAGCCTCCGCGTCATCCATTATTTTCTGATAATGGACACCTCATCGGGCATTATCCCGATTAAATGATTTGATGTTTTATTCTTCAAAACTTCTGTCGACATTGGTGTGTTGACGAGAAATAAATTGTATATACAATATGCACACTGGAATTCACTCTAAATAAAAAAAAAAAAAAAGAAATAAATTGGATTGGATTGACATTTTAACCAAACCTGCAAATATGGTATTAAGCCATCATAAACTCAGTTTCGAAACTTGTTATATTTTACTGGTATATTCAGGATTAAGAGAATTCTGTTTTTCTCTCTTAATCACTCCATAAATCAGAAAATACAACGGCTTGAAAAAAAAAGATGAATAAGTGATTGAATAAATAAATTGGAATGTTACCACATCTTATAAATACAATGTTCTAAAACTCTGACTTTAAGCAATATATGAACAAAGGCTTGCTGAAATAAATAGGTAAATGAATAAAAAAAAACTAGAACTAACCCACAGCCCTCATGGAAATAAGACTGTGATTCAGCTTATGTAAAAGAAAAATGGAAGAAAAGAGGAAAAGGAATTTCAACACATTATGTAAAGTTTCCTTGTTGATTTCTAAATCATCATCATCATCATCACAATTCTGATTAATTTATTTTAATTTTGTCTATAATGTCTGGTTTAAAACTGGACAGAAAGAAAACATTTGATAGAAGCAAACGTCTAACTGAATTTCAAAACTAAAAAACAGTTTCTGTATTATCTTAGTAAAATTTTCCCTTTTATCTTTTCTTCTAGCAAGCATAACCAATTATAGAACTTACTTAAAAGTTCAACTTCTGTAGATCTAAAATACTTCTGTATGACTAACTGTTTAATCTTTAGTCCTTCATTCATCACACTTGAAACTATTGGCTGTTTAAATTTGTGACAAATATTAACTCAATGCATATTAATCAACAAAAGACAATCCTACTGCCGTACACAATCATTTACATTGAAGCTCAATCAAACAGTTTCTTTTTCCAGAAGAGGGCACATTAATATTTCTTTTACAACTGTAAAAATCACATTCTCCATCACATCTCTTATGTTAGGTGGACAAACATACACAACATGTAAATACTAAATGCAACAGAAATAAGGTCAATCATGAAAACAAACAATTACACCGGAATCATTTATGATCGACTAACACAAATTCATTTCAGGGTGAAGGTGATCATTTTATTTCAATTCAGTCACAAACAGTAAACTTAATACCTGGTCATACACAGAGGACTGAACATAAACATAGTAGGAAGTGTTTAAATGATATCATTGGTTGTTCACTCCACTCAAGCAAGTGCCAGAATCTGTTTCACTGTCACTGTGTATCCAAACATACTGAGTTCCGATGATTCCACAAGGATCTCAGGCATGATTGTGCTAATCACCTGACACACCTGATTTCCTGATTCATTTTCTCCATTCATCTTGAGCAAATGTAGCGACAGCTTGCAATCTGTTTGTTTTGAGTTGTCAAAAAGGAACCAAAGGCATGTATCAACATGGAATAAATGCTACTGCAAGATGTCACCAGCTGCACACGATATGATGAATTGCAATCATATGTTAATCAGTCAGAGTTGCAGTAATGGGCTGTTTACACAGCGTTCCATCACAAATCCTCTTGGAGTGTTGTATACTATAGATATGGATTGGTGAACAGACAGGAGTACACTGGTGATAGGAATACTAATGAACAAACTTAACTTTGTTGTCTTCCTCTTTTATATTAAGTTTTTTTTGTTGTTGTTGTTTTTGTTTTTTTTTGTTCCATCATCACAAGGACATCTAAAAATGCATTTATGGAGTAAAATTAAGCAAGAGTTTTTAGGCAGTTATTAATGACTTTGTTTAGATCTGCCTGCTTGTTATTGTTCTATCTCTGTAAAGCAACTACTGCTAAGACTCCTGCCAATGCTGCAAAACCAATAGTGTTCATCCTTCATCTCTGCATTTCTCTCAAAATGCATGCAAAATCATGTATGTGTGGGTGTATGTACATGCCTCTCTGTTTTAAAAGGGTGGCTACAGAGCAAACAGTGTGTCCAGCAACAAGGTCAATAATAGCGTAAGTTCCTTTTTATTTCACAACCACCCACAGTGTTTGATCCAGCAGTTTGTCCAGAAATCTTACTAATGACTGGAATAGCCTCATCGCTTCACTATTGTTTTCCTGATCTATAGGTGGGTGAATGGGGATGCTTCAGTTATTAATTGACACCATGATTTGTAATATTTTGATGAAGCAGATAGCATTTACTTAGCGAGACCTCTTCTTATAACTAGATTGCATTGCCTTGTAAGTAATGCTAAGATGATTATCAAGTATATTTTTTTCAGATACTGATATATTAGCCATAAGTTCACAAAAAAGTATTATTTTACCAAGTCATACAACCCCCAAAAGAAACGACACCACCTTTGGTGGCTCTATTGGTCTTGTCTGACTGGTGAAACAACTTCTGTCTGTCATCTTAAACATTATGCTGAATGTGAATGAAACAGTAAGGTGCATCAATTTTTAACATGTGAGCTTACTTCAGGATTTAGCCATAGCTTGTACATTTTTAAAATAAGTTAAATTACAAACAAGGTGACCCTTTCTAGGGAAAGTGGAAATGACTATATAACTAAGGTAATTATTCCTGTATGAAATATGAAGAGGGAGGCTGGTGTGTGTAAATAAATGAGAATCTAAAGTAAATAGAAACATCACAAGCATAGACTCACTTATAAACTATGCTACAACTAAATTGCTTCCACACTCCATGGGCTCAATATGCGATTTAAAAGAACCCAGCAGTGGCAATATTCCTCTGGTATGGTTTTTAGTTTTAATAGAAAGCCTCAGCTCAAATATGAGCTGACAAATACAGCAAGACAAACACAGTCTCTCTCCGGCAATGAAATATACACTATCAAATAGACCTGCACCTTTTTTGAATCCACTGTGTGGGTGAAACTAAAGTGCAGAACAAACAGCATTCTGATATGGCTTTGAGGGTGATAACAGCGTCTGACAGGGTGGAGAGAGCAGGCTTTGGGCTCGGTGCAAAAACACAACCTGTGACTGACATGATTCCCTGGCCTCAGAGAAGTTTACCTTTTAATGAGAGCTCAGAGAGGCCCACTCAACAACCTGTTGTAGGCTCTCACCGACAGCAGGCAACGGTTGGGGAGGTGCGCATGTATTTATGTCTGCTGGGGTTATTTGTGTCTGTGCGTGCATGTGTATTGATGCGTGTGTGTCAGTGGCCACTTGTCGCCGATTTCAATCAAGGATTTCAGCCATGCTCAAATATCCCTTCTCTTTTGGGTTGTTTGAAGAAAATGAGTGGATTCAGGATCAAGAGTCTTTCTGGAGGAATTTAAGTCTGTTTGAGGATTATGACTTCTTCATCCTGTACAAAGCCTGCAGAGAGCAGCTATATGCTAGCCCTTGGAGGCCAGGCTTAGCAATGCATTCCAGCCTGCGATGAAGAGGTGATAAAACCAAGGAAAGACATCACAGTTTGGAGGATAGATCTTCAATATGAATAGGGAAGTAGAAATAGTTCCATTTTCACTGTTGGATAAGAATTCTTATATCCTATTATATCTTTATATCTTAAGAATTTTTCAAATATTTTAAAGATGCAGGATACAAGAGAAGGTGAAAGAAGTTTTTTCTTCATAACCAAACATGCTGCCTACGAAAATGTTGCTCTTGAGCAAATAAATGGAATTCAAAGTTATTTTATTGTTTAGATGAAACTCTTCATACATTCCTCTGAGCTTCTCAATCCTATTTTTTTTTTCACTCACGTCAGGGTTTGTTTCTCTCAGCTCTACAATCTGCTGCAAAAGCCACACCTCTTTGCATCTGACTTATGAATTACAATTAGCACGCCAACACATCCCCTGCCAGCTCAGATCAGCATCTTCAGGTTTCAGCCAGACTTCCTGCAGCATCGACAACATGCCTGATCTGTTGCTGGGAGACACCACCGCTGACCTGACCCTCACTTGAAGCCAAAGTGACTGTTGATGGTCACTGCCTGCAAACTTTGGCTGATGAGCAAACTGTGTCAGCTACAAAGCCAGCTAGATCTGGATCATCTCTGGAGGAAGCTCTTCTCTAATCTGTCATTATTTACCCTGTTTACAACGTTAGATGAAAGCAAAACAAGAAATCAATAGAAATGGGGACAAATTACTGTAAGCGTCAATATTTAAGACAGTTGAGATAAAGGGCTCTCAGCTCGAAATAGATTCTTTCCTTTTACCTTAAGCTTATTGAGCAGAGTGTTTGTCAGTTGCTGATAAGCTCATTAGTTAGTTGTTGATAAAACAATTTAGTATCATTATTTCTCTAAATATAACAAATGAAGGTGGTTAATGCACGAGATCGACATGCAGCAATCACTCTGTCTTTCTTTACACAATGCAGTTTGATATAAACCAAACAACCAGAAAATGTAAGTAGTCATTTTACAGTAAATGCTTCTAAAGCTAAATATACCATACAGTTTAAGTCAGTCTGTAATCTTGTTATGCAAGAAATGATCAGGTTTCAGAAGAAGAAGAAGGATATAAAACCCCTGGCATAGCCATAAAAATTTAATCCTTAGCTTGTTTAAAATATCCTACTAAGAATCATGAAAATCAACAATGGCGTTTTTTTCAATACTATTAAACCAAGCAGATATTCATAATGAAAAAGAAAAAAAAAGTATTTTGAAAGTCAGAAACAACAGGACATTCAGCTCTATACAAAAATAACAAAGATAATACTTTAGAAAATAAAAAGTAAGGCAAACACATTGTAGCAACTTCCAAGTACTGTGTCAAGGTTGCTTTGTTGAGAAGGCTTGGCCTCGCTGAAGCAGGGCAAACTGATTCTGCCATTACTTCACACTTACACCTTTTGTTCTCGATCAAGTGCACCCTACACCACTCAAAATGCAGCCGAACAGACCAAGCAAGGTGATCATCCAGGGCAATGGAAGCTATGAACGAGCAGGAAAGAAAAAGAAGCATCTCCAACAGACAGTCGCAGCAGGGGACGGACTAACTATAGCCACATCAATGACTAACTCTCACAGCAAGGACACCTCCCTTCACTTTGAAAAGAAAATAAATTAAACAACAAAGGGGGACACACTGACATTCACTGGCTTTCAGTTTATTGCACCAAATAACTGCTTGTCATATGTCCAGCACAGGAGTTCAGGAGCCAAGAAGACAAGAGTGAATGAAAAAAAACATTTTATGAACAAAGTTTTCCTCCCGGCAGGAATATATAGCAATGCTATATGAATTCCTTCTTGAACCAGAAAAAGTTCTCTAATCTCATGGCCTAATATGGTCATTCCAACACAGGAGGACACCTATCTTTGTACTTCTTCATGCATTACACACACAATCAATAATGGAAAAATATACACTGCGAAAGACCTTAGTCGAACTGCCTACAAGCGGCATTGATTAATGATTTTGTGCCAGTTATGACAGCAAGGTGCATGCAGTGAAGAGAGTGGAAGGCCTTTTTAATAGTGCAAGGAGAGAATTAAATCAAACCCAGGAGGGCCTCCACTGGAAAGGAGAGATGCTGCATCTCTCTGCTCTAAATCACAGCTCTACTTAAGCCCAGCCTTCTCTTTCCCCATTTTTCTACATTATCATAGGAAACCTGTCACTGCTGTCTATGGCAAAGTTTACAAATCATGATTTATCAGAGATCGGATCTCTAAACACCTGTGTGAGGAAAATAAGGAACCCTTAAATTATAATTCATGGACAAAAATGTTTTGTTTTTTTTTGTCTCCCTTTATTGTAAGTTATCAAAATGTTTTAAATATTTTCTTAAGGTATTGTGATTAGATTTGTGCACTGATTCAATTTATGTGCAAACAATATTCCCATTTCAACTTCACTGTGCATTCCTTTTCACATCAAACTGGGAAGATGCAAGAGTGGGCTTTGGAAAGAATAACGGTTCCAAAGGTCAAAAATTGATCAAACTCATTACTAGTAGGAGAAAAGAATCCCTGTTTTTCCTTACTTATTTAGCAGATTTTTATGCCTCTTTTCTGTCAAAACCATCCAGAACTGTTCATTTATGGCTGGTCATGATGAACTGTCATGATCCTCTTTGGCCTGCTGATGGAGGCGCAAACATTGCTACTTTTAAAAAGAGCATAAAAAAATACATATCTACACAAACACTATTGAATTACACAGTACTACTCATATTCTGCATAAATTATTGTTAAATCTGATTCTTTAAGTCTCAAGAACCCTAAACCACAGCCCAATTTCGAGATGCTTTACAAACCACAGCACAAACTGGCAAAGCCACGGCAGCTGGGGAGAGAAAATCCTTCTTACTGGCCACCAAGGCCAGTTGCTACCATTTCATCCCGTAAATATTGCAGAAGAAAGCGACAGAGCGAAAGCCATATGAGGGGAGGAAATGAACCCAGGGCGATGAGTACTCATTCTACTGTCTCTTCTTTGTTCCTATACTGCAAAACTTTCTCACAGCAGGAGCCTCTCTCATCGAGCTGACCATAAAAGCTAGAATAAAATCATAGGAGAATTGTTTCTGTCGAGGAAATATATATATATGAAAACATTATTGCAAATACCACAAAAATACTTAACTGTCCATGGGGAGCAGTATGTAAATACACCCTAAAGACAGGGGAAGTCAGATAACTGACATTACTGTGAAAATATGTATTTCAGCTAAAAGCTAGAATACACAAAAGGTAAACCCAATAATACACTTAAAACACACACTAAGAATTACTGTTTGCACATGATCACATTTCTTTTAATAATTTTGTTGAATTGGCATTTCTGTTTTAGGTCTTATATACCTTTGACAGCTGTAAGCTAAAAAAAAAAAAAGGCTGAAATTGATTTATTCTAAAATCACCGTCAGGGTAAACTGTTATCTCACAGGGGAAAAGAAACAAGAGAGCATTTAGTGTAATTTTTTATGCATAAATAGCTATGAGCCTAATTTGAGCTGATTTGTGTTGTTAGGTTCATGGCCTCGGCATGCCAAATGTTTGACACTAACATTTTTGACAGGGCACTGAAATGTAAAGACAACACTATCGTTAAAAGTCAGTAAACTGCCCACTGAATCGGGTTAAAAACAACTTGGCTCCTTCCCTGTTCTTTATGATTAATAAAACAAAAAGTCTCATAATCCACATGTTTTGATAAACAGTGATTTTAACAATTAAAGCTGATCGCTGATAGAAAAAGTGTTTTTTTGCAATAAGTAAACATAAAATAGAATGGTCAGCATTTTACCATGTTAGGCCTGAACATAGATTTTTTTTGTTATTATATATATAAACACATTTTTTTAATAATTTTTTTAACAATGGAAAAATAATAATAACAAAAAATGAAAATAGAAAAAATGAAACACACACATGCACACACAAGAAAGAAAACCGGTAACGCTCTAAGGGTAGTCCGGGCTGTAAATGTGCACAATATTCCACATTATATACATGTCATTTCAGAGTGCACTCCAAGTGACGCAGTGTCAAATCTGTGTGACAGATTTAGGTGAATGCTGGTGAAGGGAGCCCTGCGTGGGGACAGCGGCTTAGGGCTGACTCAAGAAGCCAGTACAAGATTTCCAGCAGGCAGAAAGGAGCCCTGCTCAGTGCGGAGCCGCTGCCTGTCCAGCCCACCAACACTGACGGCCACGCAACAACCTGACACCATTGCCATCTTCTGACTACACTCACACATAACTCTACGGTGAGCTCTGCATGTTGTGAGATTTTGACATGAAAACAAAAAAGGAACCCAAGATCTACTGCAGCATGATAGAAATAAATAGATGAATAGATAATCATTTAAAAAAACATCAATAAAAAAGATAATATAAACATTTCAAACAATCAATACGGCTGACAATGATAAAGGTGTGTGGAGTTTTATGGATGTGGATTAGAAAACTTTATGTCAAATAAGTTGAGGTTTCTGGTTTGTGGATAATATTTGTCTTTCTTTTAATGTAATGTCTCCCTCTTTAGGTGAATGCTTTAAAAACATTAAGTCCAAAACAGTAGAATTTGGATTATACCAGAATTTTTCTTCAATTTGGACAAAAAAATTTCTAACACTGTGTTTTCTCATGTAATACATTAAGTGTATGTAGTTCATGAAATTATTTAGATTTGCTCCAACTCATCACAGCATTTCATTTGAACAAATGGATTCTTTTCTATTTTAGTGAGATCCTATATGGTTTGTGTAAAGTTACATTGAAATTTCCCTTAGAGCAGGTTGTTGGCGACTACATCCAGAAATGTGTGAGCTTCCTGACATCTAGTGGACAAAGTCTAGATCTCTTCTAGAATATAGGGGAGCCACTATAAATGCAAACTAAAAATGGGTTTATTTATTCATTTACTGTACATCTCTGATTAAATTATTCTGTCATGGCCTGACAGGATAAATATTTTAGTACTGAAATATGTATTTTGAATTTTTTTAATGGATTTGTATATACAATATGATGATATGCATATCAAAATTACCCATATTAATTTTGGCAAAATGGACTTTACTTTATACTGTCAGGCTGGCAACAAATTTTGTTATTTTAGCTGTTTAGTAAACTATAGTCAGAGTTACATAAACAACATGGCCTTTTAATGCACACTTTCAGCTTTAATTTGTTAATTTATCCAAATCAAAATGTTTATTAAGCTGATTCCCTGAGTGTCATCATTTTTAAGACACAAAAAAAGATTTTATTTGTATTAGCATTTACATTGAAATGCAAACATTTAAACACTTATTCTTTTTCAATCTTTGTTTCATAAGAGGACGAACAATAAAGGAATTCTTGAAGATTTATATTTTCATAAACCCCCCATGTTGGTAAAACTGTTTTATGAATTTTAAATGTATTTATAGGCTACATAAATAAAAGGTTATTTTTAGCACATTTTCAAAATCTATAGAAAACAAAGAACGCCTTAAGTCTGTAACCCATGGAAAATATAAAAGAATGATTTTTCATTTTTGTGGTATTTGCCATTACAGTTGTTTTCAAGTGTGTGCTTGTGGATTTACCTTCAGGCTAAAATTAAATTAGACACTTGACCAATGCAGAATATTCCACTTCTTTAACTCCAAACTCCTGGGTTGCTTTTGTAGCATGTTTTGGGTGTTTATCTGACCATGGAAGAGTTGAATTAATATCTGTTGAAGCTGAGCAGACATCAATTATAGCCTACATTTTCATACATGTGCATATATAATAAATTGATCTTAGATTTGCAGAAAAAGTTAATCCAAAGAATAATGTTACAGAACTAATCTGGCTTTTGAAAGTAAATTAGCTTAGCATGGAGGTGTAAATTAATTTAGCAGTGAAATGCTTTTTCAGTTTCAAATTTCTACAGAGCTGATGAAGAGTGCTCCCTGCTATCTGATCACTAGAGCTGACCATTTAGAGGAGAATAAGTCTTTTTTGTTTGTTTTTGTTTTCATTAGTTCCCCTGTGCTTGGTGTTTCATGGGGCCTTTCATTTTTCTCCAAAAGGTTATTTCACTGTTATAATCTATGAATCTCCTGTGTGAATATAGTTTTCATTTTTGGATCTGCTGGAAATTAGTTTAACAAAAACTTAAATGTTAAATATATTTATAATTCTATCATCATTTACTTGGTCTTCCCCAAGGTCTTCTTCAGGTGGGACGTGCCCAGAACACCTCACCCGAGGTGTCTAGGAGGCATCCTAACCAGATGCCCGAGTTACCTCATATGGTCCTTGTCAATCTGGAGGAGCAGCGGCTCTTCTCTGAGCCCTCCCGGATGACTGAGCTTCTAACCATAAGGTAGAGCCCAGCCACCCTGCAGAGAAAACTCATTGTATTCATAATCTTGTTCTCTCGGTCACTGTCCACAGTTCGTGACCATAGGTAAGGGTAGGAACGTAGATCGAGCAGTAAATCGAGAGCTTTGCCCTTTGGCTCAGCTCCTTCTTCACCACAACAACTGGCCTGGGAATGCCTCAGGATCCTTGAGCTGGAAAAGTTTCCGGGGAGAGGGAAGTCTCGGCTTCCCTGCTTAGGCAGCTGCCCCCATGATGGATAGATGGATAGATGGATGGATGGATGGATGGATGGATGGATGGATGGATGGATGGATGGATGGATGGATGG
>JAOXYM010000013.1:17210478-17223081 GCA_028567055.1 Leptatherina wallacei
GGATAAGCGGAAGAGGACGGTACGGTACGGTACGGAGTCAGAACTAAACACAGACACTCTCAGCAACTCTCAGCAGTTTTAAATCATTGTTAAAAACTTTCCTATTTTCAGCCTTTTATGATAACAAGTAATATTTTCTCTGAGTGTTTCTTTTTTTCTTTATTCATTTTATTGTTTATTTTGTGATTACACTTTTGTTTTTAATTCTTCTTGTAGTGTCCTGTACATGAAATGTGCAATATAAATAAACTTGCCTTGCCTTGCCTTGCTTTGCCTTACATATTGTTAATTCAAATAGTTACCATTTCCCCTTTGTTTTCACTTAGCAAATTAATTGTTTTTGATATATATACCTCAGAACACAGTTCTTTAGCAAAGCTGTATTTGTAATTTTGTCCCACAACATGATGCAACTACAGTGGTCTGGAAGTGCAAAACAAATTTACATCCTCCGAAACACTCTAACATTTCGACCAAAACACTTTAGAGGATTCTGACTGGTTCTGGGGGATGTTACCAGATTCTGGAGGATTCTGTTCTGGAGGGCTCTGAACCCTCCAGAACCCCCTAGAACCAGGCAGAACCCTCCATACCAATCAAATGCCACGGGAACCAGGTAAAGCCCTCCAGAACTAGTCTGAACTCTCCATAACCAGTCTGAACCAATCAGAATCTAGGTAGAAACAAACAGAACCAGCCACAGTCAGGCAGAACTAATCGGTCAAAATGTTAAAATGTTTTGGTAATCTTGTAAAAGTGTTTGGGTTGAAATGTTAAAGTGTTTTGGGGGATGTAAATTTGTTTTGAACTTCCAGGCCACCGTATCAGACAGGTAAAAATAACTAAAAACAGAAGGATTTGTGCCATAAAGATCTTCATTTTTAACAACTTTATGGAGATTGTGACTTTTTTCCCACAGTACCACAATCCAAAGTGTTGTTCATCTTATTACCACATGGTGTCATTGGAGGACAAGTTACATGAACATCAACAAAATTGGCTAAATTGTTTTTACTGGAAGTGTCACTCCCAGGCTTCCTGTGGTGCTAAAACCAGTGAAATATATATATGCCAGTTTCATTCTGACTTCCAGTGTTATTTTCACACGCTCACAGACCAAAATAAAATGAATAAATATATAAATCACTTGAAGTCTGCCTCTAGCACTTCACAGCAGTACCTGTGTCCAACTGGACTCAGCAGTCTGTCTTTCACTTAATTATGATGTCCCCACTTGTTTGATTTCTTGCTTGTGTTGTTCTCACTCTCAGTTGTATGTCACTTTTGACAAAAGTGTCTGCTAAATGACTGTAGAATAGAAAGACAGAAAGAAGCAAATAAAGAATTGTCCCATAGTCAAGTGAAGTCAAGTTTATTTGTAAAATGCCAAAGAAATTTTAAGAACTTTACAGAGTAGCAACAAGGACATGTGTTTTATGACATTTAGTGGCAGATGCTAGGCCAGCTGGGGTTTTCTCTGGGTAAACCTGTGATGGACTAGCAGGATTAGGCTGCAGCCCCCAGTGATCAGGACAAAATAGATACAGAGAATACAGGTGACACTATACACTACATATACATGCAAATTGGTGGATGTTGTATTTGAAGTTTGGTGCCATCTGTATTTCACAAACAATCGATCTTGTGTTTTCTAATGACCAAATGACAGAAGTTGAGGCTTGAAGAAATAAAACAACAGAGGTCTGACTCTGTTTAAGAAGCTGAAATCCAGTGGAAGCCCAACAATTTTGAAAGGTGGTAATGGAGTATAAGATGTCCCAATGTAATTCTCAGGCCTTCTGATTGAAAAGTTGCATTTGAAATAGCCTAATTAAAAGTTGAGGATGAAGAGAACATTATAAGTTGTTTTTTTCTTCTTTTTTAAGTGGCAATCCTTAAGTTATCAGTTGTTTTTATGACTATCCCAATACAGTACAGATAATCCTTAACAAGACTTTAATTTGTTTTAGTTATGTACATTGAGGTATTGTTGATGATAAACAAGAAAATATACAAGACAGACAGATACTGACAGAAACATTCACCAGCTACTTTAATAGATACACTTTGTGTTCAAGAAACCAGTTCAAGATTATTTGAGCATTGTGACATACTGTGTTATCTTGCTGGAAGACTGAACACTGATCATAAAGGGATGGACGTGGTTAGCAACAATACTAAGATAGGCTGTGGCATTTAAACAATACCTAACTGTTACCAAGGGTCCCAAAGTTAAGAAAATATCCCCCAAAGCGTTACACCATAGCCTAAACCTTTGATACAAGACAGGATTCATTTCTACTTTTTTTATAATTACATCACTTTCTGACCCGAAAGTTGCCGCCAAAATGAAGACTTTTCCAACCAGGCATCTCTTCCACTGTCCAGTTCTGGTGAGCCTGTGCAGATTGTTGCCTCAGTTTATTGTTCTAGGTGACAGGAGTAGCACCTGGGGCCAAGATACGGGATTAAGCCAGGATATCTTGGTCATCCTGATTCAACTCCTCCATGATCTGGTTGCACAAAAGCAGGATAGTGGAAAGTGTGATATGTTAAAAGTTACCATGGAGATTCTGTGCAGCTAGCTTGCTCCAGACCAGGCTAAGTTCCAGGATCTATTTAATCTCATCGTTTATTACAGTAAGCAGTCACCACAAATGGAAACCAATATTTATTCTACTGTCACTAGACATTGTTATCACATTTAACTAGACCCACCGTCAGTATTTAAACACTTTTGATCGTTAATTGCAATAATTTTAGATAGATTTTAGAAGATTTTGCAATCATTAGATAATTTACACTTTCCAATAAACAATATATAAAATACACATCCCACATGAAAATAAATACACATCAAAGAGTAACATGATGTTCCTTTATTGAATAAGAATAAATCAAAGCTATTAAACCATGAGCTCTGTTCAAAACTGAAATCACACAGTGCTCTACAAGATACAACCCGAATTCCAGAGAAGTTGTGACGTTCTTCAAATCTGAACAAAATGAAAACTAAAAGACCTTCAAAACACATGAGTCAATATTTTATTCACAACAGAAAACAAATCACATAACAGATGTTGCCATGGTAGATCAGAGATTCTGTGATAGATTGCGAGGGTCTATTTTAGAAGGCCGTGCGAGTACGCATTGATCCAGGATTGGTTTCACTTGGCTTGATGAATTTGTGTCTGCTCATCCTGATTTGCTCTGTGTGCATCTAATTAAGCCTGGAAGCATTTGTTTTGGAATAGATTAACCCAGTTACTGTATTTATCCTGGATATCTGAATCCTACTTTTGTGCAATAGGCCTCTGGTGTGGTCACCACCAGTTCATCTAAATCCATTTTCTTCCTCAATCTGATGCTCGGTTTAAACATCAGCAAGTCGTCTTCACCATGTCTACATGACGAAATAGCTTGTCAACCCAAATACCAAATCAGCCGGTCACATGGCAGCAACTCAATGCATTTAAACAAGTGCATCTAATAAAGTGACTGAGGAGTGGATATAAGTGGAAAAATTTAATTATATGAACAAATTACTGGAAAAACATGAGAGGATGAGATGAGCATAATGAATTGTCTCATTTTAGCAAAATCACTGGGGCTCAATTTGAACAAATAGTTGAAAGTCTAACCAACGAGAAAATATTGTCCTGCATATTTATAGATTACTAATGAAGAATATTTTAAAAGCATCAAAAAAACTAAACAAAGTCAAATAGTTTGTGAATTTCTGAGAATGAACATTTTATTAATTAATTTCGCTATAAGACCTGAACTTCAGTAGTCACATTAAGACAGTTGTGAAGTCAGCCTATTATCACTTAAAGAACATATCGAGGATTAAAGGACTGATGTCTCCACAGGATTTAGAAAAACTTATGCATGCATTTATCTTTAGTAGACTAGACTACTGTGGCAACAAAAAAGTTAAACTGTTTCATCTGTAATCGCAACAAACTTAACATAAGAGATTTGCAAACTAAGTTCAAAGGAATATCTAGGTGGTTGGTACACTGCCAAAAGCTAAACAGGCCTAATGTATATTACAGAAAACATATAGTCGATCTGAAGAAAATTATAGTAACTCCTTAAACCGCTTGACTTTTCCTACCGGTGAAGTATTGTATCAGAGAAAATTAATATATATAATAATATATATAAGTACTGAGTTGGGGAGAAGCAATAAAGAAAAGGATAACATTTTAAATGCTGCATTAGCTTAATCCCCCCCCACCCCCAAGAAAAAAAGGAAGAGGTTGCTGAAATGGTGCAGAGGCTGTGGTGGCATATTCCAAAACAAACAAGTTGACTATGCCTATGACAATTATTCTTCCAATGAAGCATCACTTACTGGGTTACATAAAGAATCAGAGGGAACCCAGATAGTATTTTGGATTCTTTATGATTCACAAGAACATTTATCCCATTATGCAAATTAGAAGCAAGGAACAAAATTTAGTGTAGAGCTGTGAATATAAATGGATTGGATATACACAACCATCCAAATCTACAGTCAAAATCTACGTTTGTAATTCTCACAATCTTATTTCTGTTGCCTGTCTCTGGCAGATCACAATTTCTGATTCATGCTTAGTTAAGTTTAATGAGAAGCTTTTTGCATGTTTAGTGAGTGAAAGGCTGCTCGCTACAACAGCATGTAATTCTAGTGTTTAAAAATAAAGTGAATGACAACATTGGGGACCTTATCATCTTTACGCCTCCAGAAAAATTATGTCAGTCATCCAACTGTCCTACATGCATTAATAGATGGAAAGGGCAAATAATGAACATTATCTTTTGGTTTACAGCCAACACATACTACATTTAGTAGAACAAGAAAGTGACTGGGGAGGGTGAAATTTGACACTATGGGGCTTTTGGTAAAGTCATGCTGAGATAACCAGCTGAGCATCAGCCATCTTCAGCAACTCAAATGCCTCCACCCCGGAGGAAGCTGTGAAAGACAAGGAAAGACTAAAAATGATCATTAAAGCTTTTAAGAGGAAACTAGAAAAATTATTTAGAATAAATCAACACAGTATTTTTAGCTCGAAGCCTGAAATGATGCAAACAATTTTCCCTGGGAGCATTAGATGGCGATATTGTTCTTAAAATGGGGGATGGTTAAACCTTCAGTTAAATCCAAATGTGCCCATGTCTGTATTGAGGACACAAGCTCTGAGGTTTAACTGACAACACAAAGTTTGATAAGGTTCCTTTACTATTTAAAATGTGCCATTTGGTTTGATTTGAAAATTGTAACAAACCCGCCAGGTTTGGTATTATTAAATCCGAGTAAGGATTGTTGACATGTTTACATAATGACTGCTGACCAAAGGAGAAATACTGCTAACAGAAGAACCATTCAATACCAATACTGCAACAAATAAGCATGTAATTGTTTCAAAGTGGTAGAGCCCTCTGTGACTTTGAATAAAATGTTTTAAGTAGCCTATGTGTAAGTGCAAATGCTCTGATGAATAGTCCATTAAAGCAGGAGATACATGCACAATTCTTAATTATGTAAACAATTTTAACAAGTTGTAAATAGCTCCTTTTCTTTCTGACATTTCCTGACTCTGTAAGGCTGGCTCGTTCACTTTATGTACCTGAGGTTAATGTCGCACAAGCCCAGTGCTGTCGTTTTAAATGAAGATGCATGATGCTAACAGGCTTACATCCTGCAGCCACTTTGGCTTCATATGTTCTCTGTGTACTGAAGCAGTACCTTGGATTCTTTTTCTTTTTCTGTATGCAATGGGCCCTTCTTTTTTTCTTTTTATATGCATAACTGCATGCTAAACTGTGCTACATGATAAAAAACAATGTCATGATTTTGCCCACATATTTTTTGATATTGGCGGAGGAGCATGGCTTAAAGATCCAGATTGTGGTAATCCTATTTGTTTGGAAATAGGAATTGAACATAAGTCAAATTTTCAAGACTGTTTCATTATAAATGATAAAGAAAACATGGGAAGAATAAATAAAATAATTAAACACACACTTTGAAACAATGACTGACAGAGAAACTCGCAACATATCTAAAATGGCAAAAACATGTCAAGTTGTCAATATCAGTTGCAATCTTTGTTAAAGTAGCATAAATAACACAGAAAATTCATAAATCTTACTGCAAGGTTTTGTTTTGCTTCTGAAACCACATAATCTGAATCTTTTCCCCCATCAGATCCAGATGTACAGTAAGAACAGCATGGGGTATTATGCAGGAAAGTGAGAAACACTTTCTCACAACCCCCTACAGGGCAAGGTGGCCTGCGCTCCATATCAAAATGGAAAATCTTCTACACCTGACAGAGCTCGTCTGACAGGAGAGCAGCATGTTATTATGGGTGACTCATTATATGCTCTACTTTGTGGTTGTGTGTGTGCTCCTGCCTGTGCATCAGTACATATGTGTGATATGACATTTTCCCTTTGAGCGTGTATGGCGATTATAGAAGCATCATGTTTAATACACAAACACTGTTACCATCAAAGGGGCGGAAAGTTTTAAAAATGAATTAAAGACAACACTGAGAATGGATCTAACTAAATGTGACAATGTTCTGACCTTTACTGCACATCAGTTGTCACAACTCACATCTTCACATTTTCTCAATATGTGACTTCTCTCTTTCTCATCACTACCCCATTCTAACGTTCACAGGTGCATATCTCACCTGCAAACTCATTAGATCTTGCTGTGGGTCTGCTGTATTGGTAAAAACTGTTCTCAATCCACAAACTGCTGATTTTAAAAAGTGGGGTGGGGGAAAAAAATACTGCGTTATTCACTGGAGTGGCTGTGAGGATGATATTAATTAGCATAATTGCAATGACCATGTGGACTGAGATTATTGTGTGGCTGCTAGGCTGTCTGTTCTATTGTAGCTCCTCTTAGAGCCTGTGGATTGCTCATTGACTCACCCAGCAGAAGCGTTTCCTAGCAACGCCTCTTGAATGTACTGTACAGTACTTCCCCATCTCATGGGCGCCTTTAATAATCTGCTTTCCTATTTCCATGTAAGCTTTGTTAAAAGATTTATGGTGCATTTGAAACCGTGCTTTCTTTACATCTGTTCTTTTGGAAAATAGCAGAACACATTGCAGATACATGGATCAATGTAGTTTACAGTAGGGCTTTTCCATGCATGCCTTTCTACGACAAGAGAATTACGGAATGTACGGACTCCAACTCAGACAGTGAGGAGGGGAAAATGCTGATTAGCGTTCATTGCTCAGAATTAATAGCCAAAGAATGATAGCAGTGTTCTGCTGAAGAATAGCTTTGACCTCCGCAATTTCATTAACTGAACCACATGCCTGATAGACAGTTTTAATAAGTGAGGATAATTTCACTGAAGAACCTCATGTCATGATGAAGCTCTCTGAATGCAAACTTCATGGTGTTACACAATGTAACTACACCATTGCAGTGATTGTGTATATTCTGCTTCAGAAGTGCTGTGCAATTTAACTGATAACTAAATGTAATAGGCCAAGGCTTCATGGCTGCACAGTCTGTAAAAAGGAGTGCATTAGACAGCTATGAGTCCAGCTGAGGGGCAGTAGCAATAGAGCAAGGTAATCTGTTGGTGATGAATCCTGGCATTACATGTATTGTTGTTGCCTGAGTCTGGCTGTGAAATTTATGGCCCATATAAGGGCTCCTCATCATGTGGTTGACAGACAGTTTATATTCTCCAGGACAGGAAATCATGACTCTTGCTGCCTTGTGAAATTGCGACTGAAATCTCTTTAAATCACCAAACAGGGAATCTGTCTGCATGTGGGTCGGGATGTAGTCCTAAAAGCATTGGTAGCCTACTGCTTTCAGATTTTTTCCCCTCACCACTATCACCTTACCTTTATCCTGCATTATGTGCATGTTATGACACATGCCTCCATGCACAGTCGGACTCCTCAGTTTCTTTAGTTTTATCAGCTGCTACTTTAAGGCCTACAGTTTCAGAGAAATGCTTTTCCAGGGTGTAACATGTTTTCTCACATCCTGCTCAAACTGCTGGAAGCTCACCTCCTCTCATTGTTTTGTTATATCCCTGTCTTTTATTGAACTTCCTCTCCCCATCATGAGCTAATCTGGCTCCGCGATTGCTCGACTGCTACGTCCAACATCCCCGAGTCACACACATCCAGCTTCAATAATTCTGTTCAGTTCCTTTTCTCAGTTTTTTCTTCTTTTTTTATCTTGTCTCTCTGTCTTCACCTGTTTCTGTCTACTGCTTTTCCCTGCGGTGAGAAAGATGTTGTCTCCCATCTGGATGACTTTACAGCAGACATTGAGGCTCTTGTAGCTTTCTTGTGCTTGCTTGCTGCATAGTGCCCACTGCCAGATGCAACACAGAATCTGTCCAAGCATTTAAAATCTGGCCAAGATCTGGGGGGAAAAATTCTAATTTGTTTTATCCAAGGAAAAGATTATTTCATATTCTTTTTGTCTGTAGTGAACAAGCCATTTTGTGAAGTATATAAGATCATGAAAGATGTCAGCAGAGTGTACAGTGCTGTTTCTTTTTTCTTTCTTTTTTTCTGCTTTGCCTTTGGATCATCAGTCATCTTGCATGCTTAATCGCTCTTTAGCATCAGTGACTACAGGGAGAAATCACTGAAATTACCCCACTGAGATAAGATCCCCCAGCAACAGTTATGTAAGGGCTTTTTATGAGTAATAGTTAAGCATTAAGCCTTAGCATTAGTAAGGTTTTTTTTCTAAGATATTCCCAAAACACTTTCCTCAATAAATGATATTAGAGCCATAATATTATTAATCACATAAGAAAATTCAGACAACAGTAAAATATCATTTTGATGTTTTAAGGACAGATAGGTCCCTTACATGTAAGCCATTTCAAGTAAAGTATTTTAGCAGATGTGCAGCACAACACTTTCAACCCTACACTATGTCTTAATTAAGTCATGAGACATCACACACCCCAGACCTGGACATGTCTGGTGTTAATGAGCCACCTCAGCTGTCCGCTGTGGTTACTTTCAAGGCCTTGTGGTTCTCTTTGCGTGAGGATAAAATGGAATGAGGAAGCATGAGACAGCAGTGAGAATTCACAGCGAGGTGATTAAGGATGGTAGTGAAGGCCCTTTCTGGGAGCAAAAGATTAAGACGATGCCTCTCTCTCATCTTCCTCAAAGTCAAAGCCATTTGATGTGGCCCCAGCAGGCTGGTTGTCCAGAACTGGCATTTCCCTACAGCGGATCACAAATGAAGATACACGTACTCAAATATGTTTTGATTAGAGTGCCTATCATTAGATGGTAAATTTAAATATTGCTTTGGCACATGACAAAGTGTGTTTGAAATATTCTGACTAATAATTTGGGGTCGGACATTTTATGAGCCAGAGTCAAAATAACACAAATTATCACAATTATCACAAATGGATAAAGTCATCAATCATTTGAAATGATTATGTTAATAAAAGTAGAGAAAAGAAAATATTTAAAACAACTAGCCATTAGGTAAATGGAAGCTTTTAATAGAAAAACAGATTTCATGAATTTGAAATGGGCTATTTTCTGATTTAAAGATTTTTTTCTTTACTACTTTGAGTGTAATACTAGCTTTTATCTACTGTATTACTGAAACAGACTGTATTTTATGTTTTTACTTTTCAAATCAATAGATTTCTTGACATTAAGATAGCTGTCAGTGCATTTTTTTATAAAACTTTATGGTTTTTAAAGGAATGTGGAAAGTACAACTATGCATAGCATTAACGAGTTAGGCACCACCCTGAAAATCAGACCAAAATGAGACTACTTGACAAACAACCTCAAACTCAACACTGTGCTTGTTTGGGTCCCTTGCAAAATATCAGCTGAATTTTAGTTTTGGTGAAATGAAAATAACAGCTGCTTGCAGACCTGTATAACCAACGCTAGAAGATAAACCTCAATCAATCATTGAAGCTTTATTTGCATAGACGGCTTTTTATAAAAGTCAGTAGAGTTCAAAGTGTCTCACAGATGAATGATAAGCCAATAATAGGATAGAAGGAAATCTTCCATTATAGAGTGAATTAAAACTACAGATTAAAAAATGGAGTCAGACTGACCCTAATAACTTTGTTTATGCTCTGCGAATGGCTTTTCCCTCCAGCTTGGTTTATCTTTCATGCACACAGCTCCTGAGGTGCCTGGCCAGTAGGCATAATTTTTTTAATCTTTGCGTGGAAAATCATCTTTCTTCTCGGTAATTATTTTTATTCATACAGTGAAGTTCTGCATCTCTTTGCAAACCTAAACAAGTGTTTTTGTTTTTTGTTTTTTTTTCCATACACCTTACACCTTGTTTGTGTTTACTTACACACCTTACAAATGTTTTTTGTCAAATGTTTTGCAGTTTATGTTTTATAAATTATCTAATTACCCTGTGTCTTCAAGAATAAAAAAAAGAAATCAAATATTCCTTAAACTTCCAATGGAATTGCTTGCAGAGAGCTTCCTCTAAAAGTAGAAGTTAGGAAAAGCTAACCTTTTCCTATTAAACCAAGTCTAGTCTAATTGTCCTGACAAGACACAGTTTACTGTTCTGCAAGTGTGTGGAAAATTGATATCTGAAAATAACTTTTTCATTAGAAAAAAGAAAATATTTGGCTCCCAGTAGGAGAGTGAGTCATCCACATTTTTTAGCCAATAAACTTGAAATCAGACAATCTTAGTTTTTATTGCCTTGTAAGATACATCCAGGGATGCTGTGCACACTGACCATGGAAAAATTTACTCTGAGAGCAAATGAGGCTTTCTTCACAAATGTCAAAGTCCTTATTATGAGGACTTTCACAGGTGCCAACAAGGTGGCTTTGTCAATGCTCCTTGAAAATTCTGATCTCAAATCATTCCCTGTGGTAATGTGTTGTAAGAATAGTCCATTGTGTTTAGAAATATTTGAAATCCAGTAGGTAAAGCCATACTTGTTGCCATTCACTAATGCTGTAATGCATCACGTCATAGGTGAACTGTAGAGTGGTTCTTGAAAGGCAGAAATGCATCCCTGCTGCCCCCATTTTGATGGAAAAAAAAACATTTGATGAATAAATAAAAAGAGGCATCAGAGGCATTTTCAGCTGTTCACAATAAGGAGAGAGCTTATGTAGGTGCACACTCAGCTATTTATTTTGTAGAAACTGTGAAAGCTTTAAGTTAACTTTTCAGAAAACTGCTGGTGTCTTCACTGTTGCTACTTTTCAAGCAAATTATTATGTGCTCAGAATCAGGATAACCAGGAAAAATGGATGAGAAGTGGGTCATACTATATCTGTCTGTCACAACTTAAAACACACGTTATCTCAAACATAAATGATAACAGAATGATCACATGAAGCACATTGGAAGGAGCTAACCATTAAGACAGCTGTTTTTGTGCTTATCAAGATAGACCGATTTGCTGCACATGTGGTTTTTCTGTAAGGAATGAGATGCAAGTTGTTTGTAAGGTGTCATCAACGCTGATGTGATTCGAAGCACAAATTTTTTCTTTGGGATTTTTTCTATGGACCATGCCGGTTCTTTTCTGATAAAGACTGGATGTTTACTCTGGGGGGGTTACTACTGTGGCGGGTGTGGCGGGGTGTGGCAATGGGGACATGGCTCAGGGATTTTTCACTGCCGGCCCGGGGATGTCCCCCACAGGCATGAGAGATGTGGGTATCTGGGAGCTAATGTTTGGGTGTTGATATGGGTGAAAGGTGAGAGAGTGGAGGGGTGGCAAGGGGAGGTATGAGAGTGAATGAGTGAATCTGGCTGTGGATGAAAGGGGACTGGAGAGGTGTGGAGGAGGAAGGTGGAGGATTGGAGGTGGGTGGTGGGAGGACAGGGGCGTGAGTGTGAGTGTGTAGAGTAATAGGGAGTGTGTGTGTGGGCGGAGGTACGTGTGAGGAGGATGTGTGGGAAGGCGGGGGAGGAATGGAAGAAATATGTGGATGGGTGGTGGGAGGGCAGGAGTGCATGTGTGGGAGAGTATATGCAATGATAGGGTGTGTGGATGAGGGTATGTGGGGGTGGGGGGAGTAAGGTGTGTTGGTGAATGGATGGTGGGAGGACATGAGTGCGTGTGGTGTTGGAGGTGTACATATTGAGGGTGTGTGGGGGTGGGGGTGAGGGGAGGTCGTATCGGTGGATGGATGGTGGGAGGACATGAGTGCGTGTGGTGTTGGAGGTGTATGTGTTGAGGGTGTGTGGGGGCAAGGGAATAGGTTGTGTGGATGTGTGTGCTCTGGCTGGGGCCTTCCTCTGCCGCTTTCCCGGGCGGGCACGTGGTCTCTCCGTGGTGGGGGGGCTGGGGTCTGTGGTCCGGGGCGGCTGCTGATCACCCAGGTCTCGGGGGTCTGCTGGCTTGCCTCTGACCTTTATCAGGCGCGGTGGCATCTGCATGTCCACTCTTCCTTGAACGTCTCCACTCTGTATATTTGGCGTGCTGTCACAGTCACTGTGTTGTCATTTAGCTGTATATACCAATGGATACTGTCAGCTAGTCTTCTTTGTGTGTGTTCTTACTGTTCTTACTGTTTTGGTATCGATCAAGATATATTGTTATATTATATTTTTCTTTTTCTT
>JAOXYM010000013.1:17229484-17243415 GCA_028567055.1 Leptatherina wallacei
ATAGATAGATAGATAGATAGATAGATAGATAGATAGATAGATAGATAGATAGATAGATAGATAGATAGACTTTATTAGTCTAGGAAAATTTAAGGAAGGAAGGAAATTTTAAACAGTGGCTGCTCATGCACCCATAAAAAACTTTCACGCTACACAAATAGATCAGATGAAAAATAAATAAAACATTTAATTCCTAAAACCTATAACTAAATAGATTAAAAACATTATAAATGAAATAAAAGCTAATGAAACTAATCCTCATCAGTCTGCTCTAATGTCTTTCAGTCAGGGAAGCTCCATCACCCCTCCTCCTCTGACTGATGATCTAACGTCCACTCCTCCTCTGCCCTCCTCCATCTCCCCGCCACTCCAGAGAGTCTGATAGCTGGACTTCCTCAGTCTGTCTGTGGCACATCGGACAGACAACAGCCTGTTGCTGAATGTACTCCTCCTCTGTAAGAGGACACAGTACAAAGGTGTGTGGTGTCCATGATGGAGTAAACTTTGGACAGAATTTTTAGCTCTGTCACCACCTCCACAGACTCAAGCTTCAGTCCCACAATCGAGCCACCCTTTTTGATTAACTTATTAAGCCGGTTTAGGCTCCTCCTGCTGGTACAGCTCCCCCAGCAGACCACAGCGTAAAAGAGCACGCTGGCGCTTATCGACTGGTAGAACATGTGCAGCAGCGTGCTGCAGATTTTAAAAGATGCCAACCTCCGCAGGAAGTAGAGCCTTGTTTGCCCCTTCCTGTAGAGGTAGTCGTTGTTTTGAGACCAGTCCAGTTTATTGTCCAAAAGGAGATCCAGCTATTTGTAGGATGTGACTGTCTCTACAGCTACACCCCCAATACAGACAGGTTGTTAAGAAGGCTGCTGTTTTCGGAAGTCCAGGACCAGCTCTTTAGTAACACTCTTCTTTGTGGTTTGAATTTAACATTTCCTAGTATTTCAGTGAGTGCCCAATAGAAGTGTTAAACAGACTGTGGTATGTTTTGTCTTTTTTGAAACTGGTACTGATGAGGTAAGAAATGTGATACTGGTGAGGAAAGAAACCTCTCCAGTATCACAGATGCTTGACAGATGGATAGATACCAGTGATGTTCTTGGAAGTTTTACAGTAATCACCTGCTGCAGATCCTTCCTGTCCTAAAGAGTACACATCTAATGAAAGTTAGAGATGTCTCCAGTTAGGATGCTTTCTATTGCTCCCGTGTTGAAGCTTGCAAAGACTTTAAGCAGTTCATGAGAATTGCAATGCTTAATTTTCTTGTAAAATATTTCAATTATAAAAAATATCTCTTTAAATCTAAATAAGATTATTACCAAAACATCATTTAGGCCGTGCAGTCTTTGACATCCTGTCTGTATTCGTCCTGCATGAGCAAATCTTCATTGTGCAAAAGTAATAAAGCCATATAATCATCCAAATTCAACACCAAATTCAGTGTGATTTAAGAAACTGTCACAAGTTGTTGTCTTGCCAACATAAAAATGTATCAGGTTTTGATCAGAAAAAACTTGATCCAAGAAATGTAGCCATCTTAACCTAATAAAAATGAGGAAAAAAGTGAGACAGAGATCCAAATAGCAAGCCGCTGCTGTGCAGACCTGTGTGAAATCTGTTTATCTTGAATGCAAGATTCAAAGCATGTTTCCTTTGTTAACTTATAAATATACAGTAGCTGGCTGGTGAGCTCAGTTTCACAATGGACTAAAAAACAAAGTAGCTTGAAATCTCTCAGCATTCCCAGAGTCAGGATATTGTTGGTTTGAGCACAGCGGAAAGGGAAAACAAACACATACAATATTAATGATTGTTTGGTTTTGTATTGTTTCAAAAATGATGTCCAACATTAAGCTATCCAACGAGTCTGACTTCGGTCCTGATGGACTCAGCTGATTAGTGAAGGTAACAATGCAGAGCATCATAAATGTTGTTCAGCTGAGAAAATATTGACTTATCTGATGTAAAAATGTTGTAGTGTGAAACAATTTCTATTTAGTGTTTGTTCAGACCATTTTGAGGTTTTTTGAGGTTTGAATTGTTTTAAATTGAAAAATGTGCTCTTCTGTTTTAACTCAACTGTTAGGAAAGCTTTTAATCCTCCAAACTTGCTCTGTGACCACTATCTGCTGCAGGTAAGATACTAACTCATATGTAGTTCATAAAGCCCCACTTCAGAAAAACTTAAATCTACCTTCAACTTTGTGGACGCAACTTTTGTTTTAGGTAACTTTTCTTACAGTGTTAAAATCATTCAAGTTAATCTTATAATGTAACTTGTACCTGTGTAAAGGTAGCTGTGTTTAGTAAGAAATACATAAGGAAATGGTAAATTAATGTATCTTATGGTCTATACACACTTGCACACCCATAACAAATTTAGCCCCAGATACAGATACCAAAATTGTGTTTTAATAGCATATTAGAAAACCATTTTTTTTCTGTGTAGAGCAGACAGAACCTTATTGCAGCACTTATACACCTATCTACCTGGGGGAAAGTCCAACACTGTTTACAACCAAAGTAACAAATGGAATCTCCGTGTTGACTCCTGAAATATTTATCCTACTGCCATGGCAGTGAAGAGACAATGATGAAGTGAGTAACCAACAGAAGGCCAGAGACTTTGCTCAGCCAGGTGAAACCACCCTGTAATCTACTGGGGGCTTTATTCTGCTCTTGAAGATACTGAGAGAACTCATCATTCCACACCTCCTCCTCCTCATAAAAAAACATAAAGTATAAAAAAAAGTTAAAAAAGAGGATGAATATTTGAATTGAAAGATGTTAAATCCTGGCAACAAGCAGATGTGATGTATTCTAGTTGCAGTTGCTAGGTAACAAGTGTTTTCTGGGGAAACCCTCATTATTATGAAGTATTTAAACTGCTTCTTTAATTGCTTATTACAAGATAAATATTTCAACATTTGTTTCAAATTCCAACACAGTTCACAGCAACTGCATTCACCTTGATCATATCATGAGTTGGATCTGTGAACGCAAGATTGTTATCCATGCAGGACGTGCACAGATGATGGACGGAGTACTCTGTTTGTTATGCACAAGATCAGAAGCCTTTATGTACTATATGCCACACTTGCAGAAACACACAGTTACAATCTCCTTCTCTTAGCTTCACACATATCAAACAGTTGCCTCCACAGAGCAGATGATGCAGCCGAGAATCCGCCGCCTTCGTCTGAGCGGGCTTATTTTTAGCAGGCATGGATTGTGAGAGAGCACTTGTTTTATTTCAGTCCTACTAGCTGGGCTTGAAGCACCACAATTACTGTATTTGGTGCCTCTCGAGTATGCAGAGTCATTTTCCTCAAGCGTATAGATCCACCACATAGATGGACATAAATCCTACCTCCTCACTGAGAGCTTTTCTCTGTAGCTACCAGGGCTGTTTCTGCCTATTCTGTAGCATCACTTCGGCGAGTTAAGGATGGGGTATTTTGTACAACTGAACTTAAATTTAAGTTTTTGAACTCATTTTAATGTGTTTAAATGCATAGAACAACACAAGTTAAATAATTACACACAACAGACTAAATTACACCAGAAATCCTTCTCAGTACACTAAGGTCTTCTATATAATGTTGAAAGGGATTTTCAGCTGGATGGCATGTGGTGACCTCCCCCAGCTGAAAAAAATGGATAATGCACAGTCCATGCCCTCAGAGTAATATATTTGGCAAAGGAGGGTGACAGTTGCTCACTGATCTTAAAGTAAACATGAAATGTAAGGGAGCATATAAAGCAAGCATGAGGCAGACAGGCTCAGTACTCTACAGAGAGAGTGGGCTTAATGTTATGTGTCCTCCTCAGCTCGTTTTATTCCTGCGCTGTTGGCGACTAAAGCAGAGCTGGATTTTGACTCAGGTGCAAACTGAGTTGTTTTGCAGACGCCCACACCAGTCCGTTATCTTACAAATACAATACACCAGAGACGAGGCATCTGTTGAGGCTCTGTGCATTTCACAATGGAGGATATGGAGGGATATGTTTGTGTCACCGTGAGCATAAGGATATTTTTGAAATTATATTTTAGCTTACTTGCTTTTTCCACTGTCTCTTGCCATATTTGTTTTAAACTTTAAACAATACACTTTAAGAAAAAAGAAGGAATTGGGATGATCATTGTGCAGCAGTTTGGTGTCGCGACAGCAGTAGCATCAGGCTGCAGCAGCTGTTTCCACATCGAATTATCAAATTTATTTGTATTGCAAAGAAAGGAGCTTTGGGATAAAGAACAAAAGTGTAAATGTAAAACAAGTCTTGACAGAATCTGACAAGAGACAGAAATATCCTCTATCCCCCTCTGGTGTTGTCTTTTACACTCTCACAACCATTTTAATCTCCTCCTTAATACCATCCCTTCCAGACTCAACTTTGATCACTGTCATTTTGCTAACTTAGAGGATTGGAAGGATTGAGACAAATGCATTATTCATCCCACACACCAATTTGGGTCTTCTCTGCTGCCTGTAATGCACTTCTCTCATCTCTGACAGTTTTGTCTTTTGTTCACTTTACTCTATCAATGAAAACCACTTATCTATGGGGATTCATAATGGACTACAAAGTTCAATAGGAAAATCTCACCAATTCATATAAATTTACCTCAGAGTTTGTAAACAAATCATGCTGAAATCATTTCTAAGATGACAATTGACTTATGTAATGTTAGAGAACACAAATCATTAATACTTATGTACAGAATGGAGATTAATCATTTCAGTATTTTATTCCGCACAAGCAACCCTCTCCATAAATTGTTGTTAATTGTTTTTCCATCATAAGAAATGCTTGAAGATTTAATATTAGGACAACCTTGTGTTTATTTTCTAAATCTGTTTTCATGATCACGTGCAGCTGGATTGAGCACTAGCTTCCTGGCCCAAACTGCACCTCAGTAAATCACACCCAGAGCTCCTGAGTCAGGAGTTGCAGCAATAAAGATTAATCGGAAATCATTGAAGCCTTGAAATGTTTATTTAGACTTTGGCAAGATGGCCTAAAACTAATCTGACAACCTAAAGGAGATCATTGGGTAAAAACAATTGATATTCCAAAGATTGCAACAACATGAACAATGTGTCAGTGTAATTTGTTTGATTTGTTCACATTTTTACAGCTACCATAACTGGACTCATACAGACAGATGACGGAAAGATCTAAATTTGTATTTTTTGCACATGTTTAAACACAATAAAGATTAACGATGTACATGTAAAGTCTCCTATTTCCACTTATGTTCATGCAGAGAGAAAGAAAAACTCCTAAAACTCCCCTCTCTCTCTCTCTCTCTCTCTCTCTCTCTCTCTCTCTCTATACATATATATATATATATATATATATATATATATATATATATATATATATATATACATATATATATATACCATCTGGACTGGGTATGATTACCTGAACAAACAAATCTAAAGGAACGTAATCAATATTTTTCAGTACATGTACCAGCACCATGCAAGAGACTGTCTTATCCTGCTTTGCCTCGCATGTGTGTGCAAATAAGTACAAATGGTATATTTTTTACACAAGACTGACCATTTGTTACAGTCGGAAGTATCAGGCATGCCTACGCCACATTTCTTTTTTTCATAGATGAGGTGGGAGTCATCACTGAGTAAGCTAGAAAGAAGAAGCTTTTTAACATGCTGTGGTTTTCCTAACTCTTGACAAGTCATTTTTAAGTGAGAGTGACGTTACTTATAAAAACTGTAAAAATAAAAAATAAAAACTGTTGACAGGTGATAATTGTCCTCTAGTTCACAGATATGGATTTTTTTCATATCTGGTTCTGAAATTTCTTATATTGCTCCTATGCCTATGGGTGCAACGATGTTTTTGTTGTTGTTTAATTTTATATATTTATTTCTAATTCATTTATTCATTCATTCATTATTTGTCATTGATGTTTAATACTTGAGTGTGTGAAGGTTTGTGGTTTTATTCAAATTGTTTTATCATGTAAAGCTCTTTGCACTGCTTTTGTATGAAAAGTGCTTTATGAATAAAGTTTGATTTGATTTGATTTTAATTTATTTAGCTAACATAATCAGTTATAATTAGGATAAATTGAGGAACCAAAATGATGTTGTCAAATTTGACTTGGTTAGATTTTAAGTTTTAGTTCACGGATCCCAAACTCGAGTCCTCGAGGGCCACAGTCCTGCACGTTTTAGATGTTTCCCTACTTCAACACACTTGACACAAATTAATGGGTTATTATGTAGAACTTGATGACAAGACGTTGGATTCATTTAATTTGAATGCACACCAGGGTACTCAGCACAGTTTTTAATTTCACATAAAGGCATGCAACTGTTCTCCTGAAATTATATTTTATATGAAAATTTAAATTCATTCAGATTATATCTGTGTGTAGGCAATATATACATATATATACTGTATATATATATACTGTATATCTGTGTGTGTACTGAACTGAGAACATACAGCATGGTAAAGGAGAAAGGCAAACCATCATTATAGTGTGAGGACATTTGTCTCATTTTGCAGCGTGTCAGGCAGTGCAAAGACACCAGCAGTTCAGTCTTATGTTCTTCCAGTCTTCATATGTGATGTGTCATATACACATGCTGTATTATCCATCTTGAGAGTGGCACATATTGATGTGGTGACAGAAGTGCCAGCCAGGCAATGAGCCAAATTAAACTTTGAATGGTCAGTAAAGTTCCATTATCTCTATATTCCATTAGCTCTATAAAAAGGCATCTGCAAATTAATTTGAAAGGCTTTCTGACAAGACGGAAATAGATTCATTTGTGGGGTAATTATAGAAGCATTTGGATTAAATGACAAAAATTATAAGGAAAAAGTAAAAGCCACAATTTCACCGCACTTTTTGTTTTGTTTTGTTTTGTCCTGTAATTATTAGATCATCTCTTTATCACAGGTCGCTGATGGAAATTCCCAAGTCATCTTTCCCAGTATTAATTTTTAGGAATGTTAATAAGATTTAACTTGAATAACCATTTTGTGGCTTCCTACTACAGTCCTCCCACTTCATCCAAATCTGTCTGTATCTATTATTTGAGCATTTAAATGCTATTTCCATGGAGAGCAACAGACAAAAGACAATCCCACCACTATCCCCCACAAGAAAAAAGTGACATGTAGAGGACAGATGTCCTTGGTGATAAAGGCCAATTGTTTTCTGGCAGAATAAGTGCTGATTTAAGGTGGCCTAAAGGGATTCGCGCCACATCTCCAAGAAGTCAGAGGATAATGCCATCAGCATTTTTGATATTCTAACCCATCCCGTGGATTTTTTTGAAGAAAGGATTTTCTCAGGATAAAGACACAATTAACCCATCTGCCTGGTATCTACAGTAATAGCACCGCTTTATTTGTCCAAATTCTTTAAGGGATCCCTTGAAATGTACATTATTGTACAGAGTGTATTTAACAGCAACAAATAGTTTGATGGGAAAAATGAATAGCAGCGGTGATCAAGAGAACAAATAAAAACGCTAGAAGTGTCTAGAAGAGGTGGCACTGGGTCTATGTTGAAGTGGGATCCTTTATCTGACTCAGTTTTGGTCCAAATTTAGAAATGGATCAAATCAGTCTGCATTCATGCATGTGTACACAAAAGCTCTATGAGCAATCCATTGCGAGGGTTAGAATGTACCTCTGAATGTATAAACGATCTTCAAAAAATAATCTTCATCTCTGCCCTTGAGATATTTGACATGGGTTCGGTCTAGTTATCCGCAATGGCACATGTTCAGCAGTATTTCAGCACAAAAATGAAAAGTGATTCTAGTATTCTAGTAAGACTAAATACTGATAACCAATTTACAGAAGTAGTCAGACCTTTATGAACATGTTTGAAGAGCATATTGCAGTCAAAATCATCTCCCTAGAGAGGATCTATAGATTCAGGTCCAGCCTGTCTAGATTATTACATGTTTTCAAAGAGGTTTTAGTTTAGGTTGTTACGCTATTAAAATGTAAGCTTCAATCACAGACAAACTTTCCCATAGAATGATGCTGCCATCCCCATGTTTGACAACAGAGACTGTCTTCCTCTACCAAATGTTCACATGTTGCATGTGTTAATGCAGGCAGATGCAGACTATATCCATATTAATAGAGAATGAAACCTCTAGTGGTTCCCGCATGTGAACTTTATGTCTTATATAATGATAGTCTCGCAAGGAAATTGTTTAGATCCAGAAATGTTTTTGTAATTTGTTTCCCTGGTGGCGCGTATGATACATTACAGGATGGAATTATGAATTGTATGTAAGTGTATGACCAAATGACAGATATAGCTGTTTCAGTTGAAGGACTTGTTTAACTGTAGGGTTGCTATTAATGAGGTGATGCTCAGTGTTTGGTTTCCCCCACATATGCCACTGGTATTTGTGGCCAAATCCTTAAATCATATCATTAGACGAGAGGAATTTGTATCTAATCGTCTGAGCTGGTGGTGGGTTGATCTAGCAAGACCCTTCATCCCTGGTTTCTATGTTTAACTGGGCAGACTGATCAAAGACTTTGTTAGTCGTTTCATACTTTTTTCATTTGAGAATAATGAAGGCTGCTGTGCTTTAAATACTGACAATAAAATGAAATGTTGCAGCAATTGTATCTTTGCCCAGACCTTATTCTACTTCATAATGTCTCTCCTACAAACTGAGACCTGATATGGGGAAGTTTGATACACTCTAGAGCTTGATTGTGTCATAACAAACCTTAATGTAAATGGGATAGACTTTTATTTCCAACAAATTCAAAATATTCCCCAAACACCTTTTTTTCCCCAGTGGAAAAGTGTGTGAAATCAGATAAAAATAAAATAAATTAAATCTCTCTTGAGATGAGTCTGAAGCGAAGTAATGACAAAGCTTAATATGTTCCATCACCACTATAGAAGCAGTGTTGTGTTTCAAGAAATAATTCTATGGATTTTATTTTTGTGTTTTGTGCAGATTGAGGCAATTTAGACAAACAGTATGTAATGTGTTCATCAGTGCCTCTTTGATACTCTGGTAGATGGATTTATTCTGCCTTTGGGAAACTGTACTTAAAGTACAAAGGGTACTCATTACAGAATAATGGCCCCTCTGACTCTTTGAATATAATGAATGATTATATAATTACATTATGCATGTAGTGATATAAAAGCAGCATTTTACTGTTGTAATTGGTGGAGAAGGAGCCTAACTATCAGACCTTGAGCTACAACTAATAATTGTTTTCAAAGTGGATTAATCATTTGGTTGTTTTCACAATCAACTAATTAATTGTTCAGTTTGTAAATAATCAGAATATAGTCTCGGGGCTCAGATAATAGTCTCAGAGTCACAATGTTTGCTTTGTTTAATCAACTTAATTGTCTGAGTTGTTGTTTTAATGAACAACAAAATTACTGGAAGAAAAAGGAGCACAATTACACATTTTGACAAGCTGACAAAATGTTCAAGAGTCTTGTCAAGTTGCTCTTTTAGAAAATCTCATATTTATTAATTTTACTTTTTGCACTGAGGAGGAGGGAAGTCTTAACTAATTTTGTTGTAACATTGTATGCAATGACAATAAAGCCTATTCCTAATTCATAATTACAATTGCACAGTATTTCTTAATCTGTTCATTTGTTTTGGTTTTTTAATGTTGAGTCTATTAATTCTACATTTGTTAAGTACAAATCACAAGGAATTTCTCTGATAAATGTAGTGAATGAGTGGAATATTTTTCTTTAATAAATCAAAGGCTGGAAAGTTCAAGTTCTGGACTTCAATTTTGTATTTTCTAGCCATTTTTAGTTAGATTTGCTCCACTGAAGTGAAAGTTTAATGAGCAAATCTGTTAGAGACTTTAGCTGTTTTCACAATTTTATGCTTTCTACCTGCAGCTACTGCTTTAAAAACTGCTTGTTAGTGTTATCTTTCATCACATTTCACTCTCCTGAAGAAAGTCCCTTATTTTCCAAATCATTTTCTCAAATTTCTTTAAGATAAACAGTCAAAACTGTGATCACAAGTTGTTCTCATTTCAACAGCATCTTATCCTACTCTATTCTCAGGACAGAAGGGCATCATAAATAAACACAAAGGATACCCATTAGTGTCTGTTTTCAAAGTGCCGGGTTAATGTTGTGAGTCAGTGTGTTTTAAATAAAACCACAACCCTTTCCTCCTCAGAAGCACTTTTACACTTGACAAATGTCCCTGAATGAAATCTGAGTTTTTGCTCCTGTCAACGGTACAAGTTCTGAAATAGTCTTGAAATTGCTGCAGAGGAATTGCGCTGAATGCGGAACCCAAATGTTTGCAGGAATTTCTCCAGATCCTTGCTGAGATTTTCCCCCAAGTAATTTCTCCAGAAAACCAGCACGTAATGAGAACATTGCAGTTAATTCATTAACAGTTAAGCTATTTTCTGCTGACCTGCATGCTGTTTTCCACTCGCCTGTCTATGTTGTGAATACTTATGAGATATTCAACACAGAAACAGTCTTCAAGGAGCCTCATCTGCCACTGCTGACATGCTGTAAAAAAAAAGGAAAACAGCGGTTTCCACAGTGTACCTTTTGTTTCATGTCATGCCTCCTGTGCGCTCTAGGCAGACGCTCACCTGCACCCTTCTCCCTCACATTTATAGCTGTGAGGGTACATCTCCCGCTGAACATCTCCTGCTCTGAGGTGCTTGTGTGAACAGCAACTGTGGAACAAATTGTCTTCACATTGTCCTGAAAATCTCCGGAGATTTTTTTTCTTTTACAGACAGCTGAATATCGTTGCAGCTGGTTCATCAGAGCATGAGTACACAAAACATCTTATGCATATCTTAGATATGCCACAGGCTTTGACAAAACAGTAGTGTTTGACACCCAGGGATGAGAATGAGTTGGTTCTTTATGATCTTTACACTAACATGGCATTGCAAGGGTCTGCTCTTTACAAGAAGGAAAGATCATTGTTGAATATCTGTAATGTTGACTATCTCTTGTAAGAAGCATACTGATTGTAATTTATTTATGAAATGAGTAAAGCATGCAAAATATCTAGTCAATATAGTAAGGTGCTAGACAGTTATGTTAAATCTTTATTCCTGAAGAGACCGGGTATCATACAATGTCTTTGATGCATTTAGAGAAAACCAAATTTCATGGCATGGATTCTGTAAACAGAATGAACATGGGGCTGTGGTAGAGCCTGTGGCTATAGATTATAGTCATTTTAATATTATTGCTTTCATCACAGAGAAGGGATACAGTGGGCTCTTAAAACAAAGATTATGATTTCCTTACAGGCCCACCAAATCTAACCGGTAACACCAAAGTTGAAAGTCTAATGGAGCTTCTTATAAGACAACATTGGCCTTCTGAGAATTGCATTTTGTTATATGATGAGACAAAATACCCATGGATGCCTTATATAATAGGGTATCATATAATGATTGTTTTGTGCTTATCAATTACAAATATTAAATGTTTTAACTGAAGTGGTTCTCTAATAAGCAAGTGATAATCGCATAGCATTGTGCCTAGTTCCACTGATGCTAATAATGCATTTGTAAATGTAGAATGCATCATCTAGCAACATGTTCTGTATTTGATAATCTAATAAAGTCAGAAAACCGTACATGGTAAAATAGTCTATATATGAAATACCAAAAATACAGCTGTGAACAAACATGAAAATGGAAACAAGGTAATATAGTTAAGGCTAAACATCTTTGTCTATTACCTTTGTATAGCTAAGTCAGTAAGAGGAGCATGCAAGCAACGGAACATTGCCACAATTTTACATTAAACAACGAAAGCAATCAACTCAAAACAAACATATGTGCCTTTCATCACTACAAATTAGAACCTTGTAATGTCGGTTTTCCATGTTGTAAATCATATGGCTTTGTGCAATTTTTCCACTGTCTGTAAATTCACTAATGAAATTCTTCTTTTCTTTTTTTTCTTTTTTCTTTTTTTTGCAAAATATCAATAAATGTCATGCCAAAAATTGAAATTTGGTTCTACATGCGCTGTTTCTTACATGCCAGATTGTGCTAATTGTACATCATTGTTAGAAAAGAAAAGAAAAAACAAAAAAAACAAAGGTAATTCTTCATAGCATGTACACTTAGATCCAGCAACAAATGTGCTCATTTCCATAACCCTACTTTTTATAAGGTATTTGTGCACATACTCGACATTTCCCTTAGTTTAAGAATATTGTCCATTATAAATTAGGAATAGGACAAGGACTTCAGGTTAGGAAATATAGTGAATTGCAGGAGTTAAAATATGTTGCCTGCTTTATGTAAAGCGATCTGAATTCATCTTTCTAAGTTTAGGCGGCAGGTGTCCGTCCATCCTGCCCCCTCCTCCCCCAGCCAGTCGCTGCAGTTTCGGAGGTAAGTCCGCCACTGACTTACTGATTGGCTCTGTGCTGATCTTGGAGGCCTTACCAGCCTGCTTATCATCAGAGACACCGGGAACAGAACTGATTCGCTGCAGCTTCATGGGCAGGTCTCCAAAGCTGTAAGTCATCTCTGAGGTGGTGGAGCTCATCCTCAGCAGCTTCTTAGGTAGGCCATCCCGGCCTGTCATCTTCTGGAGCTTGGTAGGCAGCTTGGTAGTGCTGTCATTGTCCTCCAGGGTCTCCAGGCAGTCCAGAGAGCTGTTCTTCTCCCCGCTGTTGCACAGGGACGGCGCCATGAGGGGCGAGGAGAGGAGCAGAGCCTCCTCCTGTTCCTTTACGCTGTATGGAGTGGTGGGCACCTCAAATGTGGCATGAAACTGAGAGTAGTCCACCTTGAAGAAGCCTTCCTCCAAGGAGATGACCGGGAAGAAGCGGTGTCCCCACAGAACCTCGTCCTCAGTGTATGACGTCCTCGCTTGGCAGGTCATCCCTGACAAAGAGACACACCAATGACTTTTAGCTTCTGGAATAAAGACAGATTCTATCTCAATGCCTTGATAAATGTTTCATCACTGATATTAAACAACAGAGCAAATTATGTGCTTGGCTCTGTTCCATTAGAATCAATGATATTATCTGGGTTCTTGCCATTTTAGATAACAAACCAAACAATAGTGCACACAGAACAGCCGTAGTGAATCAGCATTAACTGTATTACTGAGCCAGCTGCTTAAATAAAAGGCTTAATTGATTTTCCTGTTTTAAACGGGATGTTTATGAGCAATTTACAGACTACTACTGAAAAATAATTAAAAGTAGAGCCTAGTGATTTAGTGTGTATGCTTTTCATGAATTAATAAGTATATGATCACAAAACAAGTTACAATTCATCAGGAATAGTGTATGTCATATTCAGTCAATTTAGACTTTTCATACAGTAGTTCTATATTTCCTGTTAATTTTCCATATCAAAACATCTTCAGGCTGACTAAAACAGTACTAAACACAATACAGATAACAAAAAAAAAATGAATCTGTTATTCCTCAGAAGATAACTTTTAACTGAATAGAAGAACAGATTCTGGTGTGAAAAGAGGTTTTCCTCTCATCCCTTTTTATACTACTTAACTGTTCATCCACTTAAGCTTGGCTGGTAGCTACAAGAGATGGAGGATTACGATAATCAATACTACACATCATCACCCGAGTAATGGAGTTTATCTTACACTCCTTTCTCAGACAAAGTAAACCTAAAACATAAAAATTTACATATTTGTGTCTTTTAATTTAAATCTAAATCTGAGAATTCAGAAATTCAGAAATTCAGAATGAAATTCAGAAATTCAGAAAGAAAGAAAGAAATTCAGAAAGAAAGAAATTCAGAAAGAAAGAAAGAAATTCAGAAAGAAAGAAATTCAGAAAGAAATTCAGAAAGAAAGAAAGAAATTCAGAAAGAAAGAAAGAAAGAAAGAAAGAAAGAAAGAAAGAAAGAAAGAAAGAAAGAAA